>CM033392.1:30363623-30963623 GCA_019426215.1 Buddleja alternifolia
GTTTCTAGGACTCAATCAGCTATGCAACTCACCTCTCGAGTATTTGGATTGTCCCGAAATAGGCAATAGATGTTCGACGTCATTTAAGTATGTTTTATGCACAAGGTTCTTCCAAAACATTGCCAATTGAGATTCCAACTCCGAAGGAACAACTTGATAACACTATTGGAGAGCTCCGCCTTACATTGATGGAAGTATTTTGGGAAATAAGGAGAGTAATTATCAACTCGAGCAACTATTGAGCAAAATGTCTGAAGAAGCATCGGAGTCATGGCCAAGTCACACTGAGAGCAATAGAGGGGCAATGCACTGACGTGACAGTGAGAGAAGATGTGAATGGGAAAACGAACGGATCTCTGCCCAGCAGATTACACCCGAACGAGTGGACAAAAGTGTAGCAGAGTTAGAAGCTTACTGTATGGCACGCCTGAACGTGCAGAACCCAAAACTCCCACTGTCGAGCCTTCCATTCCTACAACTTCTCAATCGGTTGAAGATTCTCCACCCTCTGTCCTCTCCACATGTAAGGAGGTAATTGATTCCAATGATGGTGAGTTGTTATTAAATATAGGAGTTAATATGGTTATTTGTGATAGCTATGAGGTTTTAAGCATCCAGGTAATTCTGATTTGTATTTACGCATTGATGCTTTTGATCCTTTTAGTGTTGAGATTTCTCAGGCTAAAAGAACCAATAGTCTCCTTGAGTCCTACAGCATCAGCTCCAAGCATTCCATTTTGATGGGTGAAGAAAAAAGAGCATCTACTTATAACTTGGAGAATAGTCCAAGTCATCACTCAGCACAATGGGAAGAAAGAGTGATGGAAGTGGTGATCGATTATGAGAAAATATTTGAGTGGATGATTGCTTGGTCACTAATCATATTTCTACTAACACCGGGCCAAATCTCATCCTTACTTGGAGAATGAACAAGGCATTGATTCGGAAACCGCCTTGAAATAACTCGGTAAAGTCAAGCTAGTGACTTTAAAATAGCGCTTCTTGGGAGGCAACCCAAAATTTTTGTTTTCTTTTTGTTTTTGCTTTCTAGTAGTTTAGTTGTTTTTGTTTGTTTGTGAAAAAAAAAATATATAAATTTTATGCTTGATGGTTGTGATTTGTTAAGTGCATGATTGATGATGACATACTATGGAGATTGGAGTGCACCATTTGGAGCCACACTTGGAATTTATGCATGTGACTAGGTTCAGTTTCACCGACCTATGAGGTTAAGGTGTTCTTTTCACCCTTTTTGTGCTCTATGAGAGACAATATTGAGGACAATGTTGAGTTTAAGTTTGGGGGTGTGAGAAGCATTTAATTGTTGAGTAGTTATTGAATATATTGTGATATGCATGTTTCCAAGTTTGGGGGAGTATATGTTATCTTGATTTTATGTGCTCTAATAAAAACAATTTTTTAGAGCATAATTCAAAAAACATTTGAAAAACTTCGAAATTTTGAAAAATATTTTTGCTTTTGTTGATCTTTTGCCACCTAGTTGATACAATTTGATTTGATGGATTTGAGTAATGACATGCTTTTAATGATCTATTTGGAATTTAATGGACTATACATATCTTTGCTATGATCGTGGGACCCTAGATTAGAGTAGATTTACCTTAGATGAATCACAAATGTACAATAAGTCGAGGGTAGAGGAGTTAAGTTGGATAATATATCTGAAACACTTAAGGAATTTCTCCCGGAAATGTTGACTTAGATTCTTCTTAAGGTCATGAGTTGAGTAGTTGCTTCATATGCTTAATGAATAATGAATAAGGTTGATGATAATTGGTATGACTATAAAGTCAGGCTAATATGTACTGCAGGTGAAAAGCTACATGCCTATAAACTGTACTATTATGCTAATTTGAGCTAAGCTCAAGCCAATTAAAGTTAAAAGTGAATGAAAGGTCTAGTTTTATTTCGTGGCCTTTAGCACTCGAGTGATTAAATCTGTAAGGAGTGTCTGGACACTTAATACCCTAAAACTATCTAGTTTGGGAGTCATTGGTTTAAAACTCGATACATGGGTGTCATAAAAAGCCTAAGGGAGTAGAACATTGCACTCGACCTAACCTTAATGAATTTAAATGGAAGTTTCATGAAAGTTTAAAGTTTAAATTGGTTAATTAATGGAATTTAAAGTGGTTATGGAGTTTTCTATGAGGCTTGTGCTTTAGGATTGATCGAAGGTTAATAGATATGGGATTAAGTCCGAAATTTGGTAAGGATGCCACGTGACTATAATGCCTTAGACTTGTTTTCACTACACCCTTTGGAGATCTTTTCGAGTCTAGGTGTAACATGAGCAAGTCTTTCATATGTGTATTAATTTTGAGCTTTAAATTGATTTATGCCATTGTTTCTTGTTGATTAAGTTGATTTGTATTGATTAGTTGGGGCTGAAATTTATGGATTTTATGAGTATATTGTTTGCAAACTCTCACGAGACAAAACTCGTCCTCTTTTGGTAACAAAAAGGTTTAAAGGCTTGTTGCACATGCTAAGTGCAATTGTTTACTCCACGAAAGTGAGTTTATCCTTTTGTTTTCGTTTTTGTGTTTGCCTCTCTTTGGTTGTTGCTTCTTGATCTTATATCTATACTTTATCAATGCTCGAGGATGATCAATGGGTAAGTTTGGAGGTGTTGATAGGTGTGAGATTTACATATTTTAGATCCTCATATTCATGTGCTTTATATTGGTTTATGCATGATTTATGCCACATATGCATTTAATTTGTGTGCTTATTGAGTAAAGGTGGAAAATCATTGCAATTGAGAAAAACTGATCGAAAATGCAGAATTTCAGAGTACTTAGAGAAGGAATTTGACAAATGTTTCTTCTACAATTTGTAGATCTATATCTTAGCTTCACGTGGCAACTTGAATCACTCAAATCGGAGATTGGAGGAGAAAGTTATGAAGGAAACAAGATCACTGCGCAGAAAGCAAAATGTTACTTTTTGTAACGTTTGAACGTTAGCTTGTGGACGTTCGAACGTTGTTTCTGACCGAAAAAATAGCAGAGTTCTAGAAATTTCCAAATCTAATTCAGGTTGGAGTCTTCCCCTTCCACCCTTATATATTGTAGATCAGTTATCTAGGGTAAAAGACACAAAATACACATAGAATAGAGCCCTAATGTGGTTTTAGACATAGTTTTTACATATTCACGAAGTTTTTCAAGAACCCTTGAAGGTGAAGAAATCAAGAAGCATGAAAGGCATGAAGATCGAAGTTCAACCATAAAAAATACGAGGGAGTTTCTTAGATTTAGATTTACTTTTGTCTATGAATATGAATCTTAATTTAAGTTTCTATCTTTTATCTTTTATGATAAATTAGATTCTTCGAACTAAGGCCATGTTGAGGCTAAATTATGATATTTGAGTTATAAATTGTATTTTTCATATTAATTCGATTGTTGCTTTGTGTTTTGATCTTGTTTGAATGCTTCATATGCTTAGCTACCATATGCATGATTTGTTGCTTAAATTATTCGTTCGAGAGAAGGTAATTTAAGGTGCAAAAAGGATCATCATATCATCCGAAAAAAACAGTGGAATTGCCCCTAGAGATAGGTAGCGATTCCCGGGTGCAGTTAGCCAGATTAATCCGGGGAAATTCTAAAACTTGAATGCATGATTGTTGGTTAGATTCTCGGATAGACATATTTAGAGAACCGTCAATTAGTCATAGGATTATTACAGCCGAGACATCGGATAGTAATTAATTAAGGAATTTTCACCAAAGCGATAGTAGTCTAATAATATGAAAACGTGATTTTAACAAGAATTAATTAATTTATGCCAACACATGTGTCTTAGTTGCTCTCTTCCATAGCTATCTTGATTTCGACATCTTGTTTCTTGTATCTTGCTTCGATAATATTTTAGTTAATTCTTGTTTTAGTTTATTTTATTGCTTTTAAAATCTTTAAATCTTTAGTTATAGTTTAATTATGCTTGCTTTAAATTCAAGAAGTCTAAAATACAAGTCTCTGTGGGATCGACAATCCGGACTTATTGTCCACTTTATTACTAAACACGACCAGTCAACTTGCTGTGCAAACACGTGAGGATTTCTCGTGTCAGAGCTTGTGTCATACAAGTCCACACGAATTTCAATGCCCAATTGAGATTCTTCGACTTGCGAACCATTTAGGTGATCAAGTATCAAACCCTTCCAGTGCCCATCTCCTTAACTACTATAAGGAGTGTGAAGGTTTGCCTTGACTCACAAGGACTAGTTGTTTATTTAAGAATTATAAATGCCATTAAGAAATATATGAACAACTTGCTAATGCCTTTATATAATTGATAGGTTTTACAATATAAACTAGTGCCCTATTCTCTAAGTCCTCATTGGCATCGAGGGCACAAAGGTGCCTAGCTCCAGGCCTAGATCACCGCAGAGAAGGCGCCTATCCGTTTCCTTTGGTCCTTTGCTCTTCATCACTTTATGAGCTTTTCCCTTTCCTTTGTCTATCATAATTTGTGGACCCGGAGTGCTAGTAGATTTATTCGTCTTCTTCTTTTTCTTCTTCTTCTTCTTTTTCTTCTTCTTCTTCTTGTTTTTAGGCTTAGAAGTGATGACCAAGGCCTCCTCTTTTCCCTTTGGCTTCATTTGAAACTGTGTAGTATTCAGCTTGTTCATCAACCCAGCTAAATTGCATTCTATCTCCTTACAGTTGAAGTTCACCACAAATTGGGAAAAGGAGTGTGGAAGTGATTGCAAGATGAGATCAGTTTGTAGTTGCGGGTCCATGTTGAAGTCGAGGGCCTCTGACCTCTCAATTTTCAGAATCAATTTGAAAACATGGTCCCCAACTTTTTCTCCTTCCTTCATCTTGGCTCCAAAGAGCTCTTTCGAGATCTCATACCGAGCAGTGCGACTATGCTCACCATAGAGCTCCACCAGGTGTGCCAAAATAGCCCTCGCCGAGACCATTTTGTTGTGGGACCTCTGCAACTCATTTGTGATTGAGCCCAGCGTGTACCCACGAACCCGGACATCGTCTTTGACCCATTTCTCATGTACCCCCCCAAACTTATCAATTGCTCGTCCTCGAGCGATAAGCTATAGGTTAGGAAAAACATCATCAAACACGGGAGAAATAAAAAGAAAAAGAGAAAAAAAAGCGAAAAACTACCTAACTCACTTTCGTGGAGGACACGGTTGCATTTAGCGAATGCAACAAGCCTTTGAACCCTTGAGTTACCTCAAAGGACGAGTTATAGTCTCGTGAGGGTTTGCATATGATATACCCACAAAATCGAAGGATTTTCCACCACACTCAATCAACCCAAATCAATGTGATTAATAACAAAGCAATGGCATGAATTCGTCTGTTTAAGCTCAAGGTTATAGATATATACACGTCACATACTTGCTCATGTTACGCCTCAATTTTGAAAAGACCATCCTAAGGATGTAGAGTGAGAAGTCTAAGGTATTATAATCGAGTGGCATTCTTACCACTTTTCAAGCATTAATCCTATATTTTATCGACTTTCGAGTAATCACACGGCATGAGAATTGAGGAAACTTCATAATCACTTAAAATTTCATCAATTTATCCACTTGGGCTTTAACTTATGCAAATTTCAACTCACAACATTAGAGGCTAGACCATGTGCAATGTTCGGTTCTCTTAGGCTTTCTATGACACCCTTGTAACGAGCTTTGAGCCAATAACTCCTAAACCGGACGGTTTTAGGGTATTAAGTGTAGAGACACCCCTAAGGGCTTAATCGCTCGAGTGTCAAAGGCCACAAAACCAAACTAGGTCCTTATTCACTTAACACTTGCATTGGCTTGAGCTTAGCTCAAATTAGCATAATAGTACAGTATTTTAGGCATGGTACTCTTCGCCCCCAGTATCTATTAAGCCTGACTTTTGCAGTCATACCAATGTTCAACCTCTTAATTCTTTTTAAGCATACAAAAGCATTCTCAACTCAAAACACATGTGAAACATCTAAGTTAATATTTCCGGGATCAAGCCTTTAAGTGTGTCAAAATGGGTATCCACTCAACGCCTCTACCCTCGACTTATGTGCACATGTGACTCATCTTACGGACAATCTAATCTTGTTTAGGGTCCCTTGAGCAAGGAAACAATGTGTATAATTCTTTTAAGTCCAATTGATAGAGAAAAGATGCCATTGATTTAACTTAATCAATCTCAATGCATTAATTGAGGGTTTGCAATCCTACTGATATATGTTATTTTTACACAAGTTTTACCCCTTTTATCAACTTAATTTTGATTGTTTCTTTAATAATTTGATCACATATGATGCTTTGAACCCGGTTTGCTTTGACTTTTCAGATTGGGTTAACAGCCGGAGGAAAGAGCAAGAACCGAAGGCAAAATGAAACAATTTTTGGAATTTTTCAAGGCAACGCCGCGGCGTTCAACAAGCGAACGCCGCGGCGTTCACAAGCAGTAGCCAACGCCGCGGCGTTCAAACAAGCGAACGCCGCGGCGTTCACAAGCAGTAGCCAACGCCGCGGCGTTCAACAAACGAACGCCGCGGCGTTCGAGGCGGCAGTGTTGGCCTATAAATACCTCTTTTAGCCATTTTTTACCCTAACTCACCTTGGATATCAGCAACCACACGAAAATAGAGAGAGGGAGAGCTTAGAAGAGAAGATTAAAGGTCAAAACATGGAGAATTCAACAAGGAATCCACATCTCTACAAGAATTAGGGAGTTTTTACATATTTGTTTCTTGAATTTGTTCAAATCTCCTATGACTTGTATGATTTATATTTGCACTTTTGACATGAATATGAGCTAAACTTGTTTGATTGAGGCCATGGATAGGCCGTTTATGTTATTTTGATTGTTGATTTGTTGGTGTTTATTGGATTAATTTTGGTTTTAGCTATGTATTCAATATTTGATCTCAATGCTACATTTGCTTGATCACCAAGTGTTTGATAAAATGCCTAGGTTAGAGATCGAGAGATAATAACCTAGGGAAGATATAAACATTGAATACCCTATAGTTAAACCGACTAGAGATAGACTCGGTTTCTTTAGGTGGCTTTCCATTCACGTGGGGAATTCCTAGACCTTAAATGCATCCTCGTTAATCGGGTTTTCATATAGAGATATATAGGAAATCGTTACCAAGGGTAGGGTTGCTATGCCAAGAGATTGGGTAGTACGTACGTTAGGGAATTTCGCCTTAGCTAAATCAATCTAATAATCCAATAGAACCTAAATCACAATCTAAATGCATAATCGGTTGAACCATGTGCCTTGATCGCTTCTCTCTATTGTTTCCTCCCTTTATTTGGTGTGACGTTGCCTTAGTTTATTTTCTAGTATTTATTAATTAGTTAATCAACCTTTCTATCGACCGATTTAACTTAGAATTGAGTAATATAGTAGTCTTGGTACTTAGATTATAGTTGTCCCTGCGGATACGATAACCCCGGACTTAGAAATCCACTTTACTACTTACGCGACCTAGTTCTCTTGCTAGGATTTTGTCGTGTCAAGTTTTTGGCGCCGTTGCCGGGGACAACTATTTTTATCTAATATTGAGATTCCCTTATTCTTTCTGAGCTTAGATCATTTCTTTTATTTTTAATTTGTGTGTCTTTCTTTGTGCAAGGTTTGATCTCGGTTAGTGCATGACCCGTACTAGTCGAGTGGGACTAGCGGAGTTGGACCCTGAAATTGAACGAACGTTTACTCGAGGGGTAAGACTACAAAGAGAGGCTCAACGTTATCAAGCTACAATGGATCCAAATCTGAATCCTCCTCCTATTCACATAGATCCCGCTATCTTAGAAGAAGCGGTTCGTCGGGAGCTTGCAAATCTTCGTGTTCATCAAAACCAACCAGAGGCGCCTCCGCAACGCCCTTTGAGGGATTATATGATGCCAAACATCCAAGGAGCCGCAGGGCCAATCGTTTTACCACCGGTAGAGGCTAACACTTTTCAAATCCTGCCGGGGTATATCCAAATGATAGGAAACCAGGTTCAATTCTCCGGTTTACAACATGATGATCCTCACGCTCATATAGCCACATTCTCGGAGATTATCCATACTTTCAAGAACAATGGAGTCACCGACGACGCCATACGCTTACGGTTATTTCCATTCTCTCTCAAAGACAAGGCTAAACAGTGGTTCAACTCTTTGCCAACCGCCTCTATCCGTACTTGGGAACAAATGGTGGATAAATTTTTGTCTAAGTATTTTCCACCGGGTAAGACGGCCGCAATGAAAAATGAAATCACCAGCTTTCGTCAATATGAGGGGGAATCACTTTATGAGGCATGGGAGCGTTTTAAGGAACTTTTGAGGAAATGCCCACACCATGGGTTAGCCGTGCCCACACTTGTTCAAACTTTCTATTTGGGTTTGGGACCGAATCTCCGTACGAATTTAGATGCCGCCGCGGGAGGTACTATCATGAACAAATCACCTGAGGAAGCTTGGGCATTAATTGAGCTCATGGCCGAGAACAACTATCAATGGCCAACCGAACGAATCACGTTGCCCAAGAAGCCCGCCGGATTGTATGAAATTGGGAATAGCTCCACAGTAGCTGTTCAATTGGAGGCCCTAAACAAAAGATTGGATTCCTTCGGACTCATGCAAGGTACGGTAAATCAAGTTAAATCCACTTGTGAAAATTGTGGAGGTGATCACACAAACTTTGAGTGCTTACAAGGAGATGTGTGTGGGACATCTAACTCGGTTGAAAGTGCTAACTTCATGGGAAATGCAAGTCGTCAACAGAATAATCCCTACTCGAACTCTTTTAATCCGGGATGGAGGAATCATCCAAATTTCTCATGGAGCCAAAATTCGAATATGGCGAAACCACAACCACCAGGTTTTCAGCAAAACCAAGGAGGTTTCCAACAACCTCCATTTCAAAGGCAAGGGGGGCTCCAACAACCACAACAAAGCGAGAAAAAGAATAATATGGAAGATGGGTGGCAAAAGTTCATGATGGAGGCAACACAAAAGTTTCAATATCAAGAAATGATGTCCAAGAAACAAGAAGCAAGCTTAAAAAATCAAGAAATTGCACTAAAAAACTTAGAAAATCAAATTGGGCAAATTGCCAACATGCTTTCCGGACGAACCCAAGGCACGTTACCAAGTGATACCGAGAAAAATCCAAAGGAACAAGTTCAAGCAGTTTCACTTCGTAGCGGAAAGAACCTCGTTGATCCAAAATTGGGAGAGAAAATGGATGATACACCAGAACATTTGGATAAAACTAAGGCAACATCTAACTCCGGAAAGAACACCGAGACCTCATCCCCTGTTTCGGGACATTCCTCTACCGAACCCTCCGTGCCCAAACCAAGACCTCCATTTCCACTTGCATTACAAAAAGGAAAGTTAGATAAGCAATTTGCCAAGTTTCTTGATATATTTAAACAATTGCGTATTAACATTCCTCTTGTAGATGCTTTGTTGCAAATGCCGAGTTACGCTAAATATCTCAAGGATATCCTTTCTAACAAGAGAAAGTTGGAGGAACATGAAACTGTAGCCCTTACTGCAGAATGCTCGGCTATATTGCAAAACCGGATACCTCAAAAGCTTAAGGATCCCGGAAGCTTTACAATTCCTTGCACTATCGGTTCTATTTCTTTTTCTAAAGTTTTGTGTGATTCTGGTGCCAGTATTAATTTGTTGCCTTTGTCACTTTTCAGGAAATTAGGACTTGGCGAGCCCAAGCCTACCACTATTTCATTGCAACTCGCTGATAGGTCCATCAAGTACCCACGAGGAATAGTGGAAGATGTTTTAGTGAAAGTCGAAAAATTCATATTCCCAGTGGACTTTGTAGTTCTAGATATGGAGGAGGATGTCGAGCTACCACTCATTCTTGGTCGACCATTCCTCGCCACCGGACGAGCATTAATTGATATTGCCAATGGTCAATTAACTCTTAGAGTGGGAGATGAGCAAGTGACAATAAATGTGTATCATGCTATGCGAACACCATCTAATGATTCTACTTGTTTCCACATTGATGCATTTGATACCTTAATTTCTGAACATTTTCAGGGAAATCAATACGAAGATCAAGTGGAGGCATGTCTTGTGAATCCCATGGATGAGACAATGGAAAACAATAACTTGAGGGACGCTGTTGCTTTTCTCGAGGCAAATCCACCTTACAAACGAAGTTTTCGACCTCGTTTCGAAGTTCTGGATAGACCAATCACTTCATTACCAAAGCCCTCAATTGAAGAACCGCCACCTCTTGAGCTTAAACCTCTTCCTTCTCATCTCAAATATGCTTACTTACAAGATTCAGAATTTTTACCTGTTATAATCTCTTCATCTTTGACAGACATTATGGAGGAGAAGCTGCTTACGGTGTTGAAAGCCCATAAAAAGGCTTTTGGATGGAAAATAGCTGATATTAAAGGGATTTGTCCAACGGTATGTATGCATAAGATCCTCATGGAGGATGAATATAAGCCCACCATTCAACCGCAAAGACGACTCAATCCAATGATGCAAGAAGTTGTTAAAAAGGAGGTAATTAAGCTACTCGATGCAGGTATTATCTATCCTATCTCCGATAGCAATTGGGTGAGTCCAACTCAAGTGGTCCCGAAGAAAGGAGGTATGACTGTTATTACCAATGCTAACAATGAATTAATTCCCACACGAACAGTTACCGGGTGGCGAGTATGCATTGATTATCGAAAATTAAATGAGGCCACCCGGAAAGACCACTTTCCCCTTCCCTTCATTGATCAAATGCTTGAGAGGTTAGCCGGGCATGAGTTTTATTGCTTCCTAGATGGCTACTCTGGCTATAATCAAATTGCCATCACACCTGAGGATCAAGAGAAAACCACTTTCACTTGTCCTTATGGCACATTTGCTTATAGGCGGATGCCATTTGGCCTATGTAATGCCCCTGCCACCTTTCAACGATGTATGATGGCTATTTTTCATGACATGGTCGAGGATTCCCTAGAAATTTTTATGGATGATTTTTCAGTTTTTGGAACTTCTTTCGATACATGTCTTAACCATTTAACACGTGTTCTAAAACGATGTGAAGAAACTAATCTTGTGTTAAATTGGGAAAAGTGTCATTTTATGGTTCAAGAAGGAATTGTGCTTGGCCACAAAATCTCTCACAAGGGGATTGAAGTGGATAAAGCTAAAGTTGAGGTCATTGAAAAGCTTCCCCCACCCTCTTCGGTGAAAGCCGTCAGGAGCTTTCTGGGTCATGCAGGATTTTACAGGCGTTTCATTTTAGACTTTTCGAAAATTGCTAAACCATTATCTAATTTGTTGGTAAAAGATACACCGTTTAACTTTGATGATAAGTGTTTGCAGGCTTTTCACACGCTCAAGGAAAAATTAATTTCAGCGCCCATCATGGCACCTCCAGATTGGAACCTCCCATTTGAGCTTATGTGTGATGCTAGTGATTCAGCAGTTGGAGCTGTACTCGGACAAAGGAAAGATAAGGTATTCTACACCATTTATTATGCGAGTCGAACTTTAAATGATGCTCAGTTAAATTATGCCACGACGGAAAAGGAATTGCTAGCTATAGTTTTTGCATTTGATAAGTTTCATTCATACCTTGTCTTGAACAAAGTCATTGTTTACACTGATCACTCTGCACTTAAGTATCTACTTGCAAAGAAGGATGCCAAACCTCGCCTTATTAGATGGATTCTTCTTCTCCAAGAATTTGATTTAGAAATTAGGGATAAAAAGGGAGTTGAGAATGTGGTAGCTGACCATTTGTCTAGGATAGAAGCTCCTGTCTCCGATTCAATCATTGAAAAACCAATTAGGGAAGAGTTTCCGGATGAACAATTGTATACGGTGATTCATGGTGCTTTCCCCTGGTATGCTGATTTTGCAAATTATGTTGTCATGGGTGCACTTCCCCCTAATCTCACTTTTTATCAAAAGAAGAAATTTTTATCTGATGTCAAGCATTATTTTTGGGAAGAGCCATTTTTGTTTAAGAATTGTGCAGATGGCATTATCAGGCGTTGTGTCCCAGCAGAAGAAATGACATCTATTATGAGCCATTGCCATGATGGCAAGGTAGGTGGCCACTTTGGGCCTACTAAGACCGCCTCAAAAGTTCTCCAATCAGGTTTTTTCTGGCCCTCCCTATTTAAAGATGTGCATGCGTATGTATCTTCTTGTGATCAATGCCAAAGAACAGGGAATATTTCGAGGAAACATGAAATGCCGTTAAACAACATACTAGAATGCGAACTTTTTGATGTTTGGGGCATTGACTTTATGGGACCATTCCCTAGCTCATGCTCCAATAAATACATTCTAGTAGCGGTTGATTATGTGTCTAAATGGGTCGAAGCGGAGGCTTTACGTACGAATGATTCAAGGGTGGTAGTTAAATTTTTGAAAAAACACATTTTCACGCGTTTCGGTACCCCTCGAGCCATTATAAGTGATGGTGGCACTCATTTTTGCAACAAACAGTTTGATAATCTTTTGCAAAAATATGGTGTCACACATAAGATTTCCACACCGTACCACCCTCAAACGAGTGGTCAAGTTGAAGTGTCCAATCGGGAACTTAAACGCATCCTTGAGAAAACGGTAAATTCATCTCGAAAAGATTGGTCTCTTAAGTTAGATGATGCCCTGTGGGCATATCGAACTGCGTTTAAGACACCTATTGGCATGTCACCTTACCGACTCGTTTTTGGGAAAGCTTGCCACCTACCCGTTGAGCTAGAGCATAGGGCATTTTGGGCAATTAAATTGCTTAATTTTGATTTGCAAGATGTTGGCAAACACAGGTTGTTGCAATTGAACGAGCTGGATGAGTTCCGACAGGAGGCCTATGAAAATGCAAAAATCTACAAGGAACGAACAAAACGCTGGCACGACAAGCGCATCACACCGAGGGAGTTTACCGAGGGAGAACAGGTCCTTTTATTCAATTCCCGCCTCCGACTTTTTCCCGGTAAACTACGCTCTAAATGGTCAGGACCTTTCACTGTCATGAAAGTTTACCCCTCCGGTGCGGTTGAAATTTCACACGAAACAAAGGGTTCTTTCATTGTTAATGGCCACCGTTTGAAACACTATGAAGGAAATGGTTGTATGAGGGACCATGTGCACGTTACCCTCGTTGACCCACCACATTGATTGCACCTACGTCAAGCTAACGACTATAAACAAGCGCTTCTTGGGAGGCAACCCAAGTTCTTTTTTATTTTATTTTATTTATTTTCCTTTCATTTCACTTTGTCTTTTCTTCGTTTTGTTTCTGTTTAATATTTTTACGATGAGTTTTCATCGTGTTTGCAGGTTTTCCATTCATTCGCACAATTCGACGCCAGCAGCCCTTTCCTTAAAAAAAAAAAAAAAAAAATCGGGTTGACTCAACGCCGCGGCGTTCCAAACAAATAACGCCGCGGCGTTCGCTACTGCATCCCAACGCCGCGGCGTTCCAAACAAATAACGCCGCGGCGTTCGCTACTGCATCCCAACGCCGCGGCGTTATAAATCGAACGCCGCGGCGTTCGATGCATATATGCCCAACAGCTTTCCCCTTTCCCCATTTCCCTTACAACTTTTTCTTTCTTTCAAACCCTAACTCTTCCCCCCCCCTTCAAAAAAATCCAAATTCCTCCCACATCACTCAATCTCTCTCCAATTCATCTTGAATCCACACTTCCCAAACGATTTCTTACACTTCCCACCGATCAAAAATCAAAATTTCGGCCGAAAATCCACATTCACGACTCCCCACCGCCGCCACCGGAATTGCACCGCCGCCGCCGGAATTGTGCCGCCACCACCGGACTTTACCTTGCATTTTCATCTCTTTGGGCAACGTAATAGCTTCATACATCACTTTGTGATAATTGTCTACCCATTTTGGATTAAGGTACATATATTCTTTGTGGTAAATTGTGGGGTGCAAATTAATTTTAAGTATTGGATTGTTGATGATATCGTGCATTTGGTTGGTAGTTGCGAGCATCATTCGGGTTGATTGAATTTTGTGGGTTTTCTTTTCTTGCTCGTTTTAACCATTCCATTCGTGAGCTTGTTGTGCTTGTTGAGTTGAGCAAAAATTTGGTTGTGGGAGTGATTTGTTGAAGAAGTTTGGGGATACCGAGTTTGAAATCAGTCGTGTGGGTGACTAGAGCGTTCTATCTTGGATACGTGTTGCCTAGTGTTAGGGGGTTGAAAATGAGCCCGCGACTTTCTAAGGGAAACAAAGGCAAGGCTAAAGTGAATACTTCTACTCCAGCGGATGACCCGCTGTATGATTGTGATAAATTTGTTAGCCTCGCCGCCTCTGTTTGTTTTTCCGAAAAATTGACAAAGAAGAATGTGGTGGATGAGCGAGCGTTGGATTGTTCGATTGAACCATTCAGGACGAATATTAGGAATCGAGGTTGGTTTGAGTTTGCTACGCAGCCCGGGGAGGCTATTATTCCTTTAGTCAAAGAATTTTATGCCAATGCCACCGGCAAGCCCGAAAACGTACACCGTTTAGTCTCTGTTCAGGTCAGGGGGCGGAATGTTACCATTTCTTCCACAAAAATCAATGAAGTACTTCACATCCCCATCCCTCGCCCGGATCAGTTTGAGACGTTTTTAAAGGACATTGCTTATGCTGCAATCCACTCTGCACTTTGTTATCCAGAGTCTATTTGGACAGGTTTCAAGGACTCCCGTCCTATCTCAATCAAGGCATGTAACCTCAACACCACGGCCCGCACATGGTATTACTTTGTTTGCGCTCGCCTCATCCCGACATTATCTTTGAGCACAGCTACTCGCGAGCGAGTCGAGGTTGTCTATGCTATTCATCATGGTCTCAACATCAACGTGGGCAAACTGATTAAGCAACAATTGATTCAGTCCATCATTGAGTGTTTTGGTGCCAAGAAGAATCTTTGTTTCCCCTCCCTCATCACCGCACTGTGCAAGAACGCCGGCGTCCAGTACTCGCCGATGGAGCATGTTGAGGTGCCGCGCCGGATTATTTCATACACACAGATTTGCCAAGCCGAGACTATCGCTGCTCGTTCTGGTCACCGTGCCTGCCGACCCACTGCCACATCATCCACCACCGCCCCCGCTCTGCCTGCTCCGCCACGTCGCAAAGCCCCACAACGTGTTTCCTCTTCTTCCGGTGTAGCGTCTGATGTCCCGAAGTGGGCAGTTGAGTTGGATCACAAGATGACACGTATTGATCAGAATATTCTTGCTGCGCGATGGGACGCACACCGCCGATGGCAGTTTATGGAGAGTGCTATTCGGGCTAATGCATTTGGCCCTTGGCCCGGCGTTTGGCCCGAGTTTCCCCAGTTTGATCCGCTTGCTCCACTACACCCTCACCCCCAGCCTCCAGAGCCCGCTGCCGTCCCTGAAAATGACGAGGAGAGTGAGGACGATGAGGATGATGAGACTGACGAGGACGAGACGGCGTCGGATGAGTAGTCGGATGTTGACGTCGTTTGAGAGCTTTTCCCTTTTTAATTATCTACTTTACTATGTTATGATTGGCTGTAACTCTTTTGTACTCGATGCTTGTACTGTTTCCTTTGGTTTTGTTTGCGTTTTCGTGTTTTTGCTTCTCTTTCATGCTCTATTGTTCATCTTCATGCGTTGATGTGGGTCACTTGAGTTTTCCTTCCGGCAGGTTTTAATAATGATTTGACTCCGGGATCTGAGACGCCACCTTTCTCCCTCCGTTCTCTAAATTTCAGGGATGTATCGCTTTTCCCTCTCCTCTACTTAAGTTTTGCAACATTGAGGACACTGTTTCATTTCAGTTTGGGGGTGGGCGTACATTTTTGCATGTTGCTCGTGTTTTTTTTTGTTGAGTGTACCCTTGCATAAGAACAGAATGCATTCGAATATCTCTACTCTGTCGAAGTCAAAGTTCCTTGTCTGTGGTCAACATGTCATATATTGTGACTTGAAAGCCCTTTTTAGTCATGTTTATGCGAATTCTTGCAGACTTAAAACGTTGAACTTTCAATTTTGTTGATTTTTGAAGTGTGTATTAATGTTGTAAAGTCATAAAATGATTTAGGCCATCTTTCATTGTTGTTAGCCTTACATTTTGGCCTTCTCTATATTGCATAATCTCTAGACCTTGATTTGAGCCGTATTGATAAGAATGGAGTGTGCTAAGCATACTAGAAACCACCATTCGTCTTTATTTCATATGCCAAAACAACCACCTTCTAGCCTAAAAGAAAAACAATGTCTTGCACCCAATCAAGAGAGTTTAGAACTTCATATCATTTGACTTGAATATGGGTAGTCACCTTGTTTTGATTTGAATGTACATGAGTTAGATAGTGATGTTTTGGCTATGTTGGGATATTTGAGGTTTGAAGTATTATGTAAAAAAGGGGATGAAATGAAAACTTGAGCAATGGGCTAAATAGTCGAGAGAGAGATATATATATGAAAAAAAAAAAAAATTGTGCTCTCGACTAGGCTTGAATCTTGGCACTCATTTTGATCATTTGGCTTGGAATTCTGTGTACAACCCGATATGAAAAGAAACAAGTTTGGGGGTTGTAAGTTGAAAGGCAAAAGAGAATGAAAAAGGGATAAGTGATAAGTTGTGAAAGTTTGTGTAGTCTATTTGCGAATTTAGATTGATGATTTTAAGTATAGGCTCTCTTGACTTAGTCACTTTATCCATATCTTCCGGTCCTAGCCATCACCTAGCCTTACGTTACAAGCCGGAAAGACCTTTTGATTGTGACTTTTGCACTTTATACACACCGATGAGTTTAACGAATATTGAATTGTTTCAATGTCTTTACTTTCCAGTTGATTTGCATAATCTTTTCTAAAGTGTGCTCTTGACATGAATATGGATGTGGGAGTTCATGATTTAGGGATGGAAACTAAGATTTTGTGTGGTTTTTGAATTGTTGAATGTTCAAAGCTTTGGGTGACTATTCCAAAACTTCTCAGAAGGTATAATGCTTGTTGTGGTGTGTATGATTTGGCAAATTAACTTTTCAATCTTCATGTGTGCGCTTGATTCTATTTGATCGAGGACGATCAAAGCTAAGTTTGGGGGTAGTTGATATATGTTATTTTTACACAAGTTTTACCCCTTTTATCAACTTAATTTTGATTGTTTCTTTAATAATTTGATCACATATGATGCTTTGAACCCGGTTTGCTTTGACTTTTCAGATTGGGTTAACAGCCGGAGGAAAGAGCAAGAACCGAAGGAAAAATGAAACAATTTTTGGAATTTTTCAAGGCAACGCCGCGGCGTTCAACAAGCGAACGCCGCGGCGTTCACAAGCAGTAGCGAACGCCGCGGCGTTCAAACAAGCGAACGCCGCGGCGTTCACAAGCAGTAGCCAACGCCGCGGCGTTCAACAAACGAACGCCGCGGCGTTCGAGGCGGCAGTGTTGGCCTATAAATACCTCTTTTAGCCATTTTTTACCCTAACTCACCTTGGATATCAGCAACCACACGAAAATAGAGAGAGGGAGAGCTTAGAAGAGAAGATTAAAGGTCAAAACATGGAGAATTCAACAAGGAATCCACATCTCTACAAGAATTAGGGAGTTTTTACATATTTGTTTCTTGAATTTGTTCAAATCTCCTATGACTTGTATGATTTATATTTGCACTTTTGACATGAATATGAGCTAAACTTGTTTGATTGAGGCCATGGATAGGCCGTTTATGTTATTTTGATTGTTGATTTGTTGGTGTTTATTGGATTAATTTTGGTTTTAGCTATGTATTCAATATTTGATCTCAATGCTACATTTGCTTGATCACCAAGTGTTTGATAAAATGCCTAGGTTAGAGATCGAGAGATAATAACCTAGGGAAGATATAAACATTGAATACCCTATAGTTAAACCGACTAGAGATAGACTCGGTTTCTTTAGGTGGCTTTCCATTCACGTGGGGAATTCCTAGACCTTAAATGCATCCTCGTTAATCGGGTTTTCATATAGAGATATATAGGAAATCGTTACCAAGGGTAGGGTTGCTATGCCAAGAGATTGGGTAGTGCGTACGTTAGGGAATTTCGCCTTAGCTAAATCAATCTAATAATCCAATAGAACCTAAATCACAATCTAAATGCATAATCGGTTGAACCATGTGCCTTGATCGCTTCTCTCTATTGTTTCCTCCCTTTATTTGGTGTGACGTTGCGTTAGTTTATTTTCTAGTATTTATTAATTAGTTAATCAACTTTTTTATCGACCGATTTAACTTAGAATTGAGTAATATAGTAGTCTTGGTACTTAGATTATAGTTGTCCCTGCGGATACGATAACCCCGGACTTAGAAATCCACTTTACTACTTACGCGACCTAGTTCTCTTGCTAGGATTTTGTCATGTCACCTACCGAATTTTTTTTTTTTTTAGGAGATGCTTAAAAAGGGTGCACATGATCACATGTAGAGGTACAAACGTCTCCCCCCCAAACTTGGACAGAATATAGAACATAAATAATCATGATAATAGTGGATCGATTATAAACCCCCCCAAACTTGAAACAAACATTGTCCCCAATGTTCGAAAATAAGAGAGGAGAGTACACGTCACCATAATGGGATGCTGACAAGCAAACCCGAGTTGTCCATTCAGAGTCTGTCCAAAGTTTGGTGACAGCGACGCTGGCGAAAGAAAACCTCACATGCGGGCATCCACTACAAGGTGAAAATGTGCAACCATACTAAACGGGAAAGTATCACATATATCGAAAAGAGAAAGCAACAAAACCAAGCATGCAACACAATATAGAGGAACAAATGATCAAGCATGCATCGAAAATATAAAGGGAAACAACTAAGACAATATCCATAAAACAACAACACCAGAACAAACATCTAACGATAAAAAGGACAGAAAATGGATACAAAATAGGTCTAATCGCCAAACAAGGCGTCCAACTCATCATCACCATCATCTCCACCTCCCTGTAAAGGCTCATCCTCGGCCCGCCCCACTAAATCATCCACATCAATCAAATCATCCGGAGGAGGGTCGGAGTAGGGAGGGAAGTCCGGAGGGTCGGGGTACACAAAGGGGCCACGTCCCACAAAAGCATCCTGAGCCATCGCGACCTGACGGGTGTACGCACAACTAGCCCGGATCATGTCCTCAAAACGGCTCATCCGCTGATCAAAATGGACGCGCATTTGATCCATTGCGCCCATCAAAGAGTCCATATCCATCGTTCCGGTCGTTCGAGTAGATGTCGACTGCGGGCGAGGCCTAGTAGAGGAGGTCGGGGGAGCAGAGGTGACGGTCTCGGAAAAAGAGAAAGGCGTGCCAGCCAATTCTGTGCCCTCGATCGGGAAGACCTTAACCCTTGCGGTCGAGCAGAGAGCTGTAATCAGCGAGGGGAATATCATATGGCTCTTCTTCGATATATTAGGATCCCCACGCTTCCTTTTCTGCTTGGTCGGGTGGATCAAATGTGTCAACTCAAGGCCCAACTTCCTCATGTGCCCGAGTAGCGTCCGGTGAATCTCCCTCGCGAAGTTAATCGTCTTCCGGGTCATAATGCAGAAGATGAGTAAACACCTCTCCTTGTTCGCCTCGGAACGGTTGCCACTTGGGATAAGATTGAAGCGTATGAATTCGAGCCAGAAGGCGGCCTCGGGAAGGAGAAAACGACGGGCCAAGTGTGTATCCCGCTCCGGCCATGTCGTGCCGGGTATAGCAATTATCCCCAAAATCGCTTCTAAGGGCACAGTAAAATTGGGGCGAGCTCGCTGATACTCACACTGCTCAGGGATGGGTAACCCGAGGCATGCACTGATATCCGGAACATCAAAACGGACTGACACATTCCGAAAAGAGACCGAATCCGTGTGGTTGCTAAAACTGCTCGCCGTCTTCCCAATACTAGAAAACGCCTCGGCACTGAAAAATTCGAGAACCCACGGAACTCGAATGGGTTCAAGTGGTCCCCGGAAGCACGTGAGATGATGGAACTCCATGAGGTCGTTTAGGGAAGCCCATCCTTGGATATCGTAGGGCTTTTCTTTCATAAGCATCCGCCCTTGAATGGCATGGTAGAGTTTTACCACGCCCGGGTGCGAGAACCGGCTGGCTAGAGGAGGGAGCTCGATGGTGGGCTCGGGAACATTAGAAGAGCCCTCCCCGACCTTCTTTTTACGCTTGGTTTGTTTCAAGGATGTGTTAGGCATTTTCCGAAATCTCAGCGGTGTAACGGTACACAACAACAACCCCAAACACCAACAATCGTAACAACCCGAATCCAACAACGGCTCAACGGAATCAGGACAAATAATCTCAACCCACAATTACTAAACAAAAGGACGGCTCTTTATGCAGCAAACGGAAAGTCAACTATCGGAATCAAGCAATGGACAAAATGCACGAGACCCAACTGAAATTACCCCCAAATTTCGCACAAATCAACAAAACCCCCCAAATTTCCGAGTTCAACTCCAATACGCAATTCCAACCACACTTAATCACTAAAATTCGGCCATAACGAGATAAAAATAGCCAATCACAACCACAAAAAGTCCCCACACGGCCGAAATATGCAGAAATTCAGGTAAGGGCAAGCCAATCACTAACCTTGTGGTCCAAAATGACACAAATCAGCGATTACCCGTGACCCACAAAGCCCGGATAGAGAAGGTAGCTGTTTCGGCGGTGAAACGGCGGCGAAATAACGGTGAAATTGGCAGGAATCGGAGGAGAGGTGGTGGTCGGCGGCGGAAATCGAGAGAGAGATGGAGATGATGATGTGCAGTTGACCTAATTGTGACCAAAGAGGGTCTTTTATACCTGAGCGGCGCCTAGGCGCGCGTATGACGGCGCCTAGGCGCCGTAAGCTTCAAGTCCAATTGAAATGCTACTGCTGTCCACGCCTGGGCGTGGGATATTCGGCGCTCGGGCGCGGTGAGATCGGCGCCTAGGCGTGGACTTGGCCGTGCTCGGGCGCGGTTAACAGGAGAGATGTTGTGAACTGGGCTGAACGGCGCCTAGGCGTGGCCAGTAGACCGTTTTGAAATCCATTTCCTGGGAAAAATAAGAAAAAGAAAAGGCTCAACACAAACAAACACAAACGAGTCAAAAGAAGGAAAAAAAAAAGAAACGAAAACAAAGCTTGGGTTGCCTCCCAAGAAGCGCTAATTTATAGTCGTTAGCTCGACTCGGGACAAAGAATTATGGAGGATCTCGGAGAAGGAGGAACACTTTGTCCCTCGGTTCATCAGTTCCGATATATGGTTTTAATCGTTGAGCATTGGTCAAGAACGTTTGCCCTTTGTCCGTTGTGAGCTTGACGGCACCCGATGGATAGACATGGGAAATCAAGAATGGACCCGACCACCGTGACTTAAGCTTCCCGGGAAAAAATCGGAGTCGAGAATTGTAGAGGAGAACTCTCTCGCCTTCATGAAACTCGCGGGGAATGATGTGCTTGTCGTGCCACGGTTTTGTTCGTTCCTTGTAAAGTTTTGCATTCTCATAAGCTTGGTGGCGCCATTCCTCGAGCTCATGCAATTGGAGCAACCGATTTGTACCCGTGCGTTGGCACCTATCACAAGATTGGACATGCAAAAATGCATCTTTAGAGAGTGTGGGCCAAAATAAACTTGATTGGAGTACCTTAGCCACTGTTTTAGAAGCCCCAAAATGGCCACCTACCGACATGTCATGGCAATGAGCTAGAACCGATGCGATTTCTTCCTCGAGAATACATCTTCGAATGATGCCATCTGCACAAATCTTAAATAGATATGGTTCATCCCACAAATATTGCTTCACATCAAATAAGAATTTCTTCTTTGATGAAAAGTGATATCCGGAGGAAGAACTCCCGTGACAAGATAATTTGCAAAATTGGCATACCAAGGAGTATCGTTATGAAGTATAGCATACAATTGCTCATCGGGAAACTCCTCACAAATTGGTTTATCATGCATGCACTCGGGGTAGGGGTCTCTATTCTAGATAAATGGTCGGCAACCACATTTTCCACTCCTTTCTTATCCTTGATTTCTATGTCAAATTCTTGAAGAAGCAAAATCCACCGAATAAGTCTAGGTTTGGCATCCTTTTTAGCAAGTAAATACTTAAGGGCGGAGTGATCGGTGTACACAATCACCTTGTTCAAAACGAGATAGGAGTGGAATTTATCAAATGCAAATACTATAGCTAGTAACTCTTTTTCAAACGAGATAAACCGCCTATAAAAACCGGCATGCCCAAGGAAACTCCTCACGGCCTTAACCGAGATAGGAGGGGGAAGTTTCTCAATGACCTCAATCTTGGCTCGGTCTACTTCAATCCCTCTATGAGAGATCTTGTGACCTAGCACAATCCCTTCCCGTACCATAAAATGGCACTTCTCCCAATTTAAAACAAGATTGGTTTCCTCACAATGTTTTAAAACACGAGTCAAATGATCTAGACATGTATCAAAGGATGTTCCAAAAACAGAAAAATCGTCCATAAAAATCTCAAGGAACTCCTCAACCATGTCATGGAAAGTGGCCATCATGCACCTTTGAAAGGTGGCCGGGGCATTGCACAATCCAAATGGCATCCGTCTATAAGCAAACGTACCATAGGGACAAGTGAAAGTGGTTTTCTCTTGATCCTCGGGATCTATGGCAATTTGATTATAGCCGGAGTATCCATCTAGAAAACAATAAAAATCGTTCCCGGCTAACCTTTCAAGCATTTGGTCTATGAAAGGGAGGGGAAAATGGTCTTTACGGGTGGCGTCATTCAACTTACGATAATCTATGCATACTCGCCACCCGGTGAGCATACGTGTGGGAATCAATTCATTGTTTGCATTTTTAATCACAGTTATGCCTCCTTTCTTAGGAACCACATGAGTAGGACTTATCCATGCACTATCAGAGATAGGGTAGATTATACCTGCGTCGAGTAACTTAATGACCTCTTTCTTTACTACCTCTTGGATTTGTGGGTTAGACCTCCTTTGTGGTTGACGTGTAGGCTTGGTGGAGTCCTCCATTAGGATCTTATGCATGCATATAGCCGGACTAATGCCCTTAATGTTCGCAATTGCCCACCCGAAAGCTTTTTTGTTGGCCTTCAACACTCCCATGAGTTGGTCCTCTTGTGCCCCTGTCAAAGAAGATGAGACAATTAAGGGCAATGTCTTATTATCATTTAAAAACACATATTTCAAATGTAAAGGCAACGGTTTAAGCTCAAGGATAGGGGCCTCTTCAATGGAAGGGCGAGGAGGAGCCGAGAGCGATCGCTCTAACTTTTCAACCCCCATAACGAGGTAAGGAGGTTGCTTTTCTAATTCACACACGATTTCCAACTTCTCCTCAATTGCCAAATCGACAACCATGGAGTGAAAAAGGCATGCCTCTAGCGGGTCATCTACCATGTGTTCCTGAAATGTCTCACCAATCAAAGTGTCAAATGCATCGATGCATAAACATGAATCATTATCATATGGATGTTTAAGCACTTTGAATACGTCAAATATAACCTTCTCATCACCCACATGAAGAGTTAGCTTACCATTGGCGACGTCTATGATTGCCTTACCCGTAGCAAGGAAGGGTCTCCCTAGAATCAACGGTACTTCTACATCCTCTTCCATGTCGAGCACCACGAAATCTACCGGGAAGTAGAATTTGTCCACTTGCACAATTACATCTTCAATGATGCCCTTCGGGTGCTTAATTGAACGGTCCGCCAATTGCAATGATATCGATGTAGGCTTGGGCGTCCCAAGACCGAGCTTCTTGAAGGTAGAATAGGGAAGAAGATTGATACTTGCCCCCGAATCGCATAGCACCTTGTCAAAAGTGAGATGACCAATAGTGCATGGTATGGTAAGGCTCCCGGGGTCCTTGAGCTTGCGAGGCAATTTGTTGAGTAAGACGGCGGAGCACTCCTCGGTTAGACAAACGGTTTCGTTTTCCTCCCATTTTTGCTTGTTGGAGAGAATATCCTTGAAAAACTTAACATAGTTCGGCATTTGCAAAATAGCATCCACCAAAGGAATATTTATTCTCACCTCACGAAGAATGGATAAAATACGGATGAAACTCGGATCCATCTCCTTCTTTTTCTTCTTCTGTGCATTTGGGAAGGGAAGACGGATCTCAATGGGAAGAGGAGGCGTTGGAGTCGACGAACTAGCCACGAAGGAAATAGGAGGCCGCGCCTGGGCGCTGTCATCGGCGCTTGGGTGCGGTTGGTTCGGCGCCTGGGTGTGGGTATTGCGGCGTTCGGGCGCCGCTGACAGTGGCAGTTGGTCCTGACTGGGTGTAGACGGCGCCTGAGCGTGGGCTTCCTCACGCCTAGGCGTGGACGGCAGTGTTGAATCTTTTTCCAACTGCTTCCCACTTCTCAAAGTGATGGCATGGCATTGATCTTTCGGGTTCTTCTCTGTGTCACTTGGTAGAGTTCCCGGGGCTCTACCATTTACCGTGGAGGAGATTTGCCCCATTTGTGTCCTCATATCTTTCATTTCCATGAACATATCCTTCATCATATTACGGAGTTCATTGATCGACGTGTCCGATTTCCTTATATGATCATTAAGTCGCTCGTCGATTGTAGGAGGTCGTGCTTGCACTTGCCCTTGGACATTTGGAATGCCTTGCCTCGGAGGCGGGTTGTTGAAAGGAGGTCGAGGAGCTTGATAAATCCTTGGTTGTGCGTTTTGTGCGGGGTTGGGCCTTTTTGGAAAATTCTCGGGTATGTGAAAGTCCAACCGTTGTCGATTATGATTCCCAACATAATTGACCTAATTGTGATCAAAGAGGGTCTTTTATACCTGAGCGGCGCCTAGGCGCGCGTATGACGGCGCCTAGGCGCCGTAAGCTTCAAGTCCAATTGAAATGCTACTGCTGTCCACGCCTGGGCGTGGGATATTCGGCGCTCGGGCGCGGTGAGATCGGCGCCTAGGCGTGGACTTGGCCGTGCTCGGGCGTGGTTAACAGGAGAGATGTTGTGAACTGGGCTGAACGGCGCCTAGGCGTGGCCAGTAGACCGTTTTGAAATCCATTTCCTGGGAAAAATAAGAAAAAGAAAAGGCTCAACACAAACAAACACAAACGAGACAAAAGAAGGAAAAAAAAAAGAAACGAAAACAAAGCTTGGGTTGCCTCCCAAGAAGCGCTAATTTATAGTCGTTAGCTCGACTCGGGACAAAGAATTATGGAGGATCTCGGAGAAGGAGGAACACTTTGTCCCTCGGTTCATCAGTTCCGATATACGGTTTTAATCGTTGAGCATTGGTCAAGAACGTTTGCCCTTTGTCCGTTGTGAGCTTGACGGCACCCGATGGATAGACATGGGAAATCAAGAATGGACCCGACCACCGTGACTTAAGCTTCCCGGGAAAAAATCGGAGTCGAGAATTGTAGAGGAGAACTCTCTCGCCTTCATGAAACTCGCGGGGAATGATGTGCTTGTCGTGCCACGGTTTTGTTCGTTCCTTGTAAAGTTTTGCATTCTCATAAGCTTGGTGGCGCCATTCCTCGAGCTCATGCAATTGGAGCAACCGATTTGTACCCGTGCGTTGGCACCTATCACAAGATTGGACATGCAAAAATGCATCTTTAGAGAGTGTGGGCCAAAATAAACTTGATTGGAGTACCTTAGCCACTGTTTTAGAAGCCCCAAAATGGCCACCTACCGACATGTCATGGCAATGAGCTAGAACCGATGCGATTTCTTCCTCGAGAATACATCTTCGAATGATGCCATCTGCACAAATCTTAAATAGATATGGTTCATCCCACAAATATTGCTTCACATCAAATAAGAATTTCTTCTTTTGATGAAAAGTGATATCCGGAGGAAGAACTCCCGTGACAAGATAATTTGCAAAATTGGCATACCAAGGAGTATCGTTATGAAGTATAGCATACAATTGCTCATCGGGAAACTCCTCACAAATTGGTTTATCATGCATGCACTCGGGGGTAGGGGTCTCTATTCTAGATAAATGGTCGGCAACCACATTTTCCACTCCTTTCTTATCCTTGATTTCTATGTCAAATTCTTGAAGAAGCAAAATCCACCGAATAAGTCTAGGTTTGGCATCCTTTTTAGCAAGTAAATACTTAAGGGCGGAGTGATCGGTGTACACAATCACCTTGTTCAAAACGAGATAGGAGTGGAATTTATCAAATGCAAATACTATAGCTAGTAACTCTTTTTCGGTGGTTGCATAATTCATTTGTGCCTCATTAAGAGTTTTACTAGCATAGTAAATTGTTTGAAATACCTTTCCCTTTCGTTGGCCCAATACCACCCCCACGGCGGTGTCACTAGCATCACACATCAATTCGAATGGTAAGCTCCAATCGGGCGGTGCCATGATGGGGGCGGATATCAATCGCTCCTTCAAAATTAGGAATGCCTGCATACAAGTAGAGTCGAAATCAAACGGTGCATCTTTAATGAGCAAGTTAGACAATGGTTTTGCAATTTTGGAAAAATTCAAAATAAACCGCCTATAAAAACCGACATGCCCAAGGAAACTCCTCACGGCCTTAACCGAGATAGGAGGGGGAAGTTTCTCAATGACCTCAATCTTGGCTCGGTCTACTTCAATCCCTCTATGAGAGACCTTGTGACCTAGCACAATCCCTTCCCGTACCATAAAATGGCACTTCTCCCAATTTAAAACAAGATTGGTTTCCTCACAATGTTTTAAAACACGAGTCAAATGATCTAGACATGTATCAAAGGATGTTCCAAAAACAGAAAAATCGTCCATAAAAATCTCAAGGAACTCCTCAACCATGTCATGGAAAATGGCCATCATGCACCTTTGAAAGGTGGCCGGGGCATTGCACAATCCAAATGGCATCCGTCTATAAGCAAACGTACCATAGGGACAAGTGAAAGTGGTTTTCTCTTGGTCCTCGGGATCTATGGCAATTTGATTATAGCCGGAGTATCCATCTAGAAAACAATAAAAATCGTGCCCGGCTAACCTTTCAAGCATTTGGTCTATGAAAGGGAGGGGAAAATGGTCTTTACGGTTGGCGTCGTTCAACTTACGATAATCTATGCATACTCGCCACCCGGTGAGCATACGTGTGGGAATCAATTCATTGTTTGCATTTTTAATCACAGTTATGCCTCCTTTCTTAGGAACCACATGAGTAGGACTTATCCATGCACTATCAGAGATAGGGTAGATTATACCTGCGTCGAGTAACTTAATGACCTCTTTCTTTACTACCTCTTGGATTTGTGGGTTAGACCTCCTTTGTGGTTGACATGTAGGCTTGGTGGAGTCCTCCATTAGGATCTTATGCATGCATATAGCCGGGCTAATGCCCTTAATGTTCGCAATTGCCCACCCGAAAGCTTTCTTGTTGGCCTTCAACACTCCCATGAGTTGGTCCTCTTGTGCCCCTGTCAAAGAAGATGAGACAATTAAGGGCAATGTCTTATTATCATTTAAAAACACATATTTCAAATGTAAAGGCAACGGTTTAAGCTCAAGGATAGGGGCCTCTTCAATGGAAGGGCGAGGAGGAGCCGAGAGCGATCGCTCTAACTTTTCAACCCCCATAACGAGGTAAGGAGGTTGCTTTTCTAATTCACACACGATTTCCAACTTCTCCTCAATTGCCGAATCGACATCCATGGATTGAAAAAGGCATGCCTCTAGCGGGTCATCTACCATGTGTTCCTGAAATGTCTCACCAATCAAAGTGTCAAATGCATCGATGCATAAACATGAATCATTATCATATGGATGTTTAAGCACTTTGAATACGTCAAATATAACCTTCTCATCACCCACATGAAGAGTTAGCTTACCATTGGCGACGTCTATGATTGCCTTACCCGTAGCAAGGAAGGGTCTCCCTAGAATCAACGGTACTTCTACATCCTCTTCCATGTCGAGCACCACGAAATCTACCGGGAAGTAGAATTTGTCCACTTGCACAATTACATCTTCAATGATGCCCTTCGGGTGCTTAATTGAACGGTCCGCCAATTGCAATGATATCGATGTAGGCTTGGGCGTCCCAAGACCGAGCTTCTTGAAGGTAGAATAGGGAAGAAGATTGATACTTGCCCCCGAATCGCATAGCACCTTGTCAAAAGTGAGATGACCAATAGTGCATGGTATGGTAAGGCTCCCGGGGTCCTTGAGCTTGCGAGGCAATTTGTTGAGTAAGACGGCAGAGCACTCCTCGGTTTGACAAACGGTTTCGTTTTCCTCCCATTTTTGCTTGTTGGAGAGAATATCCTTGAAAAACTTAACATAGTTCGGCATTTGCAAAATAGCATCCACCAAAGGAATATTTATTCTCACCTCACGAAGAATGGATAAAATACGGATGAAACTCGGATCCATCTCCTTCTTTTTCTTCTTCTGTGCATTTGGGAAGGGAAGACGGATCTCAATGGGAGGAGGAGGCGTTGGAGTCGACGAACTAGCCACGAAAGAAATAGGAGGCCGCGCCTGGGCGCTGTCATCGGCGCTTGGGTGCGGTTGGTTCGGCGCCTGGGTGTGGGTATTGCGGCGTTCGGGCGCCGCTGACAGTGGCAGTTGGTCCTGACTGGGTGTAGACGGCGCCTGAGCGTGGGCTTCCTCGTATGCCTAGGCGTGGACGGCAGTGTTGAATCTTTTTCCAACTGCTTCCCACTTCTCAAAGTGATGGCATGGCATTGATCTTTCGGGTTCTTCTCTGTGTCACTTGGTAGAGTTCCCGGGGCTCTACCATTTACCGTGGAGGAGATTTGCCTCATTTGTGTCATCATATCTTTCATTTCCCTGAACATATCCTTCATCATATTACGGAGTTCATTGATCGACGTGTCCGATTTCCTTATATGATCATTAAGTCGCTCGTCGATTGTAGGAGGTCGTGCTTGCCCTTGCCCTTGGACATTTGGAATGCCTTGCCTCGGAGGCGGGTTGTTGAAAGGAGGTCGAGGAGCTTGATAAATCCTTGGTTGTGCGTTTTGTGCGGGGTTGGGCCTTTTTGGAAAATTCTCGGGTATGTGAAAGTCCAACCGTTGTCGATTATGATTCCCAACATAATTGAAGTCTTCAACCTCCGGTTCCAAAGCCACTACTTCCTCAACCACTTCCTCAACACAAGCAACCTTTTTAGAGGATGAGGCCTCTTCATCGTCGGGATAAAGCTCATCTTCCCAGGCCAATTGTTCTATTTTGTCCCATACACGTTGACAATCTAACCCAAGGAGATCTCCACCCGCACCCGCATTGAGTCTATTCCGAATACGCGACCGAACCTTATCATAAAAATGTAGTACTTGTTCATTCAAACCAAAATTATGATCGGGGCATTTTCGGAGCATGCCCTTATATCTAGCCCAAGTCTCGGCTAAAGACTCATTACTGCTTTGCCTAAACCCTTTGATGTTACTCCGGAGCTCATTAATTTGGAGGGTGGGAAGAATTGTTTAGAAAAGGCATCGACCAATAAACCCAAGTTGTAATATATGCGGGAGGTAAGGATTTATGATAAATGTGTCGCCCTATCCTTCAATGAGAAATTGAAGAAAAAAGAATCTTAGACGAATTGCATCAGATCCCGTGGGGGATATGATGGTACAAGAGCTTAGTTCTAATGTATCAAATGAGCCGTGAGGGATTCGGGCGGTCTCCCAGAGAAGGATCTATTGCACCAATAAAAGATAGAGACGGAATAGTGGTAGTTGGGGGTGTGCAATGAAGTTAGGCAAGACCACGGGCCCGGAATGGTGATGGACCCTAGGTGGTTAGCTTACCCCGAACCGACTGGAAAGTTGTGGAGGAGGTGCCCCTTGCATGGATTGTAGAACACCCTTGTAAAAACCACTCCCATTTGCCGGGTTAAAGTCATGTCCAAATACTTGGCCATTTTTCTGACGCCTATTAGTCCGAACCACTCTGTCAAGTTTCGGGCCTCCAACTAGTTATATAGAAGGCTTGTTTGAGGACTATAGATTAAAACTCAAGAGCGATAAACGACTAAGGCACATGCTACAACCTAATCTATGCATCAATATACGTGAGCTACTCTTCGAATTATTAGGCTCCTATTGCTTTGGTGGAAACTCCTTAATTAACTATTACCCGATGTCTCGGCACATAGCAATCCTATGATTGATTGACGGTTCTCTAAATATGTCTATCCGAGAATCTAATCAATAACCATGCATTAACGTTCTAGAGCTTCCCCAGATAAACCCGGCTAACAGCACCCGGAAATATTTACCTATTTCTAGGAGCAATTCCACATTAGTTTCGGATGATGTGTTGATTTCTTTGAACCCTAACCTATCTTCTCTCAAATGACTAGATTAGGCACAATAGCAAGCATATGGTGATCAAACACATGATTGGAATAAAAGCACAAAATCAACACACAAAGCAATAGGAAAATTATTACGAAAATTAACTTCACATATAATGATTTGTAAATTAAGCCTTCACATGGCCTTAGTTCTACAAGATTAGCTCATATTCAATAGCTCAAGAAGGTCTAAAACAATCATATACATAGTTATTAACATAAACATGTAAATGAAATGCAAAAGAAACTCCCTAAGTCTTGAATGATGATGAATCCTTGCTTGTAGCTTCAATCTCTAGCTCAATCCCCCTTCTTACCCTTCAATTGTTGATGAAATTGTGGCTCAAAAACCCAGCCAAAAGTCTCCAATCCCTGATTTTCGAACCCCTCTTTCAATCTGAAATTTGGCTTTTAAACAATTGAAAAATGGTTACGCCGGCGCCTAGGCGCGGGAAATACGGTGCCTAGGCGCGGCCTACGTGGCATACTTTTCTTGGGGGAGAAGTCTGGCGGCGCCCAGGTGTGGATAGTACGGTGCTCGGGCGCGGGTATAACGGCGCCTAGGCGCGGGTAGTGCGGCGCCGAGGCGCGGTCAACAGGGATCAAGTTTGTTGTTCTTGATCGGCGCCCGAGCGTGGTCAGATCGGCGCCTGGGCGTGGTCGACAGGCTTCAAAAAGTGTCGTGCACCGTTTTTCACCTTTTTCTTCGTGTGCTCTCGTTTATCACCTGAAATCACATAACACCCCAATTAAACGCAACTGTGGCATGATTTAGGCAATAAATAACTCCAACAATATCAGATCATAGGCTTAAAAACACGTAAAAACGCCTCTTATCAAGCTGCAACTTCCTCCTCATTAGCACGTGTCCTTACAGGTGCAGTTGGGATATCAGTATCCAATACATACCCCAGTGACTCCATATTGAGAACTATCCTCAAGTTTCAGAGCCTGTCCACATAGTTAGGACCAGTCAAAGTGTTCTTTTCAAGTAGTACAGATAGTGGGTTGATAGTCATAGTGAGAGAGAGATAATAAGCAAATAACTGCAGAAATGTAAAAAGACTTGTTAGATTCTAATGTAATTGTTGTTCCAAGTTTAAATTAAGGACTTTTAAAATAAACTTGACTCTCACTACATTTTTCGAAAATTCACACTCCCACTGTAGAATTCGAAAGTCATCGTTGGAAGACTTTGTAGTGGTGATTGAGTTATTTAACTAGATTAATAGGTTTGCAACCTTTTGCTGGTATTTGGCCTAATCCATTTATTAAAGTGATGTCCAACATCAACCCATCAAATGGATGTTTCAATCTCTTTATCCATTATTCATCAAATCTCAACCTTTTAATGATCATATTGATTTATGAATAATTTAAGTTCAACCCACTGACTATCTATTAGTCTAACAATTGAATTTCACTTTGCAACCTTTTGCTGGTATTTGGGGTGAAACTTGTTTTCGACCAATGGCATTTCTTGCACTTAAGAAAAATTTAAAATATATTTCAATATATAACCCCCATTGCTTAGGGACGTTATTATATATTAAATATCATTTTAATTTCTCTTAAGTTTAGTGGAGGACAAGATACCTAGTACCCTTTACTAACTTAATATTTTCAAAGTGGGAGAATTTAAATTATTTATTAGGTCTCACTTTGCACATTAATCCATTTCATATCATGCATACAAACATTGATTAAAATAAATAATTAGCAATCCTAGAAAGCTAACAACACATGATTCATGGACTTTATTTCCTAGATTGAAACAAGCCAATGTTTCACTCATAAAGAAAAAGAAACTACACTAAAGCTTCCAAAGCTCCTTCTTGTATCTCCTCGGCTCGACTTGAATTTCTCCTTTAAGCCTATTCTATTTCTATCTATTACATTTCAATATATTGCACCTATATAAAATTTATCTAGAAAGAAAATAAAACTCGGCTCAAAAAGGCCTTTAGAACCCATCAAAAGAAATACAAATTTAAAAACGAGCCTAAGTCCATGAGTCATGTCTCCCATCACATAACATATCAAACATGATATTTTTCACATAACACACGAACACCATATATGTTAATTTCTACTTAAATTCCAAATTTAATTGTTGTTTTTCATATTCTTGAGGAAACTAATTTATTTAATTCTATTTGAAAATTCAATTTTAGTGAACTCCAATTAATCTTCTATTAAAATCTAATTTGATAAAAATTAACTTCTAAGTTCATTAAAATAATTTCACAATAGATATAATTTAATTTATTTCAAAGTCCAACTTCAATTAACATTAGATTTGATGAAAATAAAAATACTTTATTAAATAATTAATATTATTTATTTTTGCATTAAAATCCAATTTTAATCAAATTTAAATAATATTTATTTATTTAATAAATGATCCGGTCACCCAAGGATCGACCCGGGTCGGGGTTGCAAACCCGTGTGTCTAAAAAACACACGGACAGCGAGCCCAATTACGGGTGAGCCGCCCGCACCCCGTCGCCACCACTGCGATGGGTCGACGCCGTAATTTGCAATTTTTACAATTATTACATCAAAATTACATAAAATCCAATTTTCACTAATTTCTAACGAACGAAAATAAATAATTCCTCAAGAACACAAATAACGTGAAATCCACATATCTAATCATGCATCGATAAAAAATCGTAAACCATGCAACTATATAACATAATTACACAAAATTTATGTACGCGAAACCCTACGATTTGGTTCTGATATCACTATTGGGGAAAATAAACCAAATGCAGCATAAAACGGAATTTAAATTTTTTTGGATTTTCCCATAATAGGATCAATTCCGGGGTTTTATTACACGTATATACGTTAGGGTAAAACAAACTTTACCCGTTGTAGCGAAGTGGTTGATAATTCTCATGTTCTTGAATTCTTGAATTTCTTCGCGAAATTGCTCCAGCTGAAACTTTGATGATCCAAGCAATCCAATTGTTCTGCCTCTAAATTGTCTCACCGGAAAATAGTGATGTAAAATTCTTCCTCCTTCTTGCTTGAGAGCGACGGCTAGAGAAAGAGAGGGAGAGGAATTCTATTTCTTGTAGTATTGTGTAATGTAACTTGCGACCTAGGTATTAACTGGTGGTCCCAAGTGGCATACGAAAGGGTCTAGAGGAGGGGGATGGTTGAATAGACCCTGAAGTCTTTTTTGACTTAAAAAGTTTCGTATCACTTTTTAAAGATTAGAACGCTTAGAAAGCTGAGCGTTTGAGTCAGGCGCTTCAGTAAAGATAACTTAGACCTAGTGATTTTATCAATTTACCAAAGTAGGGTAATGCTTAGATCTCTTAATCAGGGTTAGCACAGCGGAAATGATTTTAAAGATTTAGCGTTCGTTTTGGTTAAATAGTCGATTGGCAGTTTAGCTTGTCTTTTTCAAAATAAATAATATAATATAAAACAAGACAATAATGAAAATAACTAACACAAGCAATTGTAAGGTTCACTGGGTGATGTAATCCCAGCTACGTCATTCTTCTCCTTTTTCACTTGGGGGGAAAATACCAAGATGATTATCAAAGAATCACATAGAATCTTCTATAAAATAGTAAAGAGGTGAAAAAGATCTTGGGCTCCTTGATCACACAAATTTCAGCACCAATGAAGATCTTCTTCTACAAGCTTCTCTCACTCAGAAATACTGTCTGTAAGGGTTTTCAACTACTTTCTCACTCAGATGAAAGGTTGAGGGTTTTGTCACACAGGTTTTGTTTGTTTTTGGAAAGATCAAACAACTTGGAATATCTCAGTAAGAATTTAGGTTTCTTCTTTGAAAGATGTTTGAGATATTTGTGACTGTCTGGAATGTATGTAAAAAGCTTGAAAGATTTTGGCTATGGAGTTTCAAAGTTTTTCTTGAGATAATATTTCAGCAAAGGTCTCTTATGTTGATCGTGATTATTCTGTCTTGCTGAGAGTAAGGTATTTATAGGCTATTTCTTAAAAATTGTCCATTGGACACATGTTAGCGCGTGTTCTTTATGCGGTGCGTGAATCAGCCTTTTCTCTGACATTCCTAAAATTCTGCTGGTTCTGATTGGATGGGAGCAGCTTTGAACTTTGAAATCCTGACAGTCTAGTAAAAAAAGTGGCTTGTCCACAAGTTATAATAGCTTATCAAAATTAATGCTCTTATCAGGCATTTAATGCATTTGAATTTATTTCCCGTTGGAAATAAATGTCCATTGAATGATTGCATTTAAGTCCTTCATGACTTGAGAATTTATTTCAAGTGAATCTGATATCACAGGAGTGTTTTGAGCGCTTGATCCATAAATCCTGAAATGGTCCCTTAGCGTTTGAGAGTCGCTAAGTACAAATCTTTATCTTCATTTGACTTCAGACGCTGATCTTCAACTTCTTCTCTAATAGACTCACCCAGAATTCCATTAGCGATTCGGTATCTAATACTTAGTCTAAAATCTACAAGGATAAAACTTACAAGCCTAATCAAACTTACATACTTTCAAACGCTTATACATTTATCTATGAAAACAGAAACTTACATTGTATTTGGGGTCTAACATAAAATCCTATCTTGTCATCATTAAAACATCTGACATGAAATTCCTAACAATTTTCCTCTTTTTGATGATGTCGAGACCTTAACTCTGATAACTCTTTTATCGATTAAGAGTTCAAAGAAAAGTCCAAAAATAATTATAAGTTAGTGTTTGGAAAGTTAGTAAAGTTAGCTAATGTTAGATTAGCCTTAACAAGATGTTTCAACGATAAATCATTCATTCATTCATATGGCAGAGTTAAGCATACATGATTTACACTGAAAAAAAATGCTTTAAAGCGACAAACCGAAAATATATAAAACAACATAAGCATTCATCTTTTCTATCGCTTCCTATTTGCTTCTTCTTCTTGGTAGATTTCAGTCGCTAAATCCAATAAGATTTTATCAACATCTATGATAGTTGTATGTTGGATTTCATTGTAGTCATGTCTTTTGTGTCTAGCGCTTTCTTCTAGCTCCAACAACCTTTCCACCCAATCCCTTGGAGGGATTCCAAGTTCTCGGATCAAGTCATGGTAAATGTCTTGTCTTCGATCATTGGTGGATTTCCAGTTGATAGGTCTTCTAGGCGGTCCAGCATATGGGTGAAAACCCATACTCTCTAAAAACTCAACGTCCAAGTCTGGGAGTAAGTGCCTGCCTTGATAGTATCTAGGCTTTCTCTTCTTAGTAAACATTTTCTTTATGCTCACTATCTCCTCAAACATAGATCGCCAGTGCTTGTTGTCTGTCTTAGAGATAGGCTTGGACTAGGACTTTTCTTTAAGATCTTCCCCCTTCTTAGTATCATCAACGGAGGTCTTTAATTCAGTGATGTCCCGACAGAGAAGCTTAACTTCATCTATCAAGAGAGCAATTTGCTCAGCGATACTCCGAAAGATTAAGTTGGAAGAATTGTGATGCTCAGTATCAGCTGAAGCGTTATGGGCAAGCGTCCAATTGAATTCTTCGGAAAGAGAAGTGATCAGTGGTGATATGCTATCCATAATTGCTATGGTGCTTTTTGTTGTAGAATTTGCAATATCACGACTTCTAGTGTTAGAGACCAGCCTGATATTTAGTTCATTATTTTCAAAGATCTTAGAGCAAGAACCTTCAATGGTATTGAGTGAGTTCCTAATAGCTCTTCTAATGTCTCTAGACTTTTGATCACTTTCCGAATCTGAATCAGATGAGGAAGAACGCTTGAGAGACGGAATGAGTCCGTATGAGCTGGAAACAGTAGCCTTACCTTTAGATTTGTCTCTTACAAAAGGCTCTTCAGGCTCATCAAGAACTCCTTGAACTTCTTCAATTGCTTGATCCATTGATGGATCTACAAGCGCTAGAGGGGGCTCGATTACTGGGGCACTAGAGTGGTCTGGCAAAGAAGCCTCGGTTATTTGAGCAGCTTCCACAATAGGAGAATCTTCTATTTCAACAGTTTGGATTGGAGAAGGGACTTTCATGGCAATGAACAAGAGTGGGCTAATTGCTTCCATAATATACCTTGGACTAATGACGTTGGTCTGCGGAATATAAAATATAGCGTCTTCGCGCTCTTCAGTGCTGAGTGCAAATTGGACATCCTCTGGCAGATCAACTCCTGAAATGTAAGTGTTGTAGAAGTCTAAAATAAACGGCACAAGCGCTTGAGCTGCTTCTTGGTGCACTGGCCTGATCAGGGATATCATTTTGGCCACTTGTATGTTCTGTTCACAAAATGCGACGGGAAGCAAGTTATATCCTCTGAAGTCACTAAGACTAGGACCGAAATGCGGAGTGATTGAAATATCAAGCGACGGACCATTTTCAATTATCGCTCCGTGCTCATGGTAAAATTTAGCAAGGTCGGGATGGTCATTGTCAAGGCTGAAAGGGACTTCACTTTGCCTTGGCAGAATTGGTTGCTTACTAGAGGAAGCATCTTCATTGAGGTCAGGAAGGATGCGCTGAACAAAGTTCTGAGTTGGATGATAAATGTAGCATCCTCCTTGAGCGATTAAGCTCAGATGCTGGCGAATATAGCGTTCTATAGATTGTCTGTAATAAGGTAAAGCGCTAATATTGCCTACCAAATTCTGGCTCTGCTGGAGAAGAAACATGGAAAAACCTCTACGTCTGTAATCTACTCCAAAATGAAACAAGAATGAATACTTCACAAGCTCTTCCAGCGTGTAAAAGTGTAACACGAACTCTTCGGCCCATCTGGCAGTATCCATCATCCATCACTTTCCATGTTTATTAGCTTTCTTCTGTTCTTTTCTTACTGCAAGAAACTTTTCAAAGCGTTCAAATTCTTCATCATAATCCTCAGCCCATACTCTTGCCAGATACTCGCGGGCTTCAGCTTCTATCCAAGAATTAATAGGATTGGGACGCTCAGCAACAACTGGTCCTTTTCCTTTCCATAATCTGAGAGGTTTAGGGGATAGAGCGTTCTGAGGAGAATGAACGACTTTGGGGTCAGCGGAGTACCCAATTTTGTTGAGAATTTCTTCGTCTGGATTCTTTGACCAGTCACCCATATGGGGATTCTTGATGACGATCTTATTCTGATGCAATGGATAAAAGGACTCTTCAGAGTGGCCAGTAAAGTTGAAACACTTCTCGTCAAATTCTGTCATGTTAAACGCTGGTCGACGAATATACTTAAGACGAGATTGAAGACGCTCAAGATTGTAGAGACCCAGGTCGGCGAATCGCTCGAAGAATACAAATTTAGAAATATTGGAGACATCAGTCCTATGGAGAGTTCTTTGAAAGTTGATCTCCATATCGACTAATTGCCTGGTGTCAAGCTCCCTGGTGGCAAAGTAGAATTCATCATTTGCATCATAGCCACGGGGAAAAAAATTGATGACATGGGGAGGAGATCCGGTTGGAGTAGGGACAAAGGCAATAAACTCTGTTGGGATAGGGGCCACTTCTATCGACCGCTCAGCAAGCACAGTCGCTTCAGCGTCAGGAAGGACTTGGGCTATTTCCTTAGCGATATCCACAACTGCTTCCATGTCTACATCCACTTCAACAGGAATCTCGGAAAGTGGAGGTGCATCAGCGTCTGGTGCTTTTTGAGCTGATACATGCAAGCTTTGAGAAAAGCAAGCAAAATTTCTACTAAGTAGAAATCAATAAAATACTACAATGCTTACCCTGAGGAGGTTCATCTACTATTTCAATCGCTTGACTTGTTTCAACATTTGGTACAGTTTTCTCAGACTCTGGGACCACTGCTTCTGGATCTAAATCGAGGAAAGAAGTGAGGGGAACAACTTTAATAGGGATTTTGCAAGCATCCAAAGTATTCAGTATATACTAAACATCACGATCTATTTAAGTTGTAAGAATTTTTATCCTAGCGTTAAAGAAAAATAACGAGGAAAGGATAAAATACATTGTTCTTCACAAGTACTTACCCTGAAAGAGCTTTGACTTTTCAAAACGGTTAACGTCTGTGCAATCGTAGGTAAATGAAATTATAAGTCTTTGGCCAAAACAGGAGAACTAACCTATGTATAGTACACAAGGGTTGTTCAGTAATTTCATCTTACTATAATTCATAAAGAACAACATCGAGTCCTGTGAGTTTGACACAATCCATGACTCTCACTCGATCAGGATGTTACTTACAATGAAAGGCTTATACTCACAGGGTGTCTGTGACCTTAATGTTTGTATTGATCTATTCATTTCAACTGGGTTTCGATGTGAATCCACGACACTAGATATGTGACACTCACATCCTTGGTTTCCTTCTAAAGCCAATTGAGAAGAACCTAGAGAGTTGCGTTTTAAAGAAATTGAGCGAAGAAAATTCTTTCGTTGTCAAATATATAAAATAGGTAATTTTCTATTTGATCAGCAAATTAATTTATTTGATTAATGGAAATAAATTAATAATAAACAATTAGATGCATTTATTATGAAGACATTAATTTATTTGATTAATTGAATTAATGGAAATAAATTAATAATAATAATTAATTAGAGATATTTATTATAGTCATCCTATTCTAAATTAATAAATTGGATTATTTAATTTAGAGGATTATTAATTAGTATCATATTTGAATTGGATTAAAATATGTTGGACTTAATTAATAATTGGACTAAGTTGAAAGTCAACTTAGCGCACTGATGGATGTGTTGGGTTGGGTAATCCCCGGGATAGGTTAGCACATCAAAATTTAAAAATTTATACAACTACCCCGAAACAGGATTACGACTGGTTTAATCGAACTAATAAAACGAAGAAAAACTAACTATACTACGCGAAAGAAGATGATCTCATCCCTTCTTCACCCTGCTGTTGTTGGTGGAGCTGCGTTGCCCAAAGAAGAACGCGCTAAATGCAAAGCTACAAAGCTGAGCAAGAAGAACGAGGAGGAAGCGCTTCACAGGATCGCTACAACTGAGTTCTATGAAGACTATCCTGAGTTGGCTTCTCCCAATGAAGAGTGCCCAGCAGACGTTGTTTTGGGCTTAAACGTCAAGAAATCCAAGGCTGCTCCTCAAGCGCCTTCCAAGAAGTCGAAGAGGAAGAAACCGTCATCCCCTCCTTCTCCACCCATTCATTTCGAGAAGACTGCTGAGGAAGAAAAGCAAACAGAAGCTCTTAAGCGGCAGAAAACATTTCGATCAATTCCCGCTGAATCTAAAATAATTTAAGTTACCACCGCTCGTGAAAAATCTATCTCTTTAACACACTAAAAGATTGGCACTCCAGCAGTTAGAAAGCTAACCGATCCTCATGGTATTTCACAGTCAAGCGCCCCATTGAGCGCTCTTGTAGAGCCAAGTGCAGAATCTATTCGAGCATCAAATGCTCAAGAACAATCAGCCACTCAAGCTGATTTGCAAAAGGACCTGAGGCTAGTGAACCCCAAGTTCATCCTCTAGAGCCCATTGTTAAGACTAGCGCTCAAGGTAAGAAATTTCTTCTACTAAGGCCTTTTCTCAATTTTCTACCCTTTGTAGAAAATTTAGTTCTTAAGGTGTGTTTCTTTCTTTCAGTTCCTTTAGTTGCCGATGTTGTAGCAGACGCTGCTGCACCTGTTTCAGAGAGCATGCCTGTGGAATTTGATGTGGATCTTTCAGCAGTTGTGGCCATCGCTTAAGAAGTTGCTGCAAACGCTGAAGGTGATCTCCCATACAGTGTGGGTGGATCAGCCACTAGGCATTGGGTGGTGCTAAATAGAGATATAGACCATTCCGCTCTCCCTCCGGCTGTACTCAATGAAGACTTTGCTCCGCATGAGGATTTTGAAGAAGCCTATGTCCATGCAGAACATTGTATTCAAGAAGCAATTGAGTACGATGTCTGGTTCAATCGGATTCTCTTTGATATAGAGTTGTCAGGATCTCAGAAAGATGAGCTCATTAGAATTGGATCCTCAGATCCAACGCCTCCCCAGAAAAAGTCCAAGAAGACTACAAAGTCCAAGTGTTCTAAATCTAAGTCTTCTACCAGTACTGTAGACCTAGAAGCCCCCAAACGGACTTTGGCTGGTATTCTTGCTATATCTCAACCGCTAAACCTGCTAAGCCCTAGAAAGCTCCCAAGCCCGTGAAGAGGACTCTAGCTAAGGTTGATGCTGCTTACTATGATAATCATTTGCACAGTGAACCAGAGGCTAGGCCACCAAGGAATGAGACGCTTAACTTTTATGATAGCTATTCTCCCATTCCTCAAAGTCCAAGTGAGGAGACGCTCAACAAGCTCGGCTACTCTCACTATCCTGAGACTGTCGCTCATTACTCCAATCTTGAGAGAGCAAAGCCCCTCTGCTTATGGAAAGCTAAAGGAATCGCAATTCCTGACAAGCCAGCAGATTTGATGCAAATGATTTCTTGCGAAGCATAGCTATGATAATGGAATGAATGTGTTATTGCTAAAACAACTTGTTGAGGCTAATCTAACTATAGCTAACTTAACTAACTTTCCAAACGCTAACTTATGATCTCTTGTGACTTTTCTTTGAACTCTTAATCTATAAAAGAGTTATAAGAGTTAAGGTCTTGACATCATCAAAAAGGAGGAAATTGTTAGGAAATTTCATGTTAGATGTTTTGATGATGACAAGATAGATTTCATGTTAGACCCTAAAGATATGTAAGTTTATATTTTGTTAGGACATGTATAAGCGTTTGAAGTTATCAAGTTGAAATTTTTTAATTAAGTCATTTTATCTTTATAGCTTTAGACTGGTATCTAGCGCTTGAGCTAAGATAGAATTCTAGGTGAGTCTATCAAGGTGAAATCGAAGATCAGTGTTTGAAGACTTTGAAGATGAGAGATTTATTAAGCTTGTGTCAAGCGTTTATGAATCAAATCAAAATGACTTTCGTAATTAAGCGCATGTCTTCACCTGAATTTAATCCGAAGTCAATATGTTATTAAATGCAACCAACGGACATTTATTTCCAACGGGAAATAAATTCAAATGCATTAAATGCTTGATAAGAGCATTAAATGTGATAAGGACTATTGATGGTACGGGTGTGTCTTCCCCATTGGCTGTCAACTCAAAGTAGGTCTGCTACCCACTCTATGCAGCAGAATTTTCAGAGATGTCAGAAAAAGACTAAGTCATGAGCCTCGTGCTTCTCACGCCCCTGTTTTTGTCTAACGGACAAATCCCGAGAAAATTATGTAAATAGATACTCACAGCTCAAACCTAAACAACGAGAGTTATTCACTTACGCTGTTGAAATCTATATCCAATTTTTAAAGCTCAAATCCTCCATAGCCAAATTTTCGTTGAGCTTAAACATCTCTACAGCCAAATCAATATCTCTTACCTCTTCACAGAAGAACATAACCTTTTAATGAGATATTACCAAAATGTTTGAACTTTTCAAATCAAACAAAACCGTGATAAAAATCCATCAACCTCTTCCATCTATGTGACGAAGTTGTTGAAGACATAGCATTATTTCTGAGTGAGAGAAGCATTGTCAGAAGCAGATCTTAGCGGAGTTGAAATCTATGTGATCAGGAAACTCGAGATCAAGCTTTCATAAATTTGCTATTGTGTTGAAGTTATCTGTGTGAAACTTCGTGTTTCATTTTAGTGAATTCCTCCTGTGTAGTAGAAGGACGTAGCTGGGATTACACAAACCCAGTGAACCTTACAATTCTCGTGTCTTATTTATTTACTAGTTTGCTGTCTACATTCATATTTTATCATCTATTCTGAAAGAGACAAGTAAAACGATTAAGCGACTATTTAACCAAAATGAACGCTAAAGCTCTAAAATCTTTTCCTCTATGCTAACCCTGATTAAGATATCTAAGCTTTACCCTACCTTGGTAAATTGCTAAAATAACTAAGTCTAAGTTATCTTCTCTGTAGCGCCTGACCTAAGCACTCAGCTTTATAAGCATTCAATTCTTTAAAAGTGATACGAATTTTTGAAGTCGAAAAAGACTTCAGGGTCTATTCAACCCCCCCTTTCTAGGCCCTTTCGTATGCCACTTGGGACCAACAAGTGGTATCAAAGCGGTTAAAATTGAAATTTTAAAATTTCCAAGCATAACTGCTTGTTTAGATCCTTTTTCAAAATTTAGTTGCTTTTAAATTTTTCATGGCATTTTCTAAAGTTCCTAAGTTGACCAAGTCAAACTATGACTCATGGAAGGTCAAAGCTTTTACCTACTTGTGTTCCTGTGATGACGAAATGTGTGATGTCATTTCAGATGGACCTATTCAGATTTACAAAGTAATCACCAGAGCGCCTGAAGGCACAGAAGAAACTTCAGATGGCTATGTTGAGAAGCTCAGGTAGATGGCTTTGTACAGTGCTATTGGTGATAACGACAACTTATTCAATAAGGTCAAATATTGTAACACTACCAAGGAAATATGGGATAAGTTAGCCATAATTTGTGGCGGTTCAGCAAAAATCAAGGAAAACAAACTTTCAAACGCCAAAGAAAAATTTAATGGTTTTAAGATGTTGCCTAACGAGACACTGGAGCAATTGGACATAAGATTCACAGCTCTTGTTACGGAACTTACATTGTTGGGGATGGACTTGCAAAACAGAGAAATGGTGGTTAAAATTTTCAGAAGTCTACCTAGTAGATTTTTTATGAAGACAACAGCGATGAGAGAATCTAATATGTTGGCTCTTTTAAGTCCAGAAGACGCCTTTTCTGAACTCAAGGCGTTTGAGTGTGAGTTGAATTCAGCCAGTGATGTTGTGAGTAGTCCGGTAATTGAGTCTAGAGCGCTCGTAGCATCAATCAAGGGTAAATCGGGTAATAAGGGAAAAGTTTCAGATATCAGTGAGGATGAGGAACTAGCACTTCTGAATTGATTCAGAAAGTTCTTGAGATATGAAAAGAAAGGAAATAATCCTAAGCATCAAGGACAAAGTTCATATCAAGCGTCTGCTCCAGTACAACAACAGTATCAAGCGCCTCAATATTCTGCACCTTCTCCTTCAGCGCCGATTCAGTACCAAGCGTCTAATCAGCAAAATCTCTCAACACCCGTGGTCTCAAAACCACACAATGCAAGGTTAACAAATGAACAAAAGATGAAAACTAATCTTTGTTATAATTTGTTAGGAATTTCATGTTAGATGTTTTGATGATCACAAGATAGGATTTTATGTTAGACCCCAAATATAATGTAAGTTTCTGTTTTCATAGATCAATTGTATAAGCGTTTGAAAGTATGTAATTTTTTTAGGCTTGTAATTTTTTATCTTTGTAGATTTTAGACTAAGTATTAGATACCGAATCGCTAATAAAATTCTGGGTGAGTCTATTAGAGAAAAAGTTGAAGATCAGCGTATGAAATCAAATGAAGATGAAGATTTGTTCGTAGCGTCTGTCAAATGCTAAAGGACTATTTCAGGATTTAGGGATCAAGCGGTTAAAGCGCGATCAATATCAGATTCACCTGAAATAAATCCTCAAATCATGAAGGACTTAAATGCAATCATTCAACGGACATTTATTTCCAACGAAAAATAAATTCAAATGCATTAAATGCCTGATAAGAGCATTAAATGTGATAAGCTATTATGATTTGTGGACAAGCCACATTTTTTACTAGACTGTCAGGATTTCAGAGTTTATAGCTACTCCCGTTCAATCAAAACCAGCAGGATTTCAGGAATGTCAGAGAAAAAGCAGATTCACGCTCTACGTAAAGAGCACGTACTCACATGTGTCCAACGGACAATTTCCAAGAATAGCCTATAAATACCTCATTCCAGCAAACCCTAAAAGGACAGATACATACGTACATACACATGAAAACTTTGCTGAAATATTATCTCGAGAAAAGCTTAGAAACTCCATAGCTAAAAATCTTTCAAGCATTTTACATACATTCCAGACAGTCACAAATATCTCAAACATCTTCTAAAGAATAAACCTAAATTCTTACCAAGATATTCTAAGTTGTTTGATCTTTCCAAAAACAAACAAAACCTGTGTGACAAAACCCTCAACCTTTCATCTGAGTGAGAAAGTTGTTGAAACCCCTTACAGGCAATATTTCTGAGTGAGAGAAGCTTGTAGAAGAAGATCTTCATTGGTGCTGAAATCTATGTGATCAAGGAGTCCGAGATCTTTTTCATCTCTTTACTATCTTGTAGAAGATTCTGTGTGATTTTTTGATAATCAACCTAGTAAATTCCCTCTAAGTGAAAAAGGAGAAGAAAGACGTAGCTGGGATTACATCACCCAGTAAACCTTACAATTTCTTGTGTCATTTACTTTTATTATTGTCTTGTTTTATATTATCTTATTTATTTAGAAAAAGACAAGCTAAAATACCAAGCGACTATTTAACCAAAACGAACGCTAAAGCTTTAAAAAATCATTTCCACTGTGCTAACCCTGATTAAGCAATCTAAGCGATTACCCTACTTAGGTAAATTGCTAAAATCTCTAAGTCTAAGTTATCGTTACTGAAGCGCCTGACCCAAGCGCTCAGCTTCCTAAGCGTTCTAATCTTTAAAAGTGATACGAAAATTTTTGAAGTCGAAAAAGACTTCAGGGTCTATTCAACCCCCCCTTCTAGACCCTTTCGTATGCCACTTGGGACCACCAAGTGGTATCAGAGCAGTTGAAGTAGAAACCTAAGCGTTTCCGAGCGTAACTGCTTGTTTAGATCTATTTTTCTAAACTTAGTCGCTTTAAATTTTCTCTTAAACATCTCATTATGGCTTTTAACAAAATGCCTAAGTTGGTAGAATCAAACTATGATTCTTGGAAACTTAGAGCATTCGCGTATCTATGTTCTTGCGATAATGAAATGTGTGATGTAATTTCAAATGGCCCCATTAAGATCATGAAAGTGATAACTTGAGCACCTGGAGCTGATGAAGCAACTCCAGATGGATATGTCGAGAAACCCAAATTAGAATGGACGCCAGATGACAGAAAAAGAGTGAATCTAGATAATGTTGGATGAAGTGCACTCTACTCAGCATTAGGAGACAATGATGCATTGTTCAACAAAATCAAGCAATGTAAGACTTCCAAAGAAATATGGGATAAGTTGGCTACCATGTGTGAAGGTTTAGCACAGATGAAGAAAAACAAACTTTCCATAGCCATGCAAAGATTTGAGCATTTCAAGATGCAGCCCAATGAGACACTAGAACAATTGGACGCAAGGTTTACTTTGCTCATTACTGAGTTAGCATCATTAGACAAGGAGATGACCAATAAGGAAATGGTCAATAAGATTTTCAGAATTCTTCCAAGAAAGTATTTGATTAAGACTGTTGCTATGAGAGAATCACAGACATTGGAAACTCTTACTCCAGAACATGTGTTTTCAGAGTTAAAGGCATTTGAGTTTTAATTAGGTGAAGTCAGCGACACATCGACTTCAGCGACTAAATCAGGAGCTTTAATCGCTACCACCAAAAGTAAGGGTAAAGCGATTAGTGAGGTGAAATCAATGGAATCCAATGAAGAAAAAGAGATGGCTTTATTAGTCAAGAAATTCAAGAAATTTCTAAGATATGACAAGAGAAATCCTATTGGACAAACCTCATTTCAAACCCCTCCCCCTGCTCCAGCGCCTCAGTATCAAGCGCCAATATATTCTGCACCTCAACCAGTAGTGCCAGTTCCTTATCAAGCGCCTACAACTCCTACTCAGAATCTCTCTGCGCCAGTTGTTTCAAAGCGATTAACCACTGAACAGAAAATGAAAACTAATTTGTGTTATAATTGCAAGAAACCAGGGAATTACCAAGTAAATTGCTCTTATCCAAACGTGTCTAAGCCCACAAGGCAAGACTATGCGGATAGAAACCAATTCAGGAGCAACCTTCGTCAACAAGGTTTGCTAGCGGAATTTGAACCACTCTCTGCACCTGAAGAGGATTTGGAATCATCAGATGAAAGCAGTGATGATGAGCCAACAAGCGACTCAGCATTGATTTGTCTCATGGCAAGAGATGATGAAGCGTCTGACAATTCGCTACCTAAGGTAACCACTGAATTATCTCATCCTCTTTCGTATGATGAATTACTTGACAAAGTCAATGAATATTATAAAGATTGTCAAGAAGCCGCCAAAATATATCAGAATCACTTCGATATTATTTCATTGGTCACAAGTGATAAAGTGACGCTCCAAGCAGAGTTGCAAGTTCAACAACAATGCATTGAGAAGAACCAATCGCTTGAGAGTGAAATTAATCAATTAAAAAGCGAACACTACTACAAAAATACACTATTACAGCGTACCTATTATAACGGTTTTAGCTTCTCGGTTCGGACCTATTCCATCTGTTCGGCCCGAACTGTTGTAATAGGTGGTCAGAAAATTTATTTAAAAAAAATTGGGATACGACAGCGGTTCGACCACGAACCGCTGTCATAGTGCCGAGCTATGATAGAGGTTCAATCGAACCGCTGTCATAATATTTCAGAAAAGAAAATTAAAAAAAACCGCCTGGATATGACAGCCGTTTGGTTGAACCGCTATCATAAAAAAAAATTAAAAATGGCTTATGACAGCGGTTCGGCCATAGGGGGCCGGGTTTTTAGGTTAACCTGGCCGCCCCCTTCTCTCTCTCTCTCTCTCCTTTTCAACTCTCTTTCAACTTTCTCTCTATTACACCCCCACCACCATCTCTCTCTCTCTCTCGGTTTCTCTCTCTGTCTCTACTCGACTCTCTCACCGCCGCCATCCGCTCCCCTCTTTCAGTATCTCTCTCTCTCTTGCTCTATATATATAAATGCATATATATAACTCTTTCTATATATATGTATATATAAGGACCGCCGCCGCTGTCGCCACGCCGCCACCGCTGCCATCACCATTTTTTGGGTAATTTTTTTAGATAAATATACACACACACACACACATAGAGTAGAGAGTTTAAGTTAGATAAATATTTGTGTATATGTGGGTGTACGTATATTTGTGTATATGTGGGTGTACGTATATTTGTGTATATGTGGGTGTATGTATATATATTTGTGTATGTGTGGGTGTATGTATATTTGTGTATATGTGGGTGTATGTATATATATTTGTGTTTGTGTGGGTGTATGTATATTTGTGTATATTCTTGAGATTTGCCTATTTATTGGAAAAATTAAAGGAAATAGGGATTTGACTGAATTTAGTGTTAATTTGGGTTAGTCGGGTGTTAATTAGGATTGATTTGGGATTAAATTGTGGTTATTTTGTGGTTTAGGGTACATTGATCCAACTAGTGATCTATATTTATACTTAGTTGTTGAAAATATGATGTTTTATTTGTAGTTTTATGTGATTTATGTGATCCAAATGGTGATAAATATTTGTTGTTGCTGGAAATATGATATTTTATGTGATCCAACTGGTGATCAATATATATTTATAAAATGATGCTTTATTTTTAGTTTTATGTGATCCAACTGGTGATTAATATTTGTAGTTGCTTGAAATATGATGCTTTATGTGATCCAACTGGTGATCAATATTTTCGTATAATGAGATCGACATTTTGGGTTTGTTGTGGGTGGAAGATTAGAATATTGGGTTTGTTGTAATTGAAAGACACAAATTTTGTTGGTTGCAAGTTTGGAGAAAGATTAAGTCGGGAACTTGGTAGAAATTTTTGCGTCGGTACTCTGCCGAATCTTTTCTAGGATAACGGGAAATAAATTAAAATAAAAATAATTCAATTAATTAAGGTCGAAATTGTATTTTAGCGGATCGTAAGATCCGACTTTTGTTGGTTGCAACCTACCCGGGTGAAGATTAAGTCGAGAACTTGGTAGAAATTTTTGCGTTGTTACTCTGCCGAATTTTTTCTAGAATAATGGGAAATAAATTAAAATGAAAACTATTTAATTAATTTAACTATCAACTGATGATAAAATTGTTTAATTTAATTAATTCAGAATCAAGATGGATTGAAGTTGGATTTTAGCGGATCATATGTCGGAACAGTATGAGAAAGGGGCGAAAGAGTTTATAAAGTTTGCGGTTGAGCATGCACCAGATCGAACTAGGATCACTTGCCCGTGTTCACGTTGTTGTTTTGGAAAGAGAATTAGTCCACGTAAGTTGGAAGATCATTTGGTGTGTAATGGAATTGATAAAAGCTACACACGTTGGACAAGACACGGTGAAAGCAGTGTCACGTCAGATGATTTGGGTAGTACATATATCCATCACAGAATTTCAACATGAATAATTATGAGTTTGATCGTTTGGAGGAGATGACAAATGTGATTGAGGACGATTTGCGAAATTGTCCTAAAATGTTTGACAATTTGACAAGTGATTCAAAGACACCACTGCATAGTGGTAGTAAATTCACAAGATTGAAAGCAGTCCTAAACCTATATAAGTTAAAAGCCAACAATAAGTGGAGTGATAAGAGTTTCACGGACTTACTTGGTCTATTAAAAAGCATGCTACCTGAGGATAATGTGTTACCTAATTGTACTTATGAGGCTAAACGGATGTTAACCTCAATTGACATGGGATATGAGAGGATACATGCCTGCTATTACAAGAGAGCATTTCACAAGAGAGTACTTGCCATAGTGGAAATGAGAAGAGTCAAGATGACCTATTGGCTAAAGCTCTTAAAAATAAAGAGCATTCGGGTCGCGTTAGGGGTGTTGGATTTGGGGTCTCACAAAGAGACTACTTTACGGATCCAAAGCCTGCTAAAGAAATGGAGATGGAAAGCTTGAGAAACATGGTGAAAAACCTCTCTGAAACTATGCTTGCCATGCAAAGCCGGATTGATGTTATGGAAGCGCCTAACTAGCATCAGCCACATGAAGATGAGGTGATTTCTTTGAAAGATAGCAGCTCAGAACCAGTTAAGATGCTTCCTGAGGTAATGATTTGAACTTGTTTATTGATCATGTAACTTGCAACTCTCTATTTCTATAAATCACACAAAAGTTTCTAATATAATGTTTTATATATATATATATATGTGTGTGTGTGTGTGTGTATGTGTGTGTGTGTGTAGGTTATCGCTCCATGTCAATTAGCATTTTCTTCACCGTCATATCGTGTGGTGGCTAAAGGACAGATGTACAATCGACTGGTGATTGATAGAATACGTCACAACTGTCCATTAGCCACCAACCATGTGAAAGTGCACATTGACACTGCAGTTGAGGCGGATACATCCCTAGCAGTCCCTCTCAATGATGAAATGCTCACCATTTCTAGTGCTCTGGGTACCTTTGTTGCTTGGCCAGCGAGTCTTGTCATTGTCACTGATGCACCAGTATGTAATTAATTGCTAGTCATTAATAAATTATAACAATTTGTTTGAGGTTACTAAATATACTTTGGTGTGTAACATTCATATTTTGTTTTCTTTGCTTAAACAGTCTCTTGGACCATCCAAATCATTTGGAAACCAGAAATCAGGGATGTCGAAGCAGTCAGCTATCAAAGCAAAATTTCCAATAGCCAAGCCTGCACGTGAAGGTGACAAATGTGCAGACCTTGAACTAGATGGACTCCCTAATGACCTTTTATTTCTGGGTAAGTACACGAAGATGATGTCTATTAGTACCCAGATCACTATAGACATCGAGGAGCCCATTAGAATTTTGCATTCCCAGAGTATATTGGGAAGGAGGAGATCTGTCACCTTCTGCGTCAAAAAGAGATGGGAGCCTCTATCATTACAGCGTACATAAAGTAAAATTTTTAATTATTTTATTGCATCTAAACTATGATTATTTTCGTTACTCAAAATTCATTTTTTATGCTCAATTTAGTTGTTTGTGGGTTAAGTACGTGATCCACGAAGGGAAAGAAGCAAGTTTCGGGTTCCTTAGCCCACATTTCATATCTGCGTGAACAGGCCCGCAAATTCAACAAGTGTAGTACATAGCACGTGCTATGATGCAGAGTAAACAAATGAATAAGTTATTTCTTGCACCTTACAATACCGGGTGAGCTACTAAAGACTCAAATTTAATTTGTAAAACTAGTTATGCAAAACAAATTTTGAACTTATCTTTTGAATGCTTTTTAGGGGACATTGGTTGTTGCTTGCAATTGATCCATTTCAAGAGGTCGTTTACTATCTGGTTCTTTGCATGGTGAGCCGGATTACCGAGATGATATGACACCAAAAATCAATCAATAAGTTTTTCATTCAATCAATGTATACATTAAATTTAATATTTTTTTAAAGTGTATATTATTTCACATAATTGCTTATTTTTGACATATTTCCTTGTTTTTTATAATTTTTTATAGGGCTGTGCACATATTTGTGCAAATTGCAACAACCATTCCAAGAAATCCAAAAACGTGGTCTGTCAATTGTTTAAAATAAAGGTTAGCATTTTCTAGTTTCAAGAGATTATATATTCGTATAGAAGTTAGTGTTTTAATACAACGTAACTTTGATTACTTTTGTAGTGCCCCCGGCAGACAAACAAGGTGGATTGTGGCTACTTCGTTATGAGATTTATGAAAGAGGTTATTAGCCACGGACAATCTATAATCCCAACAGTAGTATGCATAATCCTAATATATACTTAATTTTTATTCCTTTTGAAGTTATTAAACCTTTGGTAGGTAATTGAAACGTCATTTCAGTTTGCAATTAATCTCTACATATATCTTCCAGTACTTTCATGATTCTCAATCCTTCTATACTCAAGAGCAAATTGATGAAGTACGCTGCGAAGTGGCACGTTACATTTTCTTAGCAGCTCCTTAGAAATTAGGTAATGTATTTTTTGTACATTGTGACTTGTAAATTTTGATTTGATTTATTGTATTTAAATTGTCAGGAGTAATTTAATTAGTTGATTGTAAATTAACACGTGATCATTTGTTGGAGATTATAACATTTTGTTGTTGGAGGAAAGAGATGGTAATATTGAAGTTTGGGGTGGTTGTTGTTTATGCTGGATTTGTTTTACTGTATAGTTGAAATTTGTTGGGTTGGTTTATTGAATATTAATGTACAAGAATATTACCATAATAGGGTGCAAAATATAAAAAAGAAAAAAAAATCCGATCCTATGACAGCGGTTCAGCCGGAACCGCTGTCATAGGGTTAAAAAAACAAAAAAAAAACCGCAGAACCGTTGTCCTAGGTTCGAATTAAATTTTTATTTTTATTTTTTTAACCCTATGACAGCGGTTCAGGTTGAACCGCTATCATAGAGTTCACCCTATTATAGCGGTTTTTATGGAACCGCTGTCATAAGGTGACCTATTACAGCAGTTTTTAACCGCTGTAATAGGTCCAAACTATATTACAGCGATACATGTAATAGGCCCAAAAAAACCGTTGTAATAGGTCATTTCTGTAGTAGTGGATCTTGATATAATAGTCAAGAGAGAAGCTGATCTGATCGCTAGACTTGCCAAATCAGAGCAACTCGTCTCATCATTATCAAAAACTTCAAGAAAGTTGGATAATGTGACTGAGGTAACAAGAAAGTTTGGTGAAAAGACATGTTAAGGATGCAATAAATTCGGTAAACAACCAAATAAATCTAACATTACGGCGAACAACAAAGAAAAGGGTGTTTTCTTTGTTGAGAAAGGTTCACAAAGTCGAACGCTAAAAGAACCAAGTGACAATGCTACGAGGCCAAATGAGAAAGCTAAAGCTAACTCAGGCGAGGGTAAGACGAAAGCAAATGATCCACAAAGACGGGTTCATCCAAACGCTCAAAAGGCCAAGGATAAATCTGACCACTGTGAATCAAGTGCTAAACGTCTAGCACCAAAAGTGCAACCTAAGCCAGCGCTAAGGAAATACCAGCATCAATATCCAAGGCAGTCAAGACCATATTATCGATACTATGATAATTATGATTATGACTATGATTATGATTACTATTATAATCGAGGATATTATTATACACCCAAAAAGCACACACAACACAATGTGAAACCCAAGAAGGCCAGTATTCCTACAATGAAGACTAGGCAAATATGGGTTCCTAAATTTTTAATTCAAACCAAAGTCACTAACAATGAAGGACCCAAGACAACATGGGTACCTAAAAAGAATTAGAATTGTCCTTTAAATGCAGGTACCTAGAGCCAACACTGATACTTCAGTTTGGTACTTTGATAGTGGATCGTCAAGACACATGACGGGTTCCAAAGATCTTCTAGTCAACTATCGAGCTACCAACGGTCCTCAAGTTATATTCGGTGATAACTCCAAAGGTAAAATCAAAGGTATAGGTATCATGCATAGGGGGAACATCATGATTAGTGATGTATATTATGTTGAGGGCTTAAGCATAATATGTTAAGCATTAGTCAATTTTGTGATAAAGGCTTTGAAGTAAAATTTTCAAGCGACTTTTGCTATGTTAACGACGCTAAGGCTAAGTCTACTAAATTAAGAGGAAAAGGAACAAACAATGTGTATTTAGTAGATTGAGATTCTACAACTAATAACCACCCCAGATGCTTTGTTGCTAAAAATCAAAATCAATTGGGTTGGTTATGGTATAGAAAAATGAATTACCTCAACTTTAAGGCAATCTCTCAATTAATATCGCTAAATCTAGTAGAGGGATTACCTAAGGGTTCCTTTCAGAAAAATCGCTTATGTGATGCATGTCAAATGGGTAAACAAGTTAAATCATCTTTTAAAAAGAAACCATGCCTATCTACTTCTAGAGTTCTTGAACTATTGCATCTAGATTTGTTTGGTCCTATTCAAATCATCAGTGTTAGTGGTAAAAAGTACTTGCTAGTAGTAGTTGATAATTTCTCTCGCTATACATGGGTAGAATTCCTAGCGACCAAAGATGAAACTAGTGTCAAGCTCACATCGCTAATTCATCAACTGCAAACATATAAAGATCTCAAGGTGACAAGAATTAGAAGCGATAGAGGAACTGAATTCACTAACCAAATTGTTGAGAAGTTTTGTATAGATTTTGGAATACTTCATGAGAATTCTGCCCCTAGAACACCTCAACAGAATGGAGTTGCAGAGCGACAGAACAGAACGCTTAAAGGAGCTGCTAGGACGATGCTTGCAGAGTCTAAGCTGCCTCAAAGGTTTTGGGCCGAACCTATCAATACCGCTTGCTACACTCAGAACCGGTGTATGATCAACAAGCAACATGAAAAGACTCCATATGAGTTATGGAAGGGACGTAAGCCTAACGTTTCATATTTTCATGTATTTGGTTCAAAATGTTTCATTCATAACAATGGATCCCAAAGCCTAAAGACGTTTGATCCTAAAGCAGATGAAGGAATCTTTCTAGGCTATGCCAAGAATGGAAAGAGTTTTCACATCTTAAATAAGATCAAATTGAAGGTTGAAGAATTCATTCATGTTGTGTTTGATGATGCTAACCAAGAACCGAGTAAGGTTAATCCTGATCATGTAGGAATTGAAGATCTTGCCCAACAGGCGTCACAAATCAATCTTGGTGATAATAGTGATGATGATGAGGATTATGAGATCTTTGTGCGTATTCCTAAGATTACTCGTGAGGTTACTAATGATGATATTGTCAGAATCACTGATGATCATGAAGAGAATGATCATCAAGAGCAAATTGGAACTGTGAATGATGCAGCGACTGCACTAGAAACAAATGAGAGTCAAGCGATTGATAATCAAGAGTCTCTCAACCCGTTCCAATCAGACCGTAAATGGCTCAGAGACCATCCACCAGAGCTAGTAATTGGAGATATTGAAGCACCTGTGAGAACTAGGTCCGCTACAATTAATGAGACCATGTTCACAAGTTTCTTATCTCAAATGGAACCAAATAAAGTGGATGAAGCGCTCAGTGATTCAAGTTGGGTAGAAGCAATGCAAGAAGAACTTAACCAATTTGAGAGAAGCAAGGTTTGGACGCTAGTACCAAAACCAACTCACCAAGGAGTTATTGGGACTAGATGGGTTTTTAGGAACAAGATGGATGAAGATGGCATTGTTATAAGAAACAAAGCCAGATTAGTCGCTCAGTGTTATTGCCAAGAAGAGGGTATTGATTTTGATGAGATATATGGCCCAGTAGCTCATCTTGAAGCGATTCGTATGTTCCTAGCGTTTGCCGCATTCAACAAGTTCACAGTGTACCAAATGGACGTGAAGAGTGCATTCCTAAATGGTAAACTCCAAGAAGAAGTTTATGTGGAGCAACCACCAGGATTCATCAACAACCATGGGAAAAGTATGGTCTACAAATTAAATAAGGCACTCTATGGCCTTAACCAAGCACCAAGAGCATGGTATGACACTCTCTCTATCTTCCTTATAGGTAAAGTGTAACATCCTCTATTTTCGGCTCCTAGTTCTATAAGCTAAGGTAAGAGATATAATTCTCTTTAATTAGATTTTGTGATTTATTTGATTTGATTGTCTTCTTAGACTAAAGTGAATTAGGTGATACATAAGTGGTTTACTCGATCTTGTGGATATTCTTTGGCATTAAAATTTTGGTAGGCTTACTTGATTTCGGGCAAAGAAAAGATTCTTCAAAACTTTGAGGATCAAAGTGAAATTATTATAAAGGAAAAGGACCAATATTTGGTGGGCATATATTAAGTAGATTATATGTTTTATGACTGAATTGGAAGGTGGATATCAAGTCTAGTGGACTGAACTGCACGTTTCATAAACGTTTGGGGTCAAATTGTAAAACAAAAAAAGTACAAGGACCAAATGGAAATTTTTTGGAAGTTAAAGAAAAGCTAGTTGATGAGGAAAAAATTGAGGGAGGACACGTAGCTACCCCATTTCTTTTTAAAGGGACACCCCACATGTTATAGACACATAAATATATAGATAGCTTATATAGTTATATATATATATATATATTCATAGTAGATGAGTTTGTATATCAAAATGGTGTCAAGCATAGATGCTTACACCTCCTACTTACTTCCAAACGTGGCAAGGATATAGTGAAGACACCTAACCCTTGATACCTTCTTTAACCAACACCTCATCACTTATTCCTGAATATAGAGCCTGCCCACCTCTTGACTTCAGCATTAGAGTGAGTCTTTTAGCAAGAAAAACGCAGAGACATGCAAGGCATCTTCTTCAACCTTAAAGAAAAAAGAAAAACGCAGTCTGTGCAGTGTTGGGAGTTTGTATATTTGAAGGGTCAAATGACATCCAAATTGCGTTTAATCGGTCTTCATCTCTTCCTAAGAGGCATAGGAACACCATTATGGGTTTAGTTTCTACCCATAAGTTTGGAGTTGCTCACAAAGTCCATCTAACCGAGACGCGTCTGCACAGAGTCAAAATCTGCTGCTCGGGAAATTTTGGCTAGCTATGGATTGGAAGTGGGTTAATTCATCTCTCTCAGTATTAGGTATCAAATCCTCACACCTCTAGTGATATATTAAGCATATTTTATTTGGGTTATTGGTTAGGTTGTTAGGTTCTGGTATACATGGTATGAATAGAGGGAACTAGAATTACAAATTCTGAATTTGCTTTTGTGGCTGTATTTAAGCGACTAAATGTGTGAATTTCTTTATGAAAAATTTTCTGGAGAGTTATGGTCATGTCTAGAATATACTGGGAAAAGTTTGGAAGGATTGGAGTTGTTTTGGATTTTATAAAAGTCTTGAAATAAAGCTGCCAGTCTGTTAGCGGAATTGAACGGTGACACTGTTTTGAACCTATTTTACCAACCTGGATAGATGTTTTCATTCCTAAAATTTTTATGTACAAACATATGTGTGTTGGTAACGTTTTAACAAAATTTGGGAGCTTTTGGACTAACAGGGGATTTTATAAAAATATTTGAAACTGGACTGGCTGTCCTAGAAAAACGTTTTCGTGCATTCACATTTTGGTGACCAAATCACCAACCTCAATATGTTAATTAATTCTGAAAATATTATGGCATGTTATGCAATCTGATTCCCCAGTTATTGTGAAATTTGGGAGAAAAATCATACTTTGAGTATTTATGAGGATTTTTATAGTGAAGTTGCGCCGGTAAGTAGCTTGAGGCTTATTAAAGCTAGAGTATCTATAAACCTACAATAACTTACTAGTTTCGGTTAAGTTATATGTACCTTAGTTAGAAAATATGATAGTGTATTTGACTAGCAGGATATGTCCGTGGTTCAAACGAGAGACGAGGCGATGACGACGGATTGTATCTGTGAGGGTTTCTCTTTTCCTTGAAACTCTTTAATTGCTTTACCTACTTGTGATTCTCTTGTTTCATTAACAAAAGTCTTATCGGTATCTTCTTGATTGGTTCGTGATGATTGTTGATTCCTAAATATTTTGATCGGCTCAATATCTCGTGATTTCCGACGTTATCCTTTTCACGTCTATGATATATGTTTTGCCTCGAAATGGTCTTCGGTCTAATTGTTGTTAATTCCCGCGAGTCTTATCACATGAAGATCAAATCAATATCTTTCTTAACATGTTGAAACCATCGTATCGCTTGGTTCCATTCCGTCGGCTAAAGGAGCTAAGTGCTATGCGGGACAAAGTGCCACGCGACGGCGGGGGCCACCTCTTGAACCCGTAGGAGCCACCACTAGAATCCTAATGTCCGGCATCCATCAGCGATATGTCCTCTTCTTGATTACAACTTTGACTCGTAAAAGGCAGAGTGAAGGGAGCTAAGTGCTATGCGGGACAAAGTGCCACGCGACGACGGGGGCCACCTCTTGAACCCGTAGGAGCCACCTCTAGAATCCTGACACCTGGAAGTTTCGCAGACTGAAGGGAGCTAAGTGCTATACGGGACAAAGTGCCACGCGACGGCGGGGGCCACCTCTTGAACCCGTAGGAGCCACCACTAGAATCCTGACACTTGCAATTCTCAAAGGGTGTGAAGTCTCCCGCTGGTATGGGACAGTTGGGAGACGGATCACGATCACATGATATGATTACTAAAGTATATGAGTTATTCATTTTGGTTTTGCTGTATGTATCGTGATTGATATTCATCCTTCTGATAGTTTATTTTCTCCAATGATTTGTTCGATAAGTGTAATCTTGTTCCTCCCGTAATATTCCGTTGCAGATTCCTTTTAAAGATAAAGGTAAAGCAATCCGTAACCTACCTCACTGAGTCATTCGGACTCACCCCTCCTTCTTTCTTCCTTTTCAGATAAGCTTAGAATGTCGGACACAAATGGAGAAATGAGAAATAAAGGAAGCATTGGTTTGTTTCTATCAAAGGGAGTAATGTTTTGGGATGTACGATTGGGTATGTATATGTTTTGGCTTGGAGATTTGTAATTGATAGGGTTATTGTTTAATTGTGTAAGACTGATGAATAAGGTATTGTTGGTTTAAGTGGAATGAAATTCTTTTAGTTTTAGTAGATGAAGAATTGGTATAGTTCTGACGCTTAGCGCTAGCTCGAGAAAGGACAGTCTCGTGGATCGAGCTGGCGTCGCGGTGTAACGGGCCACCAGGTGGTCGGTGGGCGTTACATAAAGGCTTTTCAAAAGGCAGCGTTGATACAACGTTATTCAAAATTACCCATAATGAAGATATTCTCTTAGTCCAAATTTATGTTGATGATATTATATTTGGCTCTACTAATAAGCAACTGTGTGAGAAATTTTCAAAAATGATGCAAGATCAATTTGAAATGAGCATGATGGGTGAATTAACTTTCTTCTTAGGATTACAAGTTAAACAACTCCCTAATGACATATTTATAAACCAAGCTAAATATACAAGAGATATGATTAAGAAATTTGGTATGGAAAACACATCATCTTCAAAAATTCCAATGAGCCAAACGCTTAAGCTAGATAAAGATGAAAGTTGGAAGAAAATTGATATCACTAACTATAGAGGTATCATTGGATCACTTCTTTATCTTACCGCTAGTAGACCCGATATTATGTTTTCGGTATGCATGTGTGTACACTTTCAAGCTGATCTTAGAGAATCATACTTAAATGCTGCCTAGAGAATCCTTAAATACCTAAAAGGCACACAAAATATTGTATCTAAGGGACTCTCCTTTTGAACTAATTTGTTATTCAGATGCAGATTTTGCAGGAGCAAAATAGATAGAAAGAGTACCAGTGGTACATGCCAATTTTTAGGTGATAGATTGATTTCATGGCATAGTAAGAAACAACATGTTAGAGTTAGTGCCCGGCGCACCAATTATTGGGCACCATTCTTTGTAACAGTAACTCTAGAGTTGAACAATCATTTTCTTATAAATAAAGTCAATCTCTTTTTTATGTGTGGCATGTCTTTGTTCTTAAATTAGTTTTTACTTTGGCTTAGAATAAAGTCCCGAAGGATCACACATAGCTATGGGACATCATTGCACATTGGGTGTGGCAATGATGGAATATGTCTCGAAGGCTGTGATCTTTAAACATTGTTCCAAGTCGTGAAAGGGTTCATCGAGATAAAGGGATATCGATGCAACCCAAAAGACTTGCTCATATGATGCATACTCTAGTAGAAGTGTATCTCGTTCCATAGATACTGGCACGGTGAAAGCCAATGCATATATGAGGGTTGCCATTGTGGTAATGGGCGAACAGAACAACCCCATGGAAGTTCCTGAAATGGATTCCCAGTCGAATGTGGAACTTCCAGTGGTCTTGTAGTATAAGAGTAATCCTTATGGACCTAAGATTCCATTGGATGTCTTATGCGTAACCGCAGATGTTCTTGATTTGTTACATGATCACTTTAGATGATCGAATATGGGCAAACTCAGACATGCACGTCTTACGTAGTAAGGCACGTGAGAATCAAGAGGAATCTATCTCTGACATTAGCCAGTCGGTTAATCTCATATGGTTACATAGTGAATTGACTTAAGGAATCTTCGGCCGAAGTATGATATCTAAAGAGGCGTAGGGTTTCCTCGTTTAGATAGTCGAAGTCGATTTCACATAACGTGGGAAACATAGTATTGAATTAATAGAGCTTCGACCTTAGCCAATACTCTAGATTCAATCGGGAGATTAGATAGAGAGATCTTACTTATGCGAGGATCAAGATCGCAAAAGGCGTATCTTTACTTTCATTTTATCTAGGTCTTCGGGACCCTATGCTAGGTGGGCAACCGTGATTTGTAAGTGCCGAGAATTAGTTTGGTGACTAATTCGAGGCTTGATTAAATCAAAGGATTCATTTAATCTAGTACTTTCCATTTTAGGAAGGTACACTAGCACTGTGGGAAGGTGTACTCACTACTAGATAAAAACGAGCTTAAGGGGTCACACACTAACTTGAGAGAGTCACTGCTTAAATAGATGTGATTAATCAATTTCGAGGAAATTGAGGGAATTAGGAAAGTTTAGTACTTTCCTAATATGGAATATAAATTAATTGAAGAATTCAATTAATTTTACTCTTTCAATTAATCTTGTAGAATTAATTAAATTAATGGACCTACTAGAGTCCAAGTATTTTATTTAATTGGGTGGAGCCCAAGTTAAATAAATAAATGTTGAAATTAGTTGGTTGGATTTAATTTGACTTGTATTTAATTGATGGGTTGCACCTATAATTAAATTGAGAAGTCAAAATCAAATCCTAAACCCCAATTAAATGGAGTTGACCGATTTGTGAGTGTAAATAAGGGAGGGGGCGATTTTATGTGTGGTGGAAGAGGAAAAGAGTTTTCTCCTCCTCCAAGTCTTCATAGGATAAGGATTACTAGAGAGTTTGAAAGAAAGGAAGTTTCCTTTTCCTAATAGGACTCTAGGTAATCTTCACCTATAAATAAGAGATGAAGGAGACTAAAATTTCCTTTTCCTAATAGGACTCTAGGTAATCTTCACCTATAAATAAGAGATGAAGGAGACTAAAATTGATGATGAAAAAGCTGAAAAATCGGCCCCCCTCTCTTATGTTAGGATCGGTATGCCCCCACATGCGATGCCGGCGCAACGGAAGAAATAAAGTATGTAAAACACATATATAAAGGCGTCCCAAGCTAGGGGGTCAAAGTAATGCACAACAAAAACTAATACGAGTAAAGGGGTTTTAAACCGATTACAAGATATGAGGTTTTATTAAAGTGAGGGTGTATAACCACAACACAAGGAAAACCACACCAAGAAACTTTGGCTCTCATTTTCGAACCTCACCTCAATATGGAGGGATTCGAATCAAATCACCATAAGCTCCTAAATAAAGAAGCCTCTACAAGGACACACCTCAAGTAAGTTCATACCTTAAGCAAAAGATTGGCTAGATATATGCTCTAAGGAAATGGAGTCTATGTAGTGAAAGGTGGAAGACAAGAAGAGTTACTAAAAGAAATATCTATAGAAGATAATCTTTTACAACTAATCTTCAAGAAGAAGTTCTATAGAAGAAAGTCTTCAAGAATCACAAGAGAAGCTAGAAAAATATAGAGATGAAGAATTAAGCTCTAAGCTTTTTTTTTTCTTTTTAAGTTTTCATCAAGTTTTAAATGAGAGCAAGAACACCTCCTTTCATAGCCACCAATTTTCGGCCATATGGTGTTAGGTGGAGTAGAAGACTTGTTTTTCTTCACCTACCACCTCATTCTCACCTACCATTCCATTCTCAACTACCACCACATGTGTAAGAGAATATTTTTCATTTTCTTCTTCATTTAAAAAACATTACAAGTCAAACTTTGACTAGCTTTGAATTTCACTCTTGTGACTTCATTTAATTAAGTCCACCTTAATTAAAATGACTCCCAAGTCTTCCAAGACTTGTTAATTAAATAATCTTCATGATTAATTAATAGTAAAATTAGTAGCTTAAATAAATTCCCGGATAATAATAATTTCCGTTAATGATTAATCTCCAAGATTAATTAATAGAAAAATTATTTTCCCAAGCCTACTAATTAAAATGTCTTCCACTTAATTAATTAATCTCATTAATCAATTTCACTTTAATCCTAAACCGGATTAATATTCACATAGCAATTGAACTTTCTTGAGTAAGTGTGTAACCCCATTGTAGGTTCGTTCATGTACTAGTAGTAGGAACACAACCCCGTTGTGCCTTTGCAATTTTCATTGCTAGATTTAATTACTCCAAATATTTTAATCCGACCAAGAATTAATTACCGATTAATTCATGGTTCCTACAAATCAAGGTTGACGCGCCAAGAAGACCTAGCCATGAACAATTATTAGGTGACCTTTCCGCATTACGATTTTCACATAAGTAAAATCCTTCCATCAAATATCCCGATCGAATCTAGGACTTGGATGTCAGTCAAAATCCCAGTAATTCGATTCTATGTATATCGATCCAAGTGACATTGACCAATTTATCAATCAAGCGAGGAAACACTGCGCCTCCTTATTGATACTACTCCGGCAGGAGGTTCCCATGGTCAATACAATGTGAAGTACATAGGATATGCGCCGATGCTAATGATCAGTGACGGATTCTTTCTTGGCACTCACGCGCCTCCGTACATAACCAGACTGGACCTAATATGCCCCACTTTATGACTCACCTGGAATCGTGTGACAAATCTAAGTACAGTGAGCGATGCACGAGACGACCAATGGTGCCTCAAGTCATGAGGACCAATCTTATGCCTACGTAACCGAGGAGATTCCAAATTCGACATTGACTCCAATATGGAATCTCGGCGGGGTTGTTCAGTTTACTCGATCCCAACGAGAACCCACATACATGCACTGATGTACACCGTATCAGTATCCATGGAATAGGATACACTCTCCAAGAGTGTGCATTGTACGTGCAAGTCTTTACGAGTCATTGATATCCCTATCTCAATGATTCTATAACTTGGAACATCTTTAAGACCACAACCTTAGAGACGTATTCCATGATTGACATCCCCGATACCAAACACATCTCATAGCTTAAGAGTGATCTAGGGGACTTTATCTAATTGCATAGAATGATAAGATAAAGAAGAAAATGCCATTTATTAAATTACTTGACAAGATACAATATAAGACTGTTTAAAGAGTCAGCTACTACGGCCTACAAATGGCGCACCGGGCACCTAACTCTTTCATCTTAGACCTAAAATCGGCCACCTCTCTCCTCTTTCCAACAAGACGTCGTTCTATTCATGTGTTGAATTAAACGACTTAGAAAATATTCCTACCTTTCACATAATCAAGCCTAAGTTAAGCTTAGAATCATTTTGTTGTCTAGCACGCAAGGCAAGACGATTGGTGACTTGAACGAGGTGTGGATACATCTTAGAGGTGCGACGCTTGGAGCACTCTAAACCGGGAGATACAAAAAATGACGGGCAATTTCTCACCCAAGGGAAATTGTGTGGATTTGCACCACAGGGTTGCTGAGATCCAAAGTACAAGGTGAAATGAAATTTTCGAAAGGTATAATTTCGTTTACCTCCTTATCAAATTCGATCGAACCAATTTCATATTCCTGTTTTCGGGTGGTTGTACATTTACTTTTGTAAAATTTTAATCTCCGCTGCCACGAGCCACCCGAGGGAATGAGTCAACCCAACACAACAATCCATAGCGACTTCTACCGCTGAAGCAGAGTATGTAGCCGCTAGGATCTGTTGTGCACAAATCCTCTGGATGAGGCAACAACTTAGAGATTATGGAACAATCTTAGGTCCTACCCCAATCCATTGTGATAACCAAAGCGCTTTAGCTATGACCCAAAATCCTGTCCTTCATTCTAGAACTAAACACATTGACATTCGATACCATTTCTTGCGCGACCATGTTCAAAAGAAAGATATCACCATGCACTTCATTGGAACTGACAAACAATTGGCAGATATCTTCACCAAAGCGCTCAACGAACAACGCTTTCTCACTTTGAGAAGTGAATTAGGTATGATCGATTTAAACGCATAACCATAAAAGCATCATATTTTATAAGCATTTAATTTAGGGGGAATCCACTTTATGTCTAAATTTTTTTTAAAATTAAAATTGAAATAAGTTATCAATTTTAGGGGAAACTTTAAAATTGTATTTGTCTCAATCTGTGAGCGAATGTGATAAAAAATGACTTTGAAAATTTATGCATTGATCACTAGCGCGTATTTATTATGCATGACAAAATTAATCTCTAAAAGAATTAAATGAAAATATTCTTAAAAATCCAAGCGATTGATTTGTATAAAAAATCTTCACTTTTACGAAATTTCACTTTATTAAAAAGACTTCAACGTTTAAGAATATTCCCACTTAAACACTAAGTAATCTTTTTCTAAAACTTATGCATAGTTTTCATCGCTCAAAAGTAGCATCTGGATAAGTCTAAAAGATTAGATTTGGTAACTGCCCACACGTGCTTATCACATCAAACTGACGGTTAATGATTCCTATCTAAAAACTAGGCGGTTCAGCAACTGCACATGTCTGAGTACGTGTTAATGTACTATCAAGCGCGTGTGCCTCACGCTGAAAATTTCAAAATTATTCAAACGTTTTGAAAAAGTAACTGCGGATTTCAAACTCTTATTCTTCACAGTTGTTACCCTATTTTACCACACTTTTTGACATCCGTATTTATGAGTAAACGGCTCAGATTTAATTTTTGTTATTTTCAAAATTAATTTATGTACACATATTATTCATCTAATAGTCGAGGAGTTATTTTTGCCTCCTATTTAAACCTTTCACAACCTTTACAGTAACACTTTATCACTTCCAAAATTCTTCTACTGTGAAAGTTCTTTCTCTCTCAAGGCAAAAGTATTCATACTCACTCTCTCAGAAAGTTTCAAAAGTTCTTCAATGGCACCCAAATCTTCAAAATCTGTTGCTGAGAAATCCTCCAAATCTGAGAAACCAGTCACTGTTAACGCCAGTTTTCTTGTTAACTGGGACTATCTTTTTGATAACTCGAACTTCCCTCTCCGGACTGTTCTTCCACTTGTCCAGGAATCTGGTTTGCATGACATGATTACTTCTGTTTTTAATATCTTTGTGGTAGAAACCCTATTCTTCTTCAAGAATGCAAAAATCTCAGACGATGGAAATTCTATTTCCTGCTTCTTTCCCTTAGCTCGTGAGACCTTTGTTCTCACTTATTCCCTCATTTCATCTTTACTCAATCTTCCAAACGATGGTGGCGAAGTCGAAAATGTCAGTCTTGGTGATGCTACCAAAGTATGGGCGTTGATAAAAAAGGATGAAGTTGAAGCTACCTACGAACCCAACTTCAAGAAAAATGACATGAAGGGCGAATATGTCATTCCGACTGACATATGCACAAAGATGATTGAATGCAGAAAGGGAAGCTTCAATAAGATTTAAAATATTCAGTACAAAATGATGGTGGTCATTCTGACCAAATTGAAGATTAATTGGTCACTTTATGTTTTTAATCGCTTTAAGGCAGCGATGGCCAAGTCCGTAAATCTCAAGCCTTACGGGATTGTTTAAGTCATATTCTTAGCGCTAGCGGTTTTGTCAACACCGCTGGAAAGAAAGTCTCAGTGCTAAAGTTCTGTGGAAAGAAGATGATCAGCGAGCTGCTCAAGCCAAGGAGATGCAGTGGTTCCCAAAGAAGAGCATGAGCGACTTCTTGCCGAAGGAGTTGTTCATAGCGATGATGAAGAGCAAGCGACCTCGTCTTCATCATCTTCTTCAGAAGAAGCTGTGGTGGTCAAGCAACCAAAATGAAAGATTGCTATTAATGTCGCTGAGCCATCAAAGCCAGCGAAGAAGCAGAAGCCAGAGCCCAAGAAGAAACAGAAGTCTCCTTCTCCTTCTCCCAAATCACCCTCTCCCCCACCTATCTTCATCATCTCTCCAGAAGAGGACGAAGAGATAAAAGAAGTACCGCTAGCCCGAAGGCCTACTCCTTCATCCACTCCAGCTGCATCAACAAGCGCTCCAGAAGAGCCAGCGCTTGAAGAACCAACGAGTGTTCCTCCACCTACGTCTGACGCTGTTCCTAAAATCAGCCCAGAACCTAAAGCCTATACTCCATCTGAAAGGCTTTCTCATGTTCAGGGTAAGTACTTGTGAAAAGCAATGTATTATATCCTTTCCTCGTTAGTTTCTAAGTCTCTAACGCTAGGATAAATTCTTTTCAGCCGAATGTGAAGTAAATATCCAGACTGTTCTTAACACTCTTGAGAACTTACATATCCCTATTCGTGCTGATCCCATTACTTCTTTTCTCTATTTAAATCTGGAAGAAGTTGTCCCTGAGCCTAAGGAAACTGTGCCAAATGCTGAAACAGATCAAGCGACTGCACCAGCCAATGATAATCCTCAGGGTAAGCATTGTAGTCTCTTACTTATGATTTCTACTTAGTAGAAATTTTGCTTGCTTTTCTCAAACGCTTGCATGTATCAGCTCAAAGTGCACAAACTGTTGATTCACCTCACCCTCCAGAGGAAGATATAGAGTTGGATGTTGATTTATCAACAGTGGTGGAAATTGCTAAAGAAGTTAGTTCGGTCATTCCAGAAGCTGAAATATCACCAGCTCAGGAAACGACTAAGGATGCTCAGCAGTCGACAGAATTAGTTGTTTCTTTTGTCCCCACTCCAATTGGTCCTCCTCCTCCAGCGGTTGATTTCTTTCCAAGAGGCTATAATGAAGATTTGGAATATTATTATGCCTGGAGAGAAATGACGCTTAGGCAAATGATTGATATGGAGCTCAACTTCCAATCTACGCTCCACAATGCTGATCTCTCTGATGCTCAAAAGATAGCAATTGTTGAGTCGCTCGCCAATAGTGATTTGATTTCAATGAAAGATATTGTCACTTGTTTGGAGTATCTGGAAATTCCTCAAAAAGATTTTGCAGAGTTCGAAAGCAAACGCTTTCGAGAAATTGGCAAAAGCCTTGAACGAAGCTATCTATTCCCTTGAACTCATATCCAGATAAAGAATCCTCATATTGGCGACTGGGGAAAGGATCCCGATGAGGATCTGCTGAACAAAATAGGTTATTAAGCAATTCCAAAGGTTGTCCAATCAGAAGCAAATCTGTCCTCAGCTAAACCTTTACGCTTATGGAAGAGAAAAGGTGTAGCAACTCAAGAACACCCTAACCCTATTAATTAGTGGGCTGAAGATGAAGCTAGAGAGTACTTAGCCAGAGTCTGGGCAGATAATTCTTTGCAATAAAAATCGCGTTTTAAGAAACTACTAAACGCTCAGACTGATTCAGAATTGAATTCAACTCTCAGTAATCGATGGAAGATGGACACTGGAAAATGGGCAGAGGAATTTGTTTTGCATTATCATATAATTGATGAGATGCTCAGGTATCCTTCTCTATTCAATTTTGGAATAGAATACAGGCGTAGAGGATATGCTTTGTTTTTGCTGCAAAGGCGTAATTCACTTGTAGGTCCAATCAGCCAGCTACCCCCAGTTTCGAAGAGGCATTGAAGGCTACATCCGGGAACAACTTAGACAAATCAGCCAAGGGGGTTATGAGTTGAATTTTGCTCAGCGACTCCAGTTTGATTTAAACAAAGACGCTTCCTCAAGCAAGCGACAAGCGCTTCAAGGACCTAGCCATCAAGTAGTTTTGACTGATGATTTTACAAAATTTCACAGAGACGGGAGAGCGATTGTAGAAAATGCACAATTGTTGGACATCACATTCGCTGAATATTTTAGCCTAAATCCTTTCAGAGGCTATAATCTTCTACTTGTTCTCTTCTGTGAGCAGAATATCCAAGTGGCCAAGATGATATGGCTGATCCGGCCAGTGGACCAGGAAGCAACTCAAGCGCTTGTGCCTTACATTTTGGACTTCTACAACTCGTACATTTCAGGAGTTGATCTGCCAGAAGACGTGCAATTTGCACTAAGCACTGAAGAGCGTCAAGACGCTATATTTTATATTCTACAGACCAACGTCCTCAGTCCTAGGCATATTATGGAAGCGATTGGCCCACTCTAGGTCATTTCCATGAAAGTCCCTTCTCCAATCCAAACTGTTGAAATAGAAGATTCTCCTACTGTGGAAGCCGCTCACTTACCCAAAGCTTCTTTGCCAAATCTTTCTAGCACCCCAGTAGTTGAGGCCCCTTCAGCGTCTGTTGATCCTACCCTAGATCAAGCGATTGAAGAAGTTTCAGGATGCACTTGATGAGTCTGAAGAGCCTCTTATAAGAGACAAGTCTAAAGGCAAAGCTCCAATAGTCTCAAGCTCTCACGGACCTGAGCGTTCCGATTCATCAGATTCGGACTCCAACAGTGATCCAGAGGCAAGAGATTTTAGAAAACCAGTTCGACATTCTCTCAGCGATATAAAGGGCTCATGTTCTCAATTGGAAGAGCAAAGTACTTCCACCCTTAATCAAGTAGAAACAGTTCTCAAAGCTGATATGCGAAATGTCAACAAGCTTACAATCTCCATGATGAACAGTATCGCTCCCCTCCTCAAAGAAGTTTTTGACGATTTCAACAGAACGCTTGCCCAGAATGCTTCAGCTGATACTGAGCGCCACAATTCTTCTAATCTAATCTCTCAGAGTATCGCTGAGCAAATCGCTCTCTTGATAGATGAAATCAAGTTTCTCCGCCGGGACATCGCTGACTTAAAGACCTCCCTTGATGATGCCAAGAAGGGGGAAGATCTTAAAGAAAAGTCCCAGTCCAAGGCTATCTCTAAGACAGACAACAAGCACTGGCGATCTATGTTTGAGGAGATAGGGAGCATAAAGAAAATGCTTACTAAGAAGGGAAAGCCTAGATACTATCAAGGCAGGCACTTACTCCCGGACTTGGATCTTGTGTTCTTAGAGAGTATGGGTTTTCACCCATATGCCGGACCGCTTAGATGACCTATCAACTGGAAATCCACCAATGATCGAAGACAAGACATTTATCATGACTTGATCTGAGAACTTGGAATCCCTCCGAGGGATTGGGTGGAAAGGTTGATGGAGCTAGAAGAAAGCGCTAGATAGAGAAGACGTGACTACAATGAAGTCCAACATACAACCATGATAGATGTTGATAGACTTCTACTGGATTTAGTGACTGAAATATATCAAGGAGAAGAAGCAAACAGAAAGCGACAGAAAAGATGATCACTTACATTGCTATATATATTTTTGTTGTTGCTTTCTTTAAATTTATCTATCCTCAGTGTAAATCATGTATGCTTAATTCTTCCATATGAATGAATGAATGATTTATCACTGAAACATCTTGTTGAGGCTAATCTAACATTAGCTAACTTTACTCAATTTCCAAATGCTAACTTATCATTATTTTTGGACTTTTCTTTGAACTCTTAATCTATAAAAGAGTTATAAGAGTTAAGGTGTTGACATCATCAAAAAGGTGGAAATTGTTAGGAATTTCATGTTAGATGTTTTGATGATGACAAGATACGATTTTATGTTAGATCCCAAATATAATGTAAGTTTCTGTTTTCATAGATCAATTGTATAAGCGTTTGAAAGTATGTAATTTTGTAAGGCTTGTAAGTTTTTATCTTTGTAGATTTTAGACTAAGTATTAGATATCGAATCGCTAATAGAATTCTGGGTGAGTCTATTAGAGAAAAAGTTGAAGATCAGCGTATGAAATAAAATGAAGATGAAGATTTGTTCGTAGCGTCTGTCAAATGCTAAATGACTATTTCAGGATTTAGGGATCAAGCGCTTAAAGCACTCCAGCGATCAATATCAGATTCACCTGAAATAAATCCTCAAGTCATGAAGGACTTAAATGTAATCATTCAACGGACATTTATTTCCAACGGGAAATAAATTCAAATGCATTAAATGCCTGATAAGAGCATTAAATGTGATAAGCTATTATGACTTGCGGACAAGCCACCTTTTTGACTAGACTGTCGGGATTTCAGAGTTTATAGCTGCTCCCGTCCAATTGAAATCAGCAGGATTTCAGGAATGTCAGAGAAAAGGCAAATTCACGCTCTACGTAAAGAGCACGCGCTCACATGTGTCCAACGGACAATTTCCAATAATAGCCTACAAATACCTCATTCCAGCAAACCCTAAAAAGACAGATACATACGTACATACACAAGAAAACTTTGCTGAAATATTATCTCAAGAAAAGCTTAGAAACTCCATAGCAAAAAATCTTTCAAGCTTTTTACATACATTCCAGACAGTCACAAATATCTCAAACATCTTCCAAAGAATAAACCTAAATTCTTACTGAGATATTCCAAGTTGTTTGATCTTTCCAAAAACAAATAAAACCTGTATGACAAAACCCTCAACCTTTCATCTGAGTCAGAAAGTTGTTGAAACCCCTTACAAGCAGTATTTCTGAGTGAGAGAAGCTTGTAGAAGAAGATCTTCATTAGTGCTGAAATCTATGTGATCAAGGAGTCCGAGATCTTTTTCATCTCTTTACTATCTTGTAGAAGATTCTGTGTGATTCTTTGATAATCAACCTAGTAAATTCCTTCCAAGTGAAAAAAGAGAAGAAAGACGTAGCTGAGATTACATCACCCAGTGAACCTTACAATTTCTTGTGTCATTTACTTTTATTATTGTCTTGTTTTATATTATCTTATTTATTCAGAAAAAGACAAGCTAAACTGCCAAGCGACTATTTAACCAAAACGAACGCTAAAGCTTAAAAAAATCATTTCCGCTGTGCTAACCCTGATTAAGCGATCTTAGCGATTATCCTACTTTGGTAAATTGCTAAAATCACTAAGTCTAAGTTATTGTTACTGAAGCGCCTGACCCAAGCGCTCAGCTTCCTAAGCATTCTAATCTTTAAAAGTGATACGAAAATTTTTGAAGTCGAAAAAGACTCCAGGGTCTATTCAACCCCCCTCTTTCTAGACCCTTTCGTATGCCACTTGGGACCACCATAATTGCAGGAAACCAGGGCACTACCAGGTAAATTTCCCTTATCCAAACGTATCTAAGCCTTCAAGGCAGGATTACTAAGATAGAAACCAATTCAGGAGCAACCTTCGTCAACAAAATTTGCTAGCGAAATCAGAACAAGCGTCTGCACCTGAAGATCTGGAGTCTTCAGAGGAAAGTAGTGATGATGATGAGCCAGTGGATGACTCAGGGCTTATTTATCTCATGGCCAGAGATGATGAAGCGTCCCCTGAGGTAAACACTGAATTATCTCTTCCTCTTTTATATGATGAATTACTTGACAAAGTCAAAGAATATTATAATGATTGTCAAATTCCCACCAAATTATATCAAAATCACTTTCACATCATTTCATCACTTAAAAGTGATAATGTGACACTCAAAGCAGAGTTGCAAGTCCAGCAACAATGCATTGAGAAGAACAAATCACTTGAAAGTGATATAACAAATCTAAAAAGGGACCTTGATATAATAGTCAAGAGAGAAGCTGAGCTGATTGCTAGACTTGCTAAATCAGAACAACTCGTTTCATCATTGTCCAAAGCATCAACAAAGCTAGACAATGTGACTGAGGTAACAAGATTATTTAGTGAAAAGACCGATTTAGGATACAATAAATTCGGTAAACAACCAAACAAATCTAATGTTATGGCAAACAACAAAGAAAATGGTGTTTTCTTTGTTGAGAAAGGTTCACAAGGTCAAACACAAAATGAACCGAGCGAAAACGGTACGAGGCTAAATGAGAAAGCCAAAGCTGACTCAGGCAAGGGTAAGGCAAATAATTCACAAAGACGGGTTCATTCAAACGCTCAAAAAGCTAAGGATAAACCTAACCACTGTGAATGGAGCGCTAAGCGTCCAGCACCAAAAGTGCAACCCAAGCCAGCGCCAAGGAAATACCAGCGTCAATATCCAAGGCAGTCAAGATCATATTATCGATACTATGATAACCATGATTGTGACTATGATTATGATTACTATTATAATCGAGGATATTATTATACACCCAAACAACACACACAGCACAAGGTGAACAAAAAGCACACACAACACAGAAGAACATAACCTTTCAAAGAGATATTACCAAAGTGTTTGAACTTTTCAAATCAAACAAAACCGTGATAAAAACCCATCAACCTCTTCCATCTGTGTGACGCAGTTGTTGAAGACAGAGCATTATTTCTGAGTGAGAGAAGCATTGTCAGAAGCAGATCTTAGCCGAGTTAAAATCTGTGTGATCAGGGAACTCGAGATCAAGCTTTCATAAATTTGTTATTGTGTTGAAGTTATTTGTGTGAAACTTCGTGATTCATTTTAGTGAATTCCTCCTGTGTGGAAAGGAGTAGAAGGACGTAGTTGGGATTACACAAACCTAGTGAACCTTACAATTCTCGTGTCTTATTTATTTACTGATTTGATGTCTACATTCATATTTTATCATCTATTCTGAAAAAGACAAGTAAAATGATTAAGCGACTATTTAACCAAAACGAATGCTAAAGCTCTAAAATCATTTCCGCTGTGCTAACCCTGATGAAGCAATCTAAGCTTTACCCTACTTTGGTAAATTGCTAAAATCATTAAGTTTAAGTTATCTTCTCTGTAGCGCCTGACCTAAGCACTCAGCTTTATAAGTGTTCAATTCTTTAAAAGTGATACAAATTTTTGAAGTCGAAAAGGACTTCAAGGCTATTCAATCCCCCCCCCCCCTTCTAGACCCTTTCGTATGCCACTTGGGACCAACAGCTTGACTCAATCTAGATAAGTCCATGGAAAGCATCTGTGATAGAATTACTAGCCGTTTTCTATTTTATAATCCATGTATGCCCGCTATAATATGGATGATGTGTAAAGTGAGACCAATTAATCACAAATTCTTCCATTGGATCAAAATACTGAATTTAGACTAAACGACAATTGGGTGTCCCGGCTCTCCATCAAACTTAGGAGAAATTGAATTAATGTCAATATACATAATTTCTTCCCAGTAAGTGGGGTTTATGCATTGCGATATTTATTTAAAATCTCTAAGTGCATTAGATGCCATCAATCGAAAAAAATTCCACCGCATATATGGACAGAGGAGTGCAAGGTGAAATTCAATTGTTAGATTGATTCAAAGTTGATGGGCCCAAGTTCAGATAGATCACAATCTATATATAGTTAAATGGTTGCAGCCATGTGATCTATGAGCCAAATTAATGATTGTATCGCATGTTGGACGATGCTGGCAAGGATTGCTACTTTAATAAAATCAGTGAGCCATATATCATTAAAGGGTTACAACTCACTGACTTTATTAAAGAACTCAATTACTCACTACGAAGTCTTTCCAACGAGATTTTCGAATATTGCAATGGGAGTGCAATGATTAGAAAAATATAGTGGGAGCCCAGTGAATGTTCAAAGTCCTGTCTAATTTTACTTGGTGTACAACATAGGAACCTAATTGAATATTTCTTTACTCTGCATTTATTTAATTTTCTCTCTCAAAATGGTTAACAACCCTCTTTCAACATTGCTTGAGAAAAATGTGCTCGCTGGACCAAATTATAATGACTGGCTCAGAAATTTGAGGATCGTCCTAAGTTTATAGTCCCTTAGTTATGTACTCAAGGCTGACAAACCTGCGGCCCCAGCTGAAGATGCTGAGGACAATGAACGTGAAGCATATAACACTTAGTGTAAAGATGATATTCACGTGAAGTGTTATATGCTAGGCTCTATGAATAATGAACTGCAAAGATCCCACGAGAACATGGATGAATTAAGGTCGATCATGATGCATCTCTAGGAGCTTTACGGAGAGCATAGTAGGATTGCTCGATATGAGATATCGAGAGAACTCTTCAGAGCTAGGATGGGAGAAGGAGAGAAGGTGGGAGACCATTTACTCAAAATGATTTCAATGATTGAGAGATTGGAAGCTCTCGATTTTTTCATGGATTTCCACCTTCAAACTGATCTCATCCTGCAACCACTCCACAACTCTTTTTCCCAGTTTATTGTGAACTTCAATATGAATGAGATCGAATGTACATTGGCTGAGCTAATGAACAAACTGATTAGCGCCCAGGGCCAAATGAAGCCAAAGGGAAAGGAGTCTACATTAGCCATCTCAACCTCTGGAGGGACTTCGAGTTCTAACAAGAGAAAGAGAGGCAAAAAGAAGAAGCGAGCATTGAAGGTTGAGGGAAAGATAGGAAAAAGGAAAAGCTGCTAAAAAGTATAGAGGGCATGGGCCGAAGAAGACAGATATCTGCCTTTACTGCAAAAAGGCCGGTCATTGGAAGTGTGGCTGCCCAAAGCTAAAGGCTGATACTGCTATAGGTATGAAACTTTATGTCTTAGAAACTAATTATTCTATGACTGTATTCTCCACTTCATGGATTCTAGACTCGGGAGCTAGAGGTCATATCTGTGTTTGGAAATAGGATTTGGAAAGAAGTAGGAGGCTCGAGGAGCAAGAAGTGATGATCCATGTAGGCAGCGGACATAGTGTGTCAGCTACTCAGATAGGATCCACTTCTTTATTTTTATCTATTGGACATTTAATAGTTTTGGATGATTGCCTTATTTTGCCCAATGGGCTTAAAACCATTTGTTCTATTCCCGTATTAGTTAGATGTGGATACGATCTTCGATTTTTGAACAATGTTTGCAATATTTATTTTAGAAATGAGTTTGTTGGCTCCGCATCTTTAGTAAATGGTTTATATTACTTGAATGTCCAATATAGATGTATTATGAATACAATCACCAAGAAACGAAGTGTGTTTGGGACAAACCAAAGACTCCTCTGGCACTTGAGACTAGGTCATGCTGGAGAATACAAGATTCACAAACTTGAGAAAAATGGTCTAATAAGCACATTCTGTGACAACAATGGAGCCATCGCACAGGCTATGGAACCCAGATCTCACAATAAATCCAAACACATTGATAGAAGATATCACATCATTAGAGAGATTTTTGGATGAGGCGACATCGCCGTGTAGAGAATAGATTCAGCAAATAACATTGCTGACCCACTAACCAAGCCACTATCATAGACGGTGCTAGAACGACATCTTGAGAAGATGGGTATTAGATACCATAGCAATTAGCATTGAGTGCAAGTGGGAGATTGTTAGGATTATGCTCTCCATGCCATAGAGGAATTAGATTAGTAGGGAATTTACTTTTATGTTGTACAAACTTTTATTGTTTAATAACGGCATAGTTTTGTTCATATCAATGTTAATGGCATTAATATAAGTATTGAACAAATAAGTCCAAGGTAATCAAGAGGGAGCTTCTACTCCTCAATGGTTTGAGGAGATGGACACTAGAAGTATCGGTTCCTTGTTTACTTAAACTAGAGTAAGCAAGTTGACGAGTCTTGATTGGGCATTAAGACCAGACTTGTATGACACAAGCTTTGACAAGGAGTGTCAGTTGGTCACTTTAGATGGTGGGAGCTTGGTCATAGATATATCAATGGAATTGATATATTCGAACACGGCTCGCCGTAATTCAATCACATGGGTAATTACTCTTGGATCATCAATGATTGAATTAAAAGTCGCGGTAGTGTGCATGAGCCTTAGACTTGAAGATTTACGAAGATTGGACTTATGACACTGAACGAGTTATTAGAGTGGTTAGATCCATTTCACCCTTTGGTGGGATCAACCTAGAAGTGCGGTGCAAAAGGACAAGTGGCAATTGTTCGGTGATTGCCAATAGGGGATTCACTATCTCAGGTAGTAATAAGTTAACGTCCTGTGCGATCGTAGATAAATGAACTTATAAGTCTTTGTCCAAAGCAGGAGAACTAAATTATGTATAATACATAAGGGTAGTTCAGTAATTTCAACTTACTATGATCCCTTAAAAGCACAACATCGAGTCCTATGAGTTTGACATAGTCCATGACTCTCACTCAATCAGGATGTTACAATGAAGGGCTTATACTCACATGGTATCTGTGACCTAAAGGTTCGTATTGATCTATTTATTTCAATTGGGTTTTGATGTGAGTCTACGTGACTGGCTTAATGACACTCACATCCATGGTTTCCTCCCAATGCCAATTGAAACGAACCTAGAGAGTCGCGCTTAAAAGGAATTGAGCGAAGAAAATTCTTTCGTTGTCAAATATATAAATTAGGTAATTTTCTATTTGATGAGCAAATTAATTTATTTGACTAATTAAATTTATGCAAATATATTAATAATAAATAATTAGATGTATTTATCATGAACACATTAATTTATTTGATAATTGGATTAATGGAAATATATTTATTATAATAAATAAATAGACTTAATAAGGATTAATGGAAATATATTTATTATAATAAATAAATAGACTTATTTATTATATTAACCCTTTTATTAAGTAAGTAGATTATTTAATTTAGAAGGTTATTAATTAGTAGTATATTTTAATTGGATTAAAATATATTGGACCTAATCAATAATTAGACTAAGTTGAAAGTTAGCTTAGCCCAATAATAATAAGGTGGAGCATGTGTTAGGCGAGTTTGGAGGAGTTAGTTAATTCCAAGTCCATCACTCCTTATAAATACCTAACACTGGTTCAGTTTAACTTTCGCATTAGACTTGACAGCAACGAAAGAAGAAGAGAAAAATCTCTCTCCTTTCCCCCCATAGAAGCCGTCGGCCATAGTGGTCTCAGGGTGGTGGATTTTTCTTCAAAGCTCGTTCCGGCGTGATACCTAGAGGTAGGGGTTTGGAATTGCTGCTATCAGGAAGATCAAGACTTTTATCAAATCAAAAGGTTAGTAAAAGGATGATATTAGATTTCATCTACATATATTATTTTCGAAATATTCATAAAAATTATTAAAACTTCAAAGTGATCCAATTGTGAATTTGAATATGTTTTTCTCGTTTCCACTACGCATGAATACAGGATTCACAACAACAACAACTTCACAACTTAGTGGGGTTCCCAAGCGATGAAATAGATCACTATTGGATATGGTTCGATCGATGCTCAGCTACACGGACCTTCCCATATCATTGTGGGGCCATGCATTGCTTACAGCATCCCACATCTTGAACAGGTGTCCATTTGGGTCTGTTCCTAAAACTCCTTATCAAATATAGAGTGAAAAGATGCCAAGTATTAAACACATTAGGATATGGGGTTGTCCAGCCTATGTGAAAAAGACAAAGATGGAGAAATTAGAAGATAGATCTTTAAAAGGTCGATTTGTTGGTTTTTTAGAAGATTCTATGGGATACCTCTTCTATTTGCACGATGACGAAAGCGTCATTGTGCCACTACATGCGTACTTTCTCGAAGACGAATTCGTTCGAGAAGGTGGTACAGGAAGAACAAAACAAAATCCCTTTAGAGACCACCGTTCAAGAGACTCAAAATGAACCAAACCAAATGTAACCACCATGACGTAAATCTAGTAGAGTATCTCTGCCGCTTGAGAGATATGGTTATCTGCTACAAGAAGAGCATAATTTGTATGTCGTAATGGAAGGAAACTATAGAGATGATCCCTCTACTTTTGAGCATGCGATGGAGGATATAGATTCTTTGGAATGGCTTGAGGCTATGGAGACAGAGATGGATTCGATGTAATCGAACCATGTCTAGACTCTAGTGGACCGCCCTAGGGGCATTGCACCAATAGGTTGCAAATAGATCTACAAAAGAAAGATTGGTTCGGATGGCAAGGTCGATACTTTTAAAGCTAGTCTTATGGCAAAATGGTATAGTCAAAAAGAGGGAATTGACTATGAGGAAACCTTCTCTCCCGTTGCCATGATCAAATCCATCAGAATTCTACTTGCAATAGCCACACACCTAGACTATGAAATTTGGCAAATGGACGTGAAGTCCTTTTTCTGGAATGGATACCTCGAGGAGGACATCTATATGAAGTAGACCAAAGGTTTCGTGTCCAATGAAGATTCTCATAAGGTGTGTAAATTAAATAGATCAATTTATGGTCTTAAACAAGCATCACAGAGCTGGATTCTTCATTTTGATGAAGAAGTTCGGAACTATGGCTTTTTCAAGAACGAAGACTAACCATGCATTTTCAAGAAATCCAGTGGGAGTAAAATATCATTTCTAGTCCTATAAGTAGACGACATTCTACTAATTGGTAATGATATAGGACTATTGAATTCGGTCAAAATATGAATTTCAAGCACATTCTCCATAAAAGACTTAGGAGAAGCGACCTATATCCTTGGAATTCACATCTACAGGGATAGAGCAAATAGAAAAATCGGTCTCTCCGAAGCCCTCTATTTAGAAAAGGTTCTGAAAAGATTCGGAATGGAAGATTCTAAAAGAGGCCTCTTGCCCATAAGTCATGGACTCCATCTCTCTAAGTCGATGAGTCCTCAAAGTGAGGATAATCGTAAGAGAAGAGTGAAGTCCCCTATGTATCCGCAATAGGGAGTCTTATGTACTCTATGTTATGCACAAGACCGGACATTGCCTACGATGTGAACATGGTAAATAGGTTTCAAGCTAACCCAGGAGAAAAGCATTAGATCGTTGTGAAGTGTATCCTCGAGTACTTAAGAAGAACTAAGGATATGTGATTGACATATGGAGATAGAGAACTAAAGGTGGAAAGTTATACTGACTCTAACTTTTAGTCCGACGTAGATGAGTGAAAATCCACCTCAGGGTTTGTATTCACTTTAAACGGTAGAACGGTGACTTGGAAAAGTTTCAAGCAAAGCATGAAGGATGATTCAACCACCGAAGATGAGTACGTGGCTGCCTCAGAGGCGACCAAAGAGGCTGTTTGGATAAAAAAGTTTGTAGCTAAACTTTAAGTGGTTCCTAGCATGAAGCTCCCATTGCCACTTTTCTGTGACAACAATGGAGCCATCACGCATGCTAAGGAACCTAGGTCTCACAATAAATCCAAACACATTGAGAGAAGATACCACATCATTAGAGATATCATTGGAAGAGGCGACATCGCCATGCTGAGAATAGATTCAGCAAATAACATTGCTGACCCACTACCAAGCCATTATCATAGGCGGTGCTAGAGCGACATCTTGAGAAGATAGGTATTAGATATCATAGCTATTGGTATTGAGTTCAAGTGGGAGATTGTTAGGATTATGTCCTACATGCCATAGATGAATTAGGTTAATTAGGGCATTTATCTTTATGTTGTACAAACTCTTATTTATTAATAAAGGAATTTGTTTTTTTCATATCAATCTTGATGGCATTACTATAAGTATTGAACAATTCAATTGGACATTAAGACCAGACTTGTATGACGCAGGCTTTGACAAGGAGTGTCAGTCGGTCACTTTGAATAGTGGGAGCTTGTGCCATAGATATATCAATTGAATTGATACATTCGAACATGGCTCGTTGTAATTCAATCACATGGGTAATTACTCGTTTTCTGTCAATAATTGAACTACTGGTCAAGGTAGTGTGCGTGAGCCTTAGACCTGAGAATTCACGAAGATTGAACTTGTGACATTGAACGAGTTATTAGAGTAGTTAGATCCAATTCAACCTTTGGTGGGATCAACCTCGAAGTGCGGTTCAGAAGGACAAGTGGCAATTGTTTGGTGATTGCCAATATGGGATTCACTATCTTGAGTAGTAAACGAGCTAACATACTGTGCGATCTTAGGTAAATGAAATTATAAGTCTTTGGCCAAAGTAAGAGATATAACTTATATACAGTACAAAAGGGTAGTTCAGTAATTTCATCTTACTATGATTCATAAAGCACAACATCGAGTCCTGTGAGTTTGACACAATCCATGACTCTAACTCGATCGAGATGTTACAATGAAAGGCTTATACTCACAGAGTGTCTGTGACCTAAAGGTTCATATTGATCTATTCATTCCAATTGGGTTTTGATGTGAGTCAACGAGACTGGCTATGTGACACTCACATCCTTGGTTTCCTCCCAATGCCAGTTGAGACGAACCTAGAGAGTCGCGCTTTAAAGAAATTGAGCAAAGAAAATTTTTTCGTTGTCAAATATATATATATAATAGGTAATTTGCTGTTTGATGAGCAAATAAATTTATTCAATTAATTGGATTAATGGAAATAAATTAATAATAAATAATTAAATGTATTTATTATGAACACATTAATTTATTTGATTAATTGGATAAATAAAAATAAATTAATAATAATAAATAATTAGATATATAGTCATCCTATTCTAAATTAATAAATTGGATTATTTAATTTCGATGATTATTAATTAGAATCATATTTTAGTTGGATTAAAATATGTTAGACTTAATTAATAATTTGACTAAGTTGAAAGTTAACAGCCTAGTGATGGATGAGGTGGGCGTGTGTATGCGTGTAAGTGAGGAGTTGGATGGGCTCAAGGAGTTAGTTAATTCCAAGCCCATCACTCTAATATATACCTAACTGACTGGTTCAAAAAACCCTAACTCTCTCAATTGACTTGACAGCAAAGAAAGAAGAAGAGAAAAATCTCTCTTTCCCCCCTTGTGTAGTTGTCGGTCTTGGAGCCCCAAAGGTAGTGGATTTTTGTTCAAGCTTTTTTCGAAGTGATATCTAGAGGCATGAGTTAATCAATTGCTGCTATTCGGAAGATCAAATTTTGAATCAATTCAAAAGGTTAGTGATAAGATGAAATTTGATTTCATCATCTTGTTAATTTTTGAAATTATGAAAATCATTAAAACCCAAAAGTGATCCGATTGTGAATCCAGATATGTATTTACATTTCTGCTGCGATGAACCAGGATTCACAACAATTGAGTATAGCTATACTCAGTAGGCCGACACCATAATTGCATAACTTTTCAAACATGACTTGATATTCTGCAACTGTTCCGATTTGGTGGAGTTTGAAAAGGGCGACTTGATCTTTATCGTACAAGGATGGCCCAAATTGCAATTGCAGTGCCCTTGCAAAAGCTTCCCAAGATGTTTGTTGGCTATTGGAGTGCATCCACTTATACCAACTAAGCGCGTCACCTGGCATATAAAACGAAACTAGAGAAACCCTCTGATCAATAGTAATTTGATAATAGGTGAAATGTTGTTCGGCTAGGAAAAGCCAATCCAATGGGTTTGAACCGTCAAATGTATTAAGGTGGATTTGTGGGGGTTTTAACGAAAGTATGTTCCATTGTGGGGGATTAGGGACATGAAACGTGTGAGGGGAGGGACTTTCAATGTTGTAGGGGTTTTGATTATTAGATGTAGATGGGTTATTAGGTACAGGGGTCTGAGACTGCAAGTTGTGAACCATAGTAGTGAGGGATTGAAGAGAGGCTAAGATTTGGTTGTTGGTTTCTTAGTTTTGAGTAATTTGCGCAGTGTGATTGTCCAATCAAGTTTTAACATTTTTGAAGGTGTCAGAGAGATGTGCGATGACATCTTCCAAGGAGGTAGGGAATCTTTCTAGGCTATGCCAAAAATGGAAAGAATTTTTGCATCCTTAATAAGATCAAATCGAAGGTTGAAGAATTCATTCATGTTGTTTTTGATGATGCTAACCAAGAATCGAGTAAGATTAACGCTAATAATGTAGGAGTCGAAGATTTGTGTCATCAAGAGTCAAAGATCACTATTGTTGATGAAAGTGGCGACGACGATTAGATCTTAGTGCCCCCTCGTAAGATTACTCGTGAGATTATTAAGGATAATCATGTAAGAACTGCTGATGATCATGAAGGAAATGATCATCAAGAGCAAAATAGAATCTGTGGATTAGAAGCGCCTGTACAAGAAGGTAGTCAAGCGCCTGATCAACCTCTTAACCCGTTCTAGCCAGATAGACTATGGCTACATGATCATCCATCAGAGCAAATTATTGGAGATGTAGGAGCGCCTGTAAGGACTTGGGCCGCTATATTCAATGAGGCCATGTTCACAAGTTTTTTTATCTCAAATGGAACGTGAGAAAATGGATGAAGCACTAAGTGATCCTAATTGGATTGAAGCCATGCAAGAGGAGCTTAATTAGTTTGAGCGTAGTAAGGTTTGGACACTAGTACCAAGACCAACTCACCAAGGAGTTATTGGGACTAGATGTGTTTATAGAAACAAGATGGATGAGAATGGTATTGTTATAAGAAACAAAGCCCCACTTGTCACTCAAGGATATTGCCAAGAAGTGGGCATTGATTTTGATGAGACATATGCTTCCGTCGCCCGTCTTGAAGCAATTCGTATGTTTCTAGCGTACACAGCGTTCAACAAATTCATGGTATATCAAATGGACGTGAAGAGTGCCTTCTTGAATGGTAAACTCCAAGAAGAAGTCTATGTGGAGCAACCACCAGGATTCATCAACCACCATTGTAAGAGTATGGTCTACAAGCTAGATAAGGCACTTTATGGCCTAAAGCAAGCACCTCGTGCATGGTATGACACTCTCTCTATTTTCCTTATTGGTAAAGGATTTTCAAAAGACAGCATTGATACAACGTTATTCAAAATTATCAATTATGAAGATATTCTCTTAGTCCAAATTTAGGTTGATGATATTATATTCGAATCTACTAATAAGCGTTTGTTTGAGAAATTTTTGAAAATGATGCAAGATCAATTTGTAATGAGCATGATGGGTGAATTAATTTTCTTCTGATGATTACAAGTTAAACAACTCCCTAATGGCATATTTATCAACCAAACTAAATATACTCGAGACTGATTAAGAAATTTGGTATGGAAAATGCATCCTTTTTGAAAATTCCAATGAGTCAAACGCTTAAGTTAGATAAAGATGAAAGTGGGAAGAAGGTTGATATCACTACTTATAGAGGTATCATTGGATCACTTCTTTATCTTGCCGCTAGTAGACCTGATATTATGTTTTCGGTATGCATGTGTGCACATTTTCAAGCCGATCCTAAAGAGTCACACTTAATTGCTGCCAAGAGAATCCTTAGATACCTAAAAGGCACACAAAATGTGGGCTTGTGGTATCCAAGGGACTCTCCTTTTGAAATAATTGGTTGCTCATATGCAAATTTTGCAGGATGCAAAACAGATCGTAAAAGCACTAGTGGTACATGTCAATTTCTAGGTGATAGATTGGTTTCGTGGCATAGTAATAAACAACAATCCATAGCGACTTCTACCGCTGAGGCTGAGTATGTAGCCACTGGAAGCTGTTGTGCACAAATCCTTTGGATGAGACAACAACTTAGAGATTATGGAATAATCTTAGGTCCAACCCCTATCCATTGTGATAACCAAAGCACTTTAACTATGACCCAAAACCCAGTCTTCATTCTAGAACTAAACACATTGACATTCGCTATCATTTCTAACGTGACCATGTTCAAAAGAAAGATATCTCCATGCAATTTATTGGTACAGAAAAACAATTGGCAGATATCTTCACCAAAGTGTTCAATGAACAACGATTTCTCACTTTAGAAGTGAACTAGGTATGATTGATTTAAATGCTTGATCATCCAAAACATCATACTTTGTAGGCATAAAATTTAGGGGGAATACCTTGTTTTACGTTCAAATGTTTCAAAGAAAATACTAATGAGTTGTTAATTTTGGAGGGAACCTAAAAAGGGGGAACCGTAAAAGGGACAACTTTATTAGAAAAGTGAAATTGACCAAAAATGTTTTTCTTTGCATTGGTCATAAGCACTTGTATTTATACATTAAAATTGTTTAGACGCTTTAACTTTTTCAACATCTGAACATTCTGTTGAAAATAAACTAAACGCTTAACAAATTCCCAGTTAGAGCTTAGCAAAATTAATTTCAAAAAGAGCACTCTACCTGACGCTAAACAGAGATAGTGGATAAGTCAAAGCAATTAATGCTGATATGACATTCACCACCTCTGATTAAGAAAACCAAAGGGTACTCATCACTTTTCAAAATGACGGTTCAACCAATGTACTCGCGTGTCTAGATTACAGTGTATTTTAGGTGCGTACAACTGATGTTGAAAATTTTAAAACCTTTGGAATTCAAAAAGTAACAGCAAAAGTAACTGTGGACACCAAATTTTATATTTTGCCTTTACCAAATGCAGTTTCCATATTTATTGCCCATTTTCCTACCCATTATTATGGAATTTACGGCACAGATTTAATTTCTTTGACACCTGGCCATATCGTAATTGATCAGTTATTTTCTTTTTCTTATAAATTCAAGAAATTACGGAACTATTTTTTTTATCACTTTCGTACTATCTAAAAGCTCTCTGCAAATTCTCCTCTCTTCAAAAATAACTGCATCAAAGTTCTTCAACTTTCTCAAAAATGGCCCCACGTAAATCTTCAAAATCTGCTGCTGCTCCTTCCTCACCAAAAGCCAAGGATGAAGTCCATGTTAACCCTGGATTATTGGTTGATAGGGATTATCTTCACTCCCAAGAACACTTCCCTATTCGCAGCATTCTTCTTTCCTTTGAAGAACAAAACCTAAAACCTCTCATGACCAGTCACTTTCAACTGCACTCTTTGGCTCTCAAAGAATTCTTTGAGAATGCCAAGCTTTCTGATGATGGCCTTTCTATTACATATCTGTTCCTTGAATTTCCAGACAAAACTTTCAATCTTTCATCAAATCTCATTGCTGACTTCTTTCAACTTCCAAATAAAGGGATTTTGCCCTCAAATGTCAGAGTCGGAGTCGGAGATTTTTCTATGGTTTGGGAACTGATGAGATCAAAACCAGACTCCTCCTACTCTCACTACTTCAAGAAGAAGTAATTGAAAACGAAGTACCAGATCATGGCGGACATCTGGGCGAAGGTACTTGAGGGCGGAGCCGGATCGTTTGATAAAATTAGTCATTTGCAATTTCAGATGATGGTAGCCATAGCAAAGAATTATCAAATTAATTGGCCAAGGTTTATTTTCGAAAGGGTAGCATCCATGTTAGGGAAGAATCCTCCTGCTAAGCCCTATGGATTGCTGTTGAGTTACATTTTATATCGTAGCGGTCATGTTCCAAGTGCTGGAACTACCGGGCCTAAAGAAAAGTTTTTGGGAAAGATGATGATCTCGACTCTTCTCAACCCTCCTGCTGTCGGTGGCATTGTGTTGCCAAAAGAAGAACGTGTTGGTCGCCAGGAAGAAAAGCTGAGCAAGAAGCAAAAAGAGGAAGCTCTTCAACAAATTGCTGCAGCTGAGTTTTGTGAAGATTTTCTTGAGTTGACGTCTCCCGCTGAAGAGCGCCCGACTGATGTTGTTTTGGGCTTAAGCTTGAAGAAATCGAAGTAGGCTCCTCAAGCGCCTTCTAAGAAGCCTAAGCTAAAGAAGTCGTCCACCCCTCCTCCTTTGCCCGTGCATTTTCAGAAGGAAGTCAAGGAAGAAGAGCAAACAGAAGCTCTTAAGCGTCAAAAAATAGTTGGATCTGTCCCAGCTGAGACTGAAGTAATTTATGTTACCAGCGCTCGTGAAAAATCTATTTCTTTAACAAACCAGAAGATTCGCACTCTAGTGGCTAGAAAATTATGTGACCCTCGTGGTATTCTACAGCCAAGCACCCCCGCAAGCGCTCCTACAGAGCCAAGAGCTAAATCTCCTCGAGCATCAGACGCTCGTCAAGAACTATCATCCTCTAAAGCTAATGTGCAAAAGAAGCCTGAGGCTAGTGAACCACAGGTTCATCCTCTGGAACCAATTGATGAGACTAGCGCTCAGGGTAAGAAATTTCTTCTACCAAAACCTTCTCTCGATTTTCTACCCTCTGTAGAAAATTTAGTTCTTAAGGTTTGTTTTGTTCTTTCAGCTCCTTTCGAAGTCGATACTGAAGCAGACGCTACTACCAGTATTCAGAGAGCATGCCAGTGGAGTTTGACGTTGACCTTTCCACTGTTGTAGCAATTGCTCAGGAAGTTGCTGCAACCACTGATAATGATCTCCTATACACCGTGGGTGGATCTGCCACTAGGCATTGGTTGGTTCTAAACAGAGATATAGACCACGCTGATCTCACTCCCCCGACTTTACTTAGTGAAGACTTTGTTCCGCATGGAGATTATGAAGAAAGCTACATACGTGCCGAACATTGTATTTAAGAAGCCATTGAGTATGACGTCTGGTTCTCTTGGATTATGTTTTATCATGATTTGACAGAAGCTCAAAAAGAGGAGCTTATTAGAATCGCCTCCAAGGATGCAGCGCCTCCCCCAAAAAATTCAAAGAAGACTAAATCATCTAAGTCTTCTAAGTCCAATTCTTCTTCAAGTACTGCAGAGGAAGAAGTCCCTAAAAAGACTTTGGTTGATCTTCTTGCTCAGATCGCCGCTTCCAAGCTAAAGAAAGCTCCTAAGCCAGTTCAAAGGACTTTGTCCGAGATTGATTTGCATACTTCAGTGTTCATCTGCACAGTGAACCAGAGGTTAGGCCACCAAGGAATGAGACGCTCAGTTTTTATGATAACTTCTCTCCAGTTCCTCTTAGTCCAAGTGAGGAGATGCTTAACAGGCTTAGCTATTCTCATTTCCATGAGAGATTCGCTCACTACTCCAATCTTGAGACTGTGCAGCCTCTCCACTTGTGGAAAGCTAAAGATATCGCCATTCCTGATAAACCAGTAGATCTCAAGCAGATGATCTCTCGTGAAGCGCAACTTTACTTTGAAAGAGTTTGACATGGAGATTACTGCGCAGATCCCTAGCGCTTCCTTTCCTCGAAAAGCATTCAGGATCGCGGCATAAGAGCTATCCCAGCAGCCGGTAGTGAGTGGCTACTTAAGGAAGCAGAATAGGTTGAAGCATATGCATCCAAGTGTCATACATTTGAAGACATGGTTGCTAACCCACTTTTTTTCAATCAAGCAATTCATGATAAGCGCAAATAGTTTGCTCATTATTGCCTTGATTCCAGGATTCAACGACTTGGACCAGTTCACTCTTTGCTATCTATTCAACGTCCGGTTGAAGAATCTCTTCGCCAAGCGCTTGCTGAGCTCAGTCAATCCAATCTTATTCCTACCTATAACATTGCTCCGAGTGGCGAGTCTTCAAGCGCCAATGTGGAAGTAGGCTCTGAGCAGCGCTATGAGTTTCTTTTCAATTGCATGAAACTCAAAGATGCTGTAAAGATCTTCGACCACATCTTTACAAGAAATGTTGTAACAACAACTGGGGCCAGCATCAATGAGTTGTACGAATTCCTCTTTCTGGATTCTTATCCCTAGGAGCTAAGCACTCATTACCATCGTGTAATTGATTTGCTAGAAGGGCACTGCAGCCCAGCGCTTGCTCAAGCTGTCCTGCCATACTTGGAAGATTACTGCAAGCACTACATTTCCAACCTTCCAGTACTGCCAGAAGATAGGTTGTACTTCAACAAGGAGTAAACAGAGGACTCTCTTTTCTTTATCCCAGGGTCCAACGCCAGGTTAACTCTAGTACACCCTATACATGCAATAGGTCCGATGTGGGTAGTTGCTCGAGAAAGTCCACTTTGCACATTCAAACAATAACTCTTTCAGCTATCAACCATTTCAGAGAACATTCCATGGACCCAGATGATGCCTTCAGCAAGAATGACTCCGGCAGAGATCATTCCAGATGCTCCTCTCCTTCTGTCGTTGCGATGGCTTTCAAATTTTTGCCACATTTTCTCTCCAGCGCCTCAACTTACAGATTCTGCTTTTGAGTTTAAACAAGCTCGTGTCCTTTTCTCTGAGAAGCATCATTATATGATGACGTGGAGACAATTTTTTAAGAAGAAGCCCTGCCAGGACTCCTGCTCCAATTATTCAGATTGAAAATATTTCTAGCGCTGAGGGCGATGGAGATGATGTGATCATGGACATTGCAGAAGTCCATGCTCCAAAAGCTCCTCTTCCCAAACCGGAACAAGCTATTGAACCTGAGGAAAATCTCATTCGAGATCCAGTGCGAGGCAAAGCAGTGGTTTTCAAAGAACCTTTGCCTCTTCCAGTGCATTCCTCAAGTGATACTTCAGATAGCGATGATCATCCAGTAGCTCAAGACTTCAAGACAGCGATTCAAAACTCTCTCATTGATATCAAAGGATCCTGCTCTTGCTAGGAAAATCAGAAGAATTCAATCTTCTATGCCGTGGAAAGACATCGATTAAATGATATGCGGAATGCGGTTAACCAAAGTACTATCACTGTACTGAATAGTATGGTTCCACTCATTTCTGATCTTTTTGAAAGAGTCAACTGCTCGTTTGCCCTGAATGCCATTGCAGACGCTGAACATCACAGTCTTTCCAACTCTGTAGCAAAAAGTATCGCTTCTCAAGTAGCTCTCTTAATCGATGAAGTCAAGCTCCTGCGCAAGGGCTTGTCCGAGATTCGTTCATCTCAACCTCTTAATATTGATGTCAAGAAGGGGAAAAGGGTAAAGGCACATCCAAGAGCACGACAAGCTCTGAAGATAAGCGCTGGGAAGAACTTCAAAGCGCGATCTATGCAATCCAGCAAGCCGTCCTTAAGAAATGAAAACCTCGTTTCTATAAAGGTTGCAAAATTCCTGATTTCTCCGTTGAGCTGCTTGAAAAGTAAGGAATCCCTCCATTTACTATTTATGTGCCTCGTTATATAAATCCTAATAGAGCTCCAATCACAAGGACTTTTGAAATTTTTGAAGAATTATTGTGTGAGCTTGGAGTTGATTGCTTAGTACGGCACAAGCGCCTTCATAACTTTGAGGAATTGGACAAAAAGATGGGAAACATACAATATGCCAATAGCACTCATAAGAAGATGAGGGAAGCAAACGATAGGTTGTGGAAGTATGCTGAGATGTTTTTCAAACAAGAGCAAAAGAAGCAAGATCAATAGAAATCGCAAACTTCTTCTTCAAAGAGTCCACTGTTTCATTTTATTTTAAGCACTTTTATGTGTTTATGAATGTTTTTGTTTTCAACTCATTGTACTTATATGATATTTTATGAATGAATGAGTTTGCTGAAATATCTTGTTTCTCGCTATATGTACTAACTTATAGCTAACTATAACTTTTAAACTCTAACTTCATATTATCTTTGGTGACTTTCTAGCTCTTGGATTACAAAAGAGTTAAGGTCTTGACATCATCAAAAAGGGGGAGATTGTTAGGAAATTTCATGTTAGATGTTTTGATAATGACAAGATAGGTCTTAGGTTAGACCCCAAAGATTATGTAAGTTTATCTTTATCAGAATATGTCTAAGAGTTTAAAGTTATCGAGTTGTAATTTTAAGTAAGGCTTTTTATCTTTATAGTTTTAGACTAGTATCTAACGCTTGAGCTATGATAGAATTCTAGGTGAGTCTATCAAAGTGAAATCGGAGATCAGCATCTGAAGACTTTGAAGATAAGAGATTCGTTAAGCGACTGTCAAGCGCTTAACAATCATTCTAGGTGATCATGCCACAAGCGCCTGTCTTCACAAGAATTAAATTTGAAGTCAATAAGCACTTAAATGCAACATTCAACGAACATTTAATTCCAATGGAAATTAAATTTAAATACATTAAATGCTTGATAAGAGCATTAAATGTGATAAGGACTATTGACGTTGGTTGTCAACTCAAAGTAGGTCTGCTACCAACTCCTTGCAGTAGAATTTTCGGAGATGTCAGAAAAAGACTATGTCACACGCCTCATGTTGAAAACGCTCTTGCTTGTGTCCAACGGACAAATCCCGATAAAAGTCTATAAATAGATACTCACAGCTCAACCCTAAATACTGAGAATTATTATCAAAAACTTGATATACACTTATGTTGTTGAAATCTATATTCATTTTTAAAAGCTCAAAACCTCCATAGCCAAAATATCATTGAGCTTATACATCTTTACTGCCAAACCAATATCTCTTACCTCTTCATACAAGAACTATCATTTTCTAAAGAGATATTCCAAGAGTATTTGAAGTTTTCAAATCAAACAAACGGTGATAAAGCCCATCAACCTCTTCAATCTGTGTGACGAAGTTGTTGAAGACAAAGAAGTATTTCTGTGTGAGAGAAGCTTGTCAGAAGCAACTCTTAGCCGAGTTGAAATCTTTGTGATCAAGGAACTCGAGATCAAGCCTTCACCATTTGCTATTGTGTTGAAGCTGTCTTTGTGAACCTTTGTGATTCATTTTAGTGAATTCCTCCTCTTTGGAAAGGAGTAGAAGGATGTAGATGGGATTAAACAAACCCAATGAACCTTACAATTTGATAAGAGGCATTTTTACGTGTTTTTAAGCCCCTTTGCGTTTATGTCTTAGGTTCATTTATCGCTTGATTCTTGCCACATGTGCGTTTAATTCGTGCATTAAGTGATTTCAGGTCTTAAATGGATACAATCAAAGAACGGGATGAAAAATGACGTATAAAACAAGTTTAGGCCAAATTGCTACGCACCCCTACGCCTAGGCGCCATCTTGCCCCCGCCCGAGCGCCGTATCTGCATTTGTTTCCACGGTTGAGCGCTATTTTCTTATGTTTAGAGACCGAATTGGATAAAGTTTCCTTCTAAAACGTTGTAGAACTATGTGTTAGCTTCAAATGAGGACTTGAATCATCCAAATCGGAGTTTTGTGGAGAGAGTTATGAAGGAAATACAATTACTGCGCCAGACAGAGGCAAATACTCCCAACATTCTGCTGACGGCGCCCGAGCGCCATAATTCCCGCGCCTAGGCGTGGCCACATCCGAGATTTGATTCCTTTCAGCCAAAAGATCATCATTTGATGGGGGAATGGAACATTAAAAGCCAAGAGGTCATCACATGTATGAGAGGGATGTCATAAGTATGTTTCTTAATAGATCTACTTTAGGGAATTTTATACTACTCACTTTAAGAGTAGTGGAGGACACACTAGAGGGGGCACACACTAGGAGCTGATTTATGGTGGTCTTCTTAAGGCATTTTGGAGCACAATTGAAGGAGACATGAGGGAGGAGGAGAGAGAGAGAGGCATTTTGGCCATCACTTTTCACTCATCATCATTCATCACCATTTCTTCATCACTTTTGGAGGGGAACAAAGAGAGAGGAGCTAAGGATTGAAGATCAAGAGAGCAAAGATCCATCATCAATCAATTGAGGGAGTTTTAATTATTTGCATTTACATGTTTATTTCCATGAGTATGTATATGTTTGTATTAGATTTTCTTAAGGCTTTGATGAGAGGCTAATATTGTAGAACTAAGGTCATGTGAAGGCCAAATTTATGAATCAATATATGTGAAGTTGCTCTTTGTATTAATTCTCCTATTGCTTTGTGTGTTAATTCTATGATTTTATTCCAATCATGTGTTTGATCACCATATGCTTGCTATCTTGCCTAATCTAGTTGTTCGAGAGAAAATAGATTAGGGTGCAAGAGAATTAACACATCATCCGAAACAAATGAGGGATTGCCCTAGAAATAGGTAAAGATTCTCGGGTGTTGTTAGCCGGATTCGTTCGGGGAAGCTCTAGAACGTTAATGCGTGATTTTTGATTAGATTCTCGGATAGACATATTTAGAGAACCATCAATTAATCATAGGATTATTATGTGCCGAGACATCGGGTAATAGTTAATTTAGGAGTTTCCACCAAAGCAATAGGAGTCTAATAATTCGAAGAGTAGCTCATATATATTGACGAGTAGATTCGGTTGTAGCATGTGCCTTAGTCATTTTATCATACGTGAGATTAAATCTATAGTACGTTTCTCTTTGGTTCTTCGTTTGTTTAATCTTTTTCTTGCACTTTACTTTAATTGTCTTATCTTTATCGAAAATCATTAACTAGAATTCAAGTCCTTGTGGTTCGACAACCCGGACTTTTTGTCCACTTATTACTACACACGTTTAGTGCACTTGCTATCATAGCACGTTAGCTTTTAGCGTGTCACAATTCTCGTGTCTTCTTTACTTACTATTTTACTGCTTTATCCATTATTATCTTCCCACATTGTCATAAAGCATACTTTACTAAATCTCTGAGAGCAACTAAAACATTTTCTGAGCGCATATATATACACTCTGAAAGACTTGTACAAAACTTCCGCTGTGCTAACCCTAATATAAGTGTTGAGCATCTGATCCATCTTGATCAAGTACTCAAAACTATTGTCTAAGTTATCTTCCAAAAAAAACAAGTCTTAAAATTCGAAAAGAATTTCAGGGTCTATTCACCCCCCCCCCCCCGACACCTCTAGACTCTTTCGCATGCCACTTGGGACCAACAACTTGTATGATGCCCTTATTTGATCATGTCTTTGTCAATGCTCTTATTTGGTCACTGGAGCCATTGAACTCGTGAAATCTTCAGATATAGAATTAGGCTTTTCAATTTTTTGTGCTAGAATAGAAATTTTTGTACATTTGTATATTTTTTATCTTATCTAAGTATTTAGAGGCTAATTGTTGCTAATTATTGTAGCTATGTTATTTATCTACAATGTTCAACTGTGGTATAATACAAAGAACATAGTCTACCATGAAGCCTGAAATTGTAGAGCACATTAAAAGAATCCAAAAGCCTGAAACTACCATGATTTTTTATTTAAGCAAATAATGGTTAGTTTTATATAAATGCTTTAACTAAAATGCGGGTTTGAGAGTTTTTCTGGTGTTTTTTTCCCCCCTAGAAAAGTTCATAACTCTAAATGTACATGGAAGTTGGGACAAAAAAAAAATCTGAAATTATGAACAGACTCGACTACCTTTTTATTTTTATTTTTGTATGCGAGAGAAGGAATTAACCCTACTTAGTCCGATAAACTCGGATCAATAGTCATATTTCTATGCCATCTATGGCCAAGAGCATATCGACCAGATTGAGTTTGCATCAGGGACGGGCCAGGAATTGTACTTAGGGGGGGCAAGATTGTTGTGATATACATGCACTTCATTTGCTTGGTAGCCGAAGTATTGGGGGGGTGCATGGAACTTGGCCCCCGCGGTACACTATGCAATATATATGTATGCTGAAAAAAATTTGGAGATTAGGTTTAGTAAGAACTTTTGACATTCTTAGTACTCTGTACCTCTTTGGTTAATAGTGAAATTCTCCTATCTTTTTTCGTGGACATAGGCAATTGCTGAACCACATAGAAATAACATTTGATACATTTTTCATAACTAATCAAATAAAATATAGTTTTAAAACTAAAATGAAAAATGATCCTAATATTAAATAAATAGTTTTTCTAGGGATAAATCCCTAATCCCATATTCAATTTTAAAATCAGTCCCTAGGAGTATATCTAAAGACTGCACTCTCTACTTGCAAATTCAACTTTGGATTAACTCCCTACTTACTGTCAAAAGACCAAAATGCCCTCACAAAAGACTAAAATTACATGTTTGCACTTTTCCCTCCGTTTACAATTATCAAGCCTCTCATCGTCGTCTTCCTTCTCTCTTAGGTCCGATTCTCCGTTCTCTCCGGCGTTTGCTCCCCAACACCTTTTTCGGCCATTTGAAGTCAGTTCTAACGAGTAGCAAGTTCGGGATTACCATTATCATTGAAGTAACATCTTCTACGGCGACTTCCTTCCAGTTTCCGCCCTATTTTGTCCCTGTCAACAACATACAGCAGTGGTATTTTCTCCAAAACTCCCTGGGTAATCAATTTCCACACTCAATTTTATATTTTTGAAGATTATTGAGTAAATACCTAGTTTATGATGAATGCGTACGTCGTGCTTTAAGGTTTACTACGTTTTGGATTGTATGTAGAATATATGTGTTAGATGACAAAATTATCATCATCCGTAACACTAGACTCTCAGAAACGAAGTTGTTACTTAAAATTCTCTGGGTTTTTTCATGTTCATGCATTTTTAAGCACATATTTGTTGATGTTAAACCACATTTGAACTGCCGTATTTACCTTAATGGGGTATTCTGAGTATTAAGGTTGAGTATTGAAGGTAGTGCAATCCTAATTTGTTTTTTTGGCTGTTGAACTTTTTACAGTACAATGGCAAATGAAATTCAGATTACAACACAGTGTCAACCGAGGAAGTTCGCGAGGGATATGGAAATACTAAAGAGCTCTATGAATGACAGACATCACATAGGCTTGAGGCAAACTCCGTTTTATCAGTACATGGACATGCCTGATATTGATTATAAGCTCTGTCGAGTAAGAGAATTGATGTCCAATAGTAAATTTAATTATTCTACGAATTCGTTTATTTTTTCTGACCGTATTTCTATTCCCATCACTGCTTTTGATTTCTCAATAGTGATGGGGCTGCCTCATTTTGTTGAGCCTGTGAACTAAAATGTGAAGTTGGAGTCCAACTTTGTCCAGCAGCATTTTGACGAAAAATCAATTAATATGTGCGGGACCAAAATCGTTGAGAAGTTGAGTGTGTTGGTAAAGGGGACAACTGATGAGGATGTAGAGGATTTTTGTAAATGTACTTTGTCTATGTTTGTAACTTCATTTTATTTCCAACAAAAAACTATTGCACTTTAGAATTTATAGTAGCTTATTTGGATGATTGGACTGCTATTCGGGAGTTTGTCTGGGGCAAGGCTGCTTGTGAATTTTTGATGAAGCAGATATGCCTCCATTATGCAGCACCGAGAACTAATACGTACATGGACGGATGTATCATTGGGCTTATGGTAAGTGAATTATTTTTCTATTTTGCATATGCAGGCAGTAATCAATGATTTCGATTGTACTATTAATTTTTGTTTCCCTCATCCAAATGTAGGCTTGGGTGTATGAGTGTATACCCTGTTTGGGATGTCAGCGCCTTGTTTGAGCGATCCCATGATTTTTGAAATGGGGTGGCACGAACATACCGAACGACCATGCGGAAGCTCAGCAACAATTTATGGGACTTACGAATGATGAGGTAATTGTAAGAATTTGAAATTTCCGATATTTGATATTTTAAATTTGAAATTGTATATTTTGTTATCTCTAAGTAGTACGCATCTTTCCATTGAATGAGGAGCTTAAACTCTTACACGAGGATGCGGCCAGCAAGTCGGAGGTCGAATTTCCAACCTCCCCCATTAATAGAGCAGAAGATGAATCAAAGAAAAAAGATGTTGATGGCAGGGAAGATTATGATAACGTTGGTGATGACGTGGAGTTTGAATATGAAGATGTTGCTGCTGAGGATACTGGCGATGATGAAATAAAGGCAGACAAAGGTTTCGGGAATGATGAAAACAAAGACGAGGACGAAGATAAAATAATAAGAAAAGAACTCCGCACTAAGGCGAAAAATGATAGAAGTTCTTCAATTCCAAAAGATGACCTGGAGAAGAAAAGGAAAGAGAGTGACACTGTCACCCCCCAAGAAACCACAACATAAACAAAGGTCAAACCTGCCAGCCCTGAGAAGTAAAACATTATTTGAAGTATGACATAGTTCAATAGTTTTACATCATTGTCCAGACTCTCATACGTAATATAGAAATCACCCATACTGCATCTCTATCATTCTACGACTTTACATCTCACATACTGCATATTTCAATTTAACATATCACAAGTATCTACAGAATTTGGACGAGGATGAAACCAATGTGCTGGCTATAGCACTTCATTATTCTCAAGACCCTATGACGGTAGAGTACAAAGGGCAAGACACCCTAGAGGAATCAAGGCGCGAGATGGTCGATACATTCATTCGTGATGACAAGAGTTTGAGGTATAAATAACAAATTATATTTATTAATTATATTGTTCATATCATCATCACCGAACATGTATGGGGTGTTAACCTTTTCATAGGTTAACGGTTTCAGAAGAACGTGGCATGAGCATTGATAGGGTAGCTTTGATTGACTTATTAGAGGGCAATGCAGTGAGCTCTGAACTGATAAGTTGCTACATTTACATTATGTGTAGCAATTATGTAAAACACACCTCCCGCCACTATGTCTGCTTCTTGCCCATATATGCTCAGGTATACAATTTTAGAATCTCTGAACACTAATCGCATGTGTTTGTGGTGGAAACTAACACTAGCAATGTATAGGTTGAGATTAATAACCGCCTTTGGAAACACAACGGAAAGCAGTTGCTTATGCAAACTGAATATGGCCAGTTTGTCACAGAACTTAGCAAAGAGACACGCACTGCATTGGAGTGGTTAATCCAATGCGGCGTGAAAGAGTGCAGATATTGTATCCTCCCACAGCTCACTGTTAACAAAAAAGAGCATTGGTCCCTCCTCGTTTTTAGTGTACACAACAATATATGCATCCAAAAAAACCCCTTTTTCAAACCAGACAAAAGCTATAAGCCGAGTCTTTGTAAGTTCCTTTGCAATTGAGTTTTTTTATACAGAATGCAAATAAATTTAATAAATAATTTAAATTTTGAGGGCGACGTTCTTAAAAGGATACCTGCACCACATGACAGGGCGTAGAATTAAGAAGGATGTTCCTGAACAAGTCTATTCATGCCAACAAGAAAAAGAAGAGGATAACGAGATCTTTGCTTGGCTCTGGGCAGAGTGCTTCACAGTAGACACGGAGGAATTTTGGCAATACGAGAAAGAGGTTAACATAGATTATTACCGAGCATGTATGGCCTCAATTATTCTGGCATTTTGTGGAAAATAGTAAAACTTAAATAATCAAACTTCGCCATCCTGTATGAAACAATTTGTTATATTTACGTTTTGTATTACAATTTTATGATGTTTTTTTCTAAATATTTGCTTATCTACATACATCGATTAAGTGTCCACATACGTCAGTGCAATGCATTTCGTACGTCCATGTAAACAGAACCATACGTCATTTACGATGAAATAATACTGGGTCAATTAAATGTACTAATATGTCGGTTAAGTGTCCACATACTGCAGTGTAATGCATTTCGTACGTCCATGTAAACAAAACCATACGTCATTTGCAATGAAATAATACTGGGTCAATTAAATGTACTAATACAACGGTTAAGTGTCCACATACGTCAGTGTAATGCATTTTGTACATCCATGTAAACAGAACCATACGTCATTTGCGATGAAATAACACTGGGTCAATTAAATGTACTAATACGTCGGTTAAGTGTCCACATACGTTAGTCTAATGTATTTTGTATGTCCATGTAAACGGAACCATACATCATTTTCTATGAAATAATACTGGGTCAATTAAATGTGCTAATACGTCGGTTAAGTCTCATCATACGTCATATTCCAGCAACAAGTACGTCGATGTAAATGGAATTATACGTCATTTACTTCACAACATACTTCATTAGATCCTACTTATACGTCGTGTGTTGACATATGGCCTTTATATTTAAGAATACATCATTTTAGTTGTAACAATACATCATTTTGTATGTAGTAATACATTCTTTTAGTTGTGACCTAAACGTTTAACCCTAAACCGTAAACCCTAAACCCCAAACCCTAAATCTTAAATCCATTTGACACATGTGAATATATTTGGACAAGTATTTTATGAACGAATGTATCAATTAGTAGTATTTTATGTTGTGATCATAGGAGTTGAATCGAAAATGGTGCATTTTTTTCACAAATGTAATGTGTGTAGACACTACTACTAGCAATCGCTTGACTTGTAATGTGTGTACCAGATACTGAGTGCATATCAGTTAACGTGTTAAATGCATATCAATCGATGTAATGATACATTTAATATGGCGTATTAATACATAATATTAACATGTGAATGCAATCAATTGACGTATATTTGTTTATCAATTGCTAGTACATATCAATCGACGTATATTTTGTCACAAATTGACGTATGGGTACAATCAGTCTCGACGTATTAGTACATATAAATTGGCATATGCAGGCCAGTCAATCGACGTATATTTGTCTCCACTTGACGTATGGGCACCAGTCAATCGACGTATGGGTACATATCAAAGGACATACATTTTGTCTCAAATTGATGTATGCACGCTAATCAATTGACGTATGGGTACAATCAGTTCGACGTATTAGTACATATAAATCAACGTATGCAGGCCAGTCAATCGACGTATATTTGTCCCAAATTGACGTATGCGCACCAGTCAATCGACGTATGGGTGCACTCAATTTGACGTAATAGTACATATCAATCGACGTATATTTTGTCTCAAATCGACGTATGCAGGCCAATCAATTGACGTATGGGTACAATCAGTTCGACGTATTAGTACATATAAATCAACGTATGGAGGCCGATCAATCGACGTATATTTGTGGGAACAATCAGTCTCGACGTATTAGTACATATAAATCAACGTATGCAAGCCAGTCAATCGACGTATATTTGTCTCCACTTGACGTATGCTCACCAGTCAATCGACGTATGGGTAAACTCAATTCGACGTATTAGTACATATCAAAGGACGTATATTTTATCTCAAATCGACGTATGCAGGCCAATCAATTGACGTATGGGTACAATCAGTTCGACGTATTAGTACATATAATTCAACGTATGGAGGCCAATCAATCGACGTATATTTGTGGGAACAATCAATCGCAACGTATTAGTACATATAAATCAACGTATGCAAGCCAGTTAATCGATGTATATTTGTCTCCACTTGACGTATGCGCACCAGTCAATCGACGTATGGGTACACTCAATTCGACATATTAGTACATATCAAATGACGTATATTTTGTCTCAAATTGACGAATGCATGCAAATCAATTGATGCATGGGTACAATTAGTTCAACATATTAGTACACATAAATCGGCGTATGCAGGCCAGTCAATCGACGTATATTTGTCTCCACTTGACGTATGGGCACCAGTCAATCGACGTATGGGTACACTCAATTCGACGTATTAGTACATATCAATCGACGTATATTTTGTCTCAAATCGACGTATGCACGCCAATCAATTGACGTATGGGTACAATCAGTTCGACGTATTAGTACATATAAATCAACGTATGCAGGCCAATCAATCGACGTATATTTGTGGGAACAATCAATCTCGATGTATTAGTACATATAAATCGGCGTATGCAAGCCTGTCAATCGACGTATATTTGTCTCCACTTGACGTATGCGCACTAGTCAATCGACGTATGGGTACACTCAATTTGACATATTAGTACATATCAAATGACGTATATTTTGTCTCAAATTGACGAATGCACACCAATCAATTGACGTATGGGTACAATCAGTTCGATGTATTAGTACATATAAATCAACGTATGCAGGCCAGTCAATCGACGTATATTTGTCCCAAATTGACGTATGTGCACCAGTCAATCGACGTATGGGTGCACTCAATTCGACGTAATAGTACATATCAATCGACGTATATTTTGTCTCAAATCGACGTATGCAGGCCAGTCAATCGACGTATTTTGGCCTATTAATCGACTTATGGGTACAATCAGTTCAACGTATTAGTACACATAAATCAATGTACGCAGGCTAGTCAATCGACATATATTTATCTCAAATTGACGTATGGGTACACAATTTGATGTATCAGTACATATCAATCGACGTATGCAGGCCAGTCAATCGATGTATATTTGTCTCAAATTAACGTATGCGCACCAGTCAATCGACGTATAGGTACACTCAATTCGACGTATTAGTACATATAAATCGACGTATGCAAGCTAGTCAATCGATGTATATTTATCTCAAATTGACGTATACGCACCAGTCAATCTACATATTTTGTTCGATCAATCGACGTTTGGGTACACTCAATTCGACGTATTTGTACATATCAATCAATGTATGTAGGCCAGTCAATCGACGTATATTTATTTCAAATTAACGTATGCACACCAGTCAATCGACATATTTTGGTCCATCAATCGACGTATTGGTATACTCAGTTCGGCGTATTTGTACATATCAAGCGACTTATATATTTCTCAAATTGACGTATGCAGGCAAGTCAATCAACGTATGGGTACACTCAATTCAACGTATTAGTAAACATCAATCGACTTATATTTGTCTCAAATTGACGTATGCATGCCAGTCAATCGACGTATTTTGGTCCATCAATCAACATATGGGTACACTTAGTTCGATGTATTAGTACATAAAAAGAGAATAATACGTCAATGGTTATGAAAGTATACATCAAACTGCAAGAAATAATACGACAATACTGGATGACAAAACAAAACATCGATGCAATTGTTCAACAATCCTAACATCAGTGAATCCGAAAACAAAACAAACTTGTTCAATACAAATATTGCAAGAGAAAAACATCAAAAAATGTCAAGTGGCTGAAGTTCTAGCATTCTTGCAAGAGCGACGATTGTGTCCAGGAATACCACACAATTTACACTTTCTGGGCCGTGAATCACCACACTGTGATGGGATCCTTTGTGTTCTTCTATGTCCGGGCTGAGCTCACACATCAGGTATAAGTACCACTTGCGGTCCTTTCTGGCGCACGTACACATCAAGGCCCTATGACTCTTTGCACGCCAAAGCATGTTTGCATGGTATTCTATTGACTTGCCATGACCTGGAACTACAAGTGAACTTCTCAAGATCCACAACACACGATTTGTTCTTGTCAATAACTTCAAACCTCATCCTGCTAGACATTTGGACAACTAAGGTGCGGAATCCCAAGTAGTTCACTTGCAGCCGCTTCTCATGTTTGGGGCAAAGCTTCCCAGTAAATGTCTCTCCTTTTTCCCTCTTCTCATGCATCATAGTCATGATTTGGCCGCAAATATGATCAACCATAGCTGCAACCGGCATAAACCTAGCCGGTTTTACCCAATTGTTAAAGCTTTCTGCCTGGTTGTTGTTTATCACTCCCCATCTGTCACCCGGGAACAACGAATTCACCCAGCATTGCGGTTCGCTGTCATGTATGAAATTAACAGAGAGAGGCATAGACTGAGTTATCATATTCATATACTCTCTAAACTCTTGCACCGTAGGATCATATGCGGCTTTCATGAAAATGGAACTCCAATGTTTTTTATTGTGCAGAAGGTACTTTCTCATCACCTAAAATAGAGATTATAAGACTGTGAACCCATCATAGATTCAATGTTGACTTTCACAATTAAATAAATAAAAGATCTTACCTGCTTTTTGAAGTTGTCAGCTAATGTGTCAAGCAATAAGAATGGTGGCTTCCGGGAAAGACCTTCGTTATACCCTTAATAAGCCCACTATGTCGGTCGGAAAAGAAGGTGAAGTTTGTGAATAGAAATCCTTTTGTCACATTGAATAAGTTCCGTAACTTTAAGCAGAACCATTCCCAATTTGAATCATTTTCAGCATCAACAAGGGTCTGCACCCTTGAAAAAAACCAAAAAGACATGCATTGAAGCATATAAACAATCGCAGAAATCTGTTGTTAACTGGGTTAATCTCGTAATCTGCAATACTGCCGAGATTATATTCTTTCACTTCGTTACAGTATCAACCCAGCTTGTCATATGACAACTTATCTACACCGTGAATATCCCGCATTGCCATTTCCTTACCAGACCATGCGTTGTGATATTTTAGTTGCACACCAAAGTTTATGAGGATATCTTTCTGCATGTTACAAGGTTTGTACATAGGCTCTCCTCTCAGCCTATCCTTCACAATATTCGAAACCCACGCTAAATCAGCCCTGGGATGACCCCGAGTTCCAAGAGTGGCTTCACCACAAGTGTGCACCAAATTGCATTTTCTAATGGCAAATTGTTTGTCACATGCATACAATGAGGCATATACCCTCCACTTGCATTTTGAAAATGGGCAAATAACTATGATTTTCCTTGTGTCATTCTTCACAAAAACGAAGTTGCGCCTAATCGCAACACAGTAGTTCTTTAGGTTTACTCTAAAGTCATCAGAACCGTTGAATGTTTGACCTTTTTCACGGATGCAATTCCTCCACACGTCTATGGAGTTACCACATACAATACTTATACCCAAGCCCTCCTCATCCTCCATGTTAGTCCTAATGGGATAGAAAAACAGAGCAATAATAACAAACATCAGCAATGCAGTATGAAGGCAACTTGCATACAATATATAGACAGGCAATTGACGTATCATGCATTTATCAATGCCGTATTGTATGTAGTATTAAGCATGCAGTATTTTTGTTGTTAGTGTGCGGTATGACAATAACCGCATGCACTACCACAAAAAAGTCCTATTACAGCGCACCTATGGCAGCGGTTTTGAAAACTGCTGTAATAGGGGGTACTCGGTTCGGACCTATGACAGCGGTTCGAGCCGAACCGCTGTCATAGGGGTGCCAAAAAAAAAAAAAAAAAAAAAAAAACTTTTGCAGCGGTTCAGCCGAACCGCTGCCACAAAGTCACTTTTGGCCGGTTCGGGCGGACGACAAGTGCACTTTTGGCAGCGGTGGGCAGAACCGCTGCCACAAAGTCATCTTAACCGCTGCCAAAAGTTCAGCATTCTGTTGCCACTTTTTGGCAGCGGTTCTGCCCGAACCGCTGCCAAAAGTTGTCAAAAAAAAAAAAAAAAATTTTTTTGAACTTTGTGGCAGCGGTTCTGCCCGAACCGCTGCCAATTCAAAATTTGGGCCAAACCGGTCTCTCTCACTCTCACTCTCTCTCTCTCACTGCCGACGCCCACCTTGCCTCTGCCGCCGACGCCGACGCCGCCCACCTCCGCCGCCGCCGCCGCCGACGCCGACGCCGCCCTCCTCCGCCGCCGCCGCCGCCGCCCATTTAGTTTTGGTATTTTTTTTAGATAAATATATACACACACACACACACATAGAGTATATATAGATGTATGTATATGTGGGTGTATGCATATATGTGTATATGTTAATGGGTGTATTTGTGTATGTGTGGGTGTGTGTATATTTGTGTATGTATATATGTGGACACAGATCGAATGACACGAAATTCATCATAGATTCTGAACAAAACGCAAGACTTTGTCTTGCGCTCTCGTGATTTTAGCTATCCAAGATCGAAGGCCTCAAATACGTGTTTTATTACAAAAATACGTATTTATGTAATAAAACGTATTTGAGGCCTTAAACGATCTCGGATGGCTAAAATCACGAGAGCGCAAGGCGAAGTCTTGCGTTTTGTTCAGAATGCCGTTTCGCTATGATGTGAATTTCGTGTTATTCCGACATGGTAACATTATAAACGATAAAATAAAATTAAAACAAAATAAATATACCACCCTATGGCAGCGGTTCAGCCGGAACCGCTGCCATAGGGTCCATTTTTTTTTTTTTTTTAAATAAATGACCCTATGACAGCGGTTCTGCCGAAACCGCTGCCATAGGGTCACCCTATTGCAGCGGTTTCTATAGAACCGCTGTCATAGGGTGACCTATGGCAGCGGTTCCGGAACCGCTGCCATAGGGTTTTGACCTATGGTAGCGGTACCTATGGCAGCGGTTCAAAACCGCTGTAATAGGCCCAAAAAAACCGCTGCTATAGGTCATTTCTGTAGTAGTGATGCAGTATTTATAGAAAATAATGTATTACCCGACCCCATTACTGCTCTGTCCTCCACGACTTGGTGGTTCATCTTTGCAGCATGTTACAATGTTAATCGTGGTCGTTTTCATGACCGAACACAGTCGAGTCATATTGTTGACGTTAAGATCATCCAACATACTGACATACTCATTGTACTGAGGGGGCTTTGTATTTCAAACCGTACGTTCTCTGCCTTATTTTCAACCACTTGCCACTGCAACTCAGGTATTAATCCATCATACCAGTATTTTGATCGATGCTTATCAGATGAAGCTCAGTTTTGTGGTGAAAAATTCCTAGAACACTCGATTGCTCATTGGTAGACATTTGTCCTAGCGGTGGCGTGATTGTACTCTGAAAATGGGGGGGGGAGAGGAATGTGAGTGGTGGAAGTGTTGCGATATCACAATGGAGAAGGTACGTTTACGGTGGTTGCACAGTGGAGAAAGACTTCTCCGACGGAGCTGCTGGGAGCAATTTACAGCGGTGAAAATGGTGGGTAAAGAGCGGTAATTTAGGGTTAAAAAGAGGGGAAATGGACCAGCAGGAAAAATAGAGGAAAAATGATAAAATCAGGGGCAAATCAATCGTTTTAGGTAGGTAGGGAGTGAATCCAAATATGCATTTGTAACTGGGGAGTGCAGACTTTATTAATATACCTAGGGACTGATTTCTTAGGAATTAGGGATTTTCTACCAATTTTCCCTTAAATAAAACATAACATAAAAAGCCTAAAAATTATGGTTTGAATAATATCAATTTTAACATTTCAAATATAAAAAGGCAATCATCGTTATATTTTATCAATAACATCCAATTTTATGGAAATCGACTATAAAAAGAAAAAACAAAAACAAAGATACTTATCATATAGAAGAGACGAGAAATGGTTGATGTGATTTGAACAAATCATGGGTGATGAGAAAATGTAAAATTATAATAAGAATTCTAACTTAAAATTATGATTTTATAGCCTACTGGAATTTTTAGAAAATGAAAAAATTGAGGGGGGCGGGGGCACCCTCCAGCTCTTTGGCTCCGTCCCTGGTTTGCATGTCGCCCACCAGGCTATCAATTAATTCCCACGTTCTATTTAGCCCCTCTTTAGCTAGCAAGTTAGCTACTTGATTGCCTTCTCTTAGTACATGCGCCAGGTTCACTTTCCATTGCCATTTCAACATCTCTCGAATCTTCTTCATAATACTGAAATATCTATTAGAAAATGAGGCGTCGTCTATTGATCATTCATCTTAGAGAACAGTCGCGTTGTTACTTAGAGTTTGGACCTTTGCCCACACATTTTAACATGAAATTATATTCTAAAGACATATTTGTTGGAATAAGATATCAAATTTCTGCAATTATTCTTTATTTTCAACAAATTATATTTTTATCATGGGATTTCATTCCAAAACTATTGTGGCTATTTTATTTTGACTTATTAATTAATTGATTTATCTGATGGGGATATTTGACCATTTAATTATTCTAACATTATGGGTCTAATTATTATTGATTTGATGATGATTTTAGTGGCCCATTATTATTAACGATCAAATGATATCTCCTATAAAAAGGGGCGACGGTCTACTTTATTCGGGGACATAGAAATGTGAAAATTTTGAGAGATGAATTTTATATTCTCCCACCAAGTCTTGAGTGTTTTTGACAATGCTACTAAAAATTGGTTTCTCGTCTCTCTATGATCATGCTCAATGATGAGACACCGCTTTGAGCGAATGAGATCTCATATTGGAGTCACAATCAACTCTCGAAATTTGCATATAGGGAGACAATCACAGTTTTAGGACATCGTCAAGTGACGTGACTCTCCATCGATACAATATATTTGATATAAAAGTAGCAACTGTTTACAGTCCAATTCTGATATTCTTATTTCACATTATTCAGGCATCTCATCAACATCTGGAATTGAAAATGAAACTCTTTTAAAGTCTAACAAGCAATGTCATTACTTACCAGTCCCATTTAAACATGCAGGATTCATAGTGCAGGCAGAAGACTAGAAAACAATCATAAGGCTTTAACCATCTGTATATTGCAAGTTCAACTCATGTTTCTCTATACACGGAGTAACAAAATTCTGAGATTGAACAACGGTCCTATACAAGAATAATTTTTATTCGGACGGTAACTACATGATAGGAAATGGGGCATCAAAAGAAAAGTTATCAACATAACTTTAAGAATGGTTTTCTTAAGTTTCTGGTATAGGTGTCAACAGTTCCTGATAAAATAAATATCAATTTGAGCCGAATAATATGATCAAGAAGAAAAATAAACATATAGAAATATATGTGTAGAAACATGTGAGAACTAGTTTAAGAACAAACATACCTCAGAATAACGTAAATTGGGACGTTGCACCTTTGTGGATTTAACAATAGCCTCCCACTTAATATCACTTGAAGGTGCCTTAAAAACCGGTTTTTGAGGATGTGAACGTTGAGATACATTTTTTGTGGACATTGTAGGCAAAGTACGCCAAAGCCAAGAATCTGATGGAGATTTAGGAAGAGGTGGTGGTACAGGAAATTCCGAGTACTTTTTATTGGAACTTTCCGGTGTTATTGTCCTTGATAGCTGATTTTCTAGATTCTCAGAAGCATCTTTTTCAGCCACTTCTGTATTTTCTGTAGTGGTAAAATCTTGATTTTCTCCAAAAGCTTTGGGCATTTCCAAATCCCATTTAGGCTTCCATTTATCAACTGAATCTTCAATAGATGAATCTATTATGTGCCTTTGATCCGTACTCTTAATATTAATCCCTTCATTTTCTTCACTTGAACTAGACCTCATACATGGCGATTCCACCTTCTGTATAGTATCAACATAGAGAGTTTTCTCAACTGCTGAATCTGACTCTTCTGGACTACCTTCTTCAGCCATTAATAATTCTTGAAAGGTTTTGAAGACCTTCACATACGATGAATGTCCAAAGCCCTTAATCCCGGATTGCTTCGTTTCTTCAGAAATGCCAATGACGCCTTTCTCTGCAAGAGATGATGTAGGTGCATCATGATATGTTGATGTGTTAAGGTTTCCTAATCGACCAATCTCATTTCTCAATTTAGTCTTCTTCTCTTCGAGTCCAGCAGTTTGGATTTTGTCAACTGGTTTTACGGTGAAGATGTCAGACTTCGACTGCTCAAAAAAAACAACGAAATATGGTATAAAACTTAGTAAAAAAATGTCTCGGCGAGAAGAATAGCACAAACGATATTAGGTTGCATATGGATCGAAGAATTTGGAAATCCATCGTAATTATGGAAAAAACAAAATGGTTGCTTAAGGATTTGAAACTCACTGTTCAATGAAATCTTCTAAACAGATTTGGATTTGTTAAATTGACATTTGAAATCCTAAGCTCCAAATTCTTCAATCCAAACGCAACCTTAGAGGTAGAAGGATAAAGATATCCAAGTTGTTACCTCACTATCAGTCTTGACGTGGGAATGAGACGATGAACTAGGTTGTATTTTATTCACAGGAGATATTGCTTCTCGGGTGCTCACTCTCATCACAGGAACAGGATTTAAAAGGCAGAGAGAACCTTTTAAGCAAAACCTGGGAAGTAAACCACAAATGGGCGGGACATTTCCATGTTGATCACAGTCATCATCGCTCTCTTCTTCTTCCTCTTCATTATCATGGTAATTATACCGCTTCGCGAAACTAGGCCCATAACGGAGTAAAGGTACTATTTTCTTATTTTCATGAGGTTTTTCTTTAGCTAATGATTGCTTTTTGGGTCCATTCTGAGGCGTCTGAGATGCCATTGCCTTTGCCTCGGGGAGAAACCTATCTATCATGAACTCCCTTGTATATGGATCTGTTGAAAAACATCCAGATGGGTTTGCATCTAAATCATCCAAACCACTTAGGCTACAATTCAATAAAAATGATTGAGTTCTTGATAGTGTATCAAGTGCATCCACATAAGCTTCCTCATGATCCCCTGAATCCCTACTATTATTCTCCTCTTTACTACTCTCGGGAACTTTAATGCTTTCATCTAGAGATTGGCCTGTCTGGGATTCACGACAATTTTTTGAACTAGTAATTGGAGAACCTTGATGAGAATCATTCTTTATTGGATATCTGCCTGGAGGAAGCTTTGGTGAAATTGGAGGCCTATCATAGTTTTGAATTCGTGGTTTTATATCTTCTTTAGGTCGTCCCGGTGTCTGTTCCCATTGAAAAGGCACAGCTCCGGGATTTCTGACAGGGCCAGATTTCAGTTCTGATCTGTAATGAGGAAGCTGAGGTATAACAAGGAGAGAGTTGTCAAATTTCTTTTCATCATTTTTCTGTGAGGTCACTGTTGGCGAGTATCTTCTCACTGATAAAAGCGGTCGATTGAGATTCAGTTTCTTGTTCTCCATTAGATTTATTGAAGGAGCATCAACTCCTGCTATTAGTGTAAATATCAATCACCAATCTCTGATGTATGCCACTGTTATAATCATAAGGCAATTCACTGGTTCCAGATAACACATAAAATCCTCAACGAAATTTATCAATAGATTTTAAAACAGAAACTTGTCACTTCAAATGTTTCATGGATCAGTTGTTTTATATTCAACAGTAGTCAGTACTTTCTTCCCTATAGATTATCAGAGGTTCGAAGCCTGCATAATCGTCAATTTTGGCTACGGACTGAAACATAATCTGACTAAAAGATATTATTGAGGGAAAGAAATGGGAATTTTAGCAACAGTCTTGCCCCCATGACCATCACCTTCAAATGGTTGCTATGTTGGTTCATTCATTACCAATATTGAACCAAAAAGGACATCAAATTAAATGAAATTTATAATAATTTCAGTGTAGTTATATTATATGAAGGAAACCACATTTTCAATTCATAGACAGATAGCTACGCATTTATTATGTAAGGGCAGAAATTGATGGTGACAGCCTGTCGTCTATAAATTCCGGTTAACAGATCAAACTATATGTATACATATGTATATATATATATATATATATATAATCTTATTTTCTTAGATACATGTAATTTCTACAGCCCTGACTTTTGTATCTGACTAATATCTTTGTCTTTGAGTTCAATAATCAATCTTTCTTACACTTAGCAACTCTTACAATTAAAAAAAAAGTGTTAAACCACTGCTGAACTTGAAGTTAAAGTCGACTAGAAAAAACAGACAAATTCAGCATCTATATGTATATATATGATATATCGGTTTGCTCTTGAAGTTTCAAATTCGAAATCTAAAACATCAATCAGTATAGATAGATTGTATATTTGTATCCAACACATATCAATTGAAGAAATCCAAATAGTTTCCACTCACAAACTGACATGATTCTGATATCAAAATTCTTGGACAGATGAAAACTCACCGAATTAAAAAGAAAAAGGGAAAAAAAGATTACAACTCATATTCACATAACAGCAACACACTAGAAGAATAGCTAAAAACTCAAAATAAAGAAAGAAAAAATAGAGAGAAAGAAGATTGTACCTTTTCCAGAAATGAGGAATCTGGAGACTTTGTTTTCTTGGTTGAGTTTTTAATCAGCATACGTCAAACCATATTTATTGATCACACGCAGCTGTGAAGCGAAGCACCAAGTGAAATAGTTTTAAATGAGAGAGAGAGAAACATATATATAGAGAGAGAGAGAGTGTGAGTAAAGTGAGTAAACCAATTTGTACGCTTATGCAATGATTTTGATTGGCAGTGATTATTAAACTGCATAGAGACAGAAAAGAAGCTTATTATACCGTGTCTAAATGGAGAAGAACATTTACAAATATTTATTATAGGGGTTGTGAGAATCAATACTTTACGTAGTTTGCTATAGTAGTTTAATATTATTCTGGTCCATTTTCATAAATTTATTATTATTATTATTATTATTCTGTCTTTGCATTTCGGGAGAGCATGTGATAGACACTTAAAAAATAATAAAGGTGGAGGAGGGCCCAAAAGTCATAGTCATACACATGCATCATTGCTCATTCATTCATTCAAGTATGAAATCTAGGAAATTCGTAAATCAATTATTGGGACTCCCACGTTGCATTTTGTGATTTCATCATTTGGGAACTTGATGATTGTTTTGAATAATGTGGTGGAACAACTCAGCATGAGTAAAAGGGGTACGAAATGATTCTCTCTCTTTTTTTTAAAATATTTGGGCAACTCTTGATTGGATTGTATGCTTAATTATTACGTGGATTTTTGGATAATCTTATATTAGGTAAAGTGTAATAAAATCGATTCAATAATAACTATTAATATGATAAAAATTATGTGAAAGAAATTATATACTCTACTGTGATACATGATAAAAAAATAGATAGCCTATTATTGAATGACAAAGACATGTGAATCACCTTTGTCATTGGCTTTTCTAAGCCCACTCAAAAGGCTTGGATGATTTGCTTTTATGGCATTACATCTATTATGCTTCACTTTTCTATTTCATGTACCTGTACAAATTAAACTGAATAATAACTGAAGATGGGAAATGATATATTCACATTTTTCTTATTTCTCATGCTTTTGTTTTCCAACACATACTTCCTTACATGCAATAGTCAGAAATCGTTGAATGAAATTGGAAGTTTGTAATTATGATGATAATTGACCTTTGTAACTTCTTATCTTGTATCTGTTCAAGGTAAAATATATTTTGTGCTTTACCCCCTAAACTTATTAATATCTCAAAACAATTTTTCAATTTAACAGCCTTTTGAATGTAGAATTTGATCTAGATCGTATTTCGTTAGAGCTACAACATAGGCCAGTCGAGATTCGGGTTGGACCCGACCCAGAGATTAATGGATTATAGACTATACTCTAAGATAGAGCTGTCTACGTACCTTTAAATGAGATCAAGTCTAACGTTGTTCAATTTATGTAAATGATCCTAACATAAACCTTGTAATTTATAAGTGGGTCTACTTAGAATCTAACCGAAACTCGTAACTCGGAGCTATAGTATCTTAGAGTGAATTTAATGAATAGTGATTGTGTGTCTAATTTGAGCACTCGTGGGTCTATATATAGGTGACACCATGTACTGACTGGCGTCTGACATGTGCGTTTGCTCAAATCAGCACACGTGGTGAGATCGGACGACCCCCAGAACTCGGGTCGTGGGTCGGGTCGTAATTGACCCAAGAATAAAACGTGGATCCTGATTCTGATATGGGCCATATCTTGGTTCTGGGCCTTTATTTTAGTTCTTGGGCTTCCTTGTGTTGTAGTATATTTATATGCTCAATTTTTGGGCATATCATCTAGTCCTCCACTTTGTAGTGCAATACATATTGAGATATTAAGCGAGCTAGGTATTGGTCTACGAAGTATAAAGCAATATTTGTTGCTACATATGCCGAAGTATAGTATTATGATTATATCAAGATGTGAAATGTGATTCTAATCTATTAGGTGTTATCCAGCGTGAATTTTGGTTTTTGTGCCCGTACTTAATATGATTTTGAATTTTTGGCGGCTCTTCTGACACGTCACACACTGTCATAACGTCTTTTCACCCATGCAATGATGACTCTATCCATTTAAACCAAGGATCCGTATCGTCACTTCATCCGTGGCCGATTGATGAGGCCTTGTGTCGTCAATTCGGCTCGTCCCGTTTAGCTTTTACTTTCCTATAAATATTGGTCTTCTCACTCTCATTTTACTTTTTACCCTTTCGCAATAAAAACTTGTTAGCTTCTCTCCCCCAGTTAAGGAAAAGAGTCATCTTGTATCCGAGGCGTACAACTCGTAGCTCGTCAGTCTCTCTCTCTTTTGGTATTCCTCCTTCGCTTCTATTAATCACTTTACTATTATTATTATTTTTTCGATCTTATGGAACCTCGTAGTAATAGGAGTTTTTTATCTGTCAATAATGAAGCTTTCGACGCTAATTCGAACACTGACGTCATGGATCTATTTCAAGAGATCGAGGATTTTAGATCAAACGACGAGCTCACGAAAATTTTAAATCTAAGTTCGTCGTCAGATGGTCTATCGGATTCTTCTTCCTAAACTTAAAGTGATGATAATAATGATGATGACGATGGTGATGATACTATCGTAGATAGTACTATCTTAGATAGTACTATCGTAGATAATAATAATGATAATAATGATAACAACGATAACCTTAATGAAAAACGAGATGTAGAAAATAAAGATGCCTTAGATAGTGAGGGTAGCGTAGGTCTAAACGCAAATTTATTTGTCCATAGAAGAAATGTAGCTAAATGGACAAGGATGAGATCGCCTCTCAACGAGGCATCAGTGGTTGATCGTAGAACTAGGTATCATATACCCAATGATTACCAAATCATCATTCCTGGTGAAAACGACAGACTTTATCTACCCCCTCCCCATTATAGGTGTTTCCACATAGCTCACCTCGTATATGGCCTTAGGTTCCCCCTCCATCCTTGTTATACTGAGATTTTAAATCGACTTAGGCTTAGTCCAACATAGTTATTGCCCAATTCGTATAGGCTCATTGCCTACTTCATCATAGTGATGTCAGGGTTCGGTCAGCCCACCAACTTCGTCAATTTTTGGAACTTATACAAGTTATGTCGAGGTTTGAAACTAGATGGTGAGGGTTTCTTTTATGTATTACCACGTAGAAATCGTAGGCACCTCATGTTGGGTTTCGTTCGAAAAAGCATAAACGCAACGGAAGGGATTTCAAAAATTAAAACGAAAACCCAATTGGTACTCTAATTCGCATAATTGAATATAAAAGCGTATAACGAATAAAACTTACTCGTTAATATGAATATGATGATGGAGAAAAACTTCTTCTTCTCCAAACTCAAAATACTGAAGCTTCCAAATCTTCAATCCTTTGGTTTGATTCTTCAAACTTGAACTTGATCCGAACAACGAAAATACGTCGTCTCTAAATCGTCACACACGGATCAACAAACGAAAAATCCCCTTTCTTCTTTCTCCATGGTCGACGGCTAGGTATAGAGGAGGGAAGGAATATTTTTCTTTCTTTTGAGAGTTATGAGAGTTGTGTATTCTCTTCTTCTTCTTTGTTCTAAGTTAAAGAGTCCTTATATACCTCATGACTTATTGAACAAGTCAAAACAAAAGAGCCCTAATATGTGGCCTCGCAAAGACTCCACTTTGAGGCCTCATATGCATCCAATTGGACTCCTTATTTAGCCACGGGATTTGTTTTGTTTAATTAATTTCTTATTTCAATTCATAATTTATTATATCCAATAAATAAATTAATTAATTAATTAATTAAATAACCAAATTAATTAGATAAATTAATTCATTAATATATTTCACAAAGAAATTAATTAATAATTAAACTTATCATTATAATTAATTTTCCATCTAATGAATAATTAATTATTTAATTTATCCAATAAATTAAAACTCCCAGAAGAAATAATAAAAATTCCTATTTCTTGTCAATCCTTTAGCACGACTCTTTAGGTTTGTTTCGTTTGGCAATGAGAGAAAACTAAAGGAAGTGGGTAACACCTAGCCAGTCACGTGGCCCACTTCGTAACCGAAAGAAAAATGAATGATGGGATCATTCCGAAACCTTCCAATCGTAAATACCGTATATGTATAAACCCTTTGTTCACGTTCCCCGGTCAAGTGAGAGTCATGGTTATGTCACACTCACTGGACTTGACCATATGTATAAATCATAATAAATACGAGATCATTGAGATTGATTTAGTGTCAAGCACAATCGTCTCGTTTGCTTTGGCCAAAAACTTTGATCTCTATTTATCTATAATTACATAGGGTACATACTCATTTACTTATGAGAGAACAAATCCCATATTAGATATCTATTAAGATTACCACTTTCCCATCAAGTCCGCATTTCAAGGTTAACCCCACCAAATGGTGAATTAGGTCTAACTAGTGTAGTGAAAGACTTGATGTCACAAGTGCATCTTTAGCCTGATACTTCAGGTCAAAGGTTCACATATACCTATTACGCATAATTATTTCCGTCATTGACAGTCACAGAGTGAAAACCAATGTGACAGAACCGATGCGAGTCATGTTCGAACATATCAGTTCCACTGACGTGTCTACAATCTTAATCTCCTATCATCCCATGATACCAAACAGGCACTCCCATGTCGGAGCTAAGATTGTACAAGTATTCGAAGTCTTTATTTGTCCATTAAAGACTTCATATTACTTGCGAACTTATTTTAGTAATGAAAGTAATGAAGTAGTAGAAACCTCCATGAGCCATTTCTCCAAATGGTCCGCAGACGTCGGTATGCACTAATCCTAAGACTTGCGTAGCCCTTTCAAAAGTCTCTGTGAAGGGGGATCTAGCCATGTTGTCTAAGAGACATGATTCACATGTAGGAATAGGGTCCGACCCTAGTGAGCTTAAAAACCCATCTTTTTTCCATTTTGTGGATCTTGTGCTCTCCGGCATGGCCTAGTCTAAGATGCCACTTGCGTCTTAAGCTAGTTTCTTGCCTACCAAGTTTACGTGTTACAACATTAACATCAGATGAATTACAGACATTTAAATAATACAAACCATTAACTAAACATGCATTGCCAACTAATTTATTTTCATAATAAATGTCGCAATTTAATTTAGAAAAACGAAATGTATATCCAATCTTAACTAAGATAGGAATAGATACAATGTTCTTAAGCCCCTTGGGCAAAACCAAAACATTATCTAAAAACAGTAAATGTCCAGAATTCAAATAAAGAGAAGTAGATCTGATCTTAGTAGCTGCGACGCTTTCCTCGTTGCCTACTTTGATCATCACTTCTTCTCGGCCCAACTTTCTACTTCTCTGTGGATCCTGATCCAAACAACAATCATGGGCACTAGCCCCTGAGTCTAGAATCCACGAAGTAGAAAATATGGTCATAGAATAGTTAATTTCAAAAACTAATAGTTCCATACCTTGTGCGCCTTTGCCTAATTTGGGACAGTTTCTCTTCCAGTGGCCAAGCTCACCGCACTCGAGACATCTATTCATTTTCTTAGGTCCTTTGCTCTTACGGCCATGTCCTAACTTCTTTGAAGTTCTTATGGATACTTTCTTTTGCCTTTTCCTCTTTCCATCACGTTGATCATCAAATGTATCATTCGTTAAATAGATAGAAGAATCTCTCTTCTTGTTCGTCCTAATACGAGCTTGTTCGATTTCAAGCTTCTTAGTCAGCCCAGCTAATGAACAATCGATATCATTGATATCAAAGTTCATGACGAAGTAGTAGAAGGAGTCAGGGAGCAATTGTAAGATGAGATCAACTTGAAGATGAATATCCATATAGAAATGCATTGACCGAAGTCTTTCCATTAGGGTCATCATTGTGAGAACATGGTCTCCCACATTCTCTTCCTCTCTCATCCTCGCTCTGAAGAGTTCTTTTGATATAAAATAGCTTACGGTCCTACCGTGCTCTCCAAACATTTCTTCCAGGTCAAGAATTATGTCCCTTGCATTACTCATTGTGTCATGTGAACTTTGCAGCTCACTACACATTGAGTAAAGAATGTATCCTCTAGCTTTATAATTGTCACAAGTCCAATTAAAGTGAGCCAGTTGAACCTCTTCATCCTCATTCCTCTCAGGAATTACAGGACGATTTGTTTCCAACACATATTCAATCGACTCTTCACTCAGGACATTCCTTAAGATCGCGAGCCATTGTATATAGTTGGGACCAGTCAGAACATTTTTTTCGAGTAATTTCATAAGTGGGTTTGTCATATTTGAGAGAGATAAATGAGAAATTGACTGCAGAAATGAACCAGATTTATTAGATTACTTGTTTTGACTTAACCAAAAAAAGTTCAGGACTTAAAATTTATCTTGGCTCCCACTACATTTTTCGAATCCCACACTCCCATGTGAAAATCGGGAATCATCATTGGCATCGATTCCACAGCAGGTATTGAGGTCCTCAATTAATTAAATAGGTTGTAACCTAACCGATTTCTGACCCATTAATTATTTGAAGTGATATCTAATATCAATTTATCCAATAAATGTTTCATTATGTTTCCCCATAGTTCACCAAACCGCAAACCATTCAATTTTTAGGTTCGTGAACTACCTGAGTTTATCCCACTAACTCCTATAATCTAGCATTTGAATTTCACCTTGCAACCGAACAGGTTTCTGGGATGAAATATGTTTCGATTAAGGCATTTGCATGCACTTTATAAAATTTCAAATTATTTCTAAATGTATAACCCCCATAACTGGGAAGCATTACACATTTATAGTAATTCTAATTTTAGAAAGCTTAGTGGAGGGTGAGGATGTCAAACATCCTTTTCTAACTCGGTATAATTTATTTGGGAGAATTTAATTCGTCAAAAGATTTTGGTCTCACTTTGCACATTATTCAATTTATATAGCGCTTTATTCTATATTGATCATGCATAAAAATACTACTAATAATCATGCCTTTCAATATAAATAAACATAGAATTTAAATAAATGAATAAATAAATTCATCAATTGATCATGGACTTTTACTAGAGGGCCCGAGCCAATGGGCCATCACAAAAGGCATAGATTAAACCTATTAAACATTCATGGGTCTTTTGACTTTATCAACTTTGAACTATTTTATCTCGATTCCTAAAACAACTCATGCATTATTTCTAAGAATATAATAAATAGCTTCAAATTTGATAACCCATAAAATTAAAGGTAAAACATATAATCCTAAGTCCATGATTAGTGTTTTAATCACATAAAACATGCTCGCATCAGTTAATACATGCTCGCAACATTTAATACATGCTCACAATATTAAATCACTTATGTTGATTATTAAAATTTTAGTCCAACTAAAAAAGTCCTTTATAAAATTCCTTATGATTTCACATATTCATTATTTCAATTAAAATCATTCTAGTCCAACTAGATGTATGAAATTAAGAATTAAGTGCATCTACCTTTAATTAAAATAATATGAACACAAAAAATATGGAATTCTATATTTTATTTTATTATGATTTTAAAGCCAGCAAAAATTAGAAATACTTTTATTTGATCAAAGAATTGATTATTAATCTCTAAAAAAAAAAATTTAAATTCCTTATTCAAAATGAAGTAATTTCCAAGTCGAGGAAAAAATAATAATATTTAATCCATAAATCAATTATTAATCTCTAAGAAAAATAATTAATTAGTTCTAATTAAATATTATATTCCAATTAATCTCATTGGGCTCGATTTCATCAAACCTAGGTCACCATCCTTTTGGTCCACTTGGATTCAATTTAATTGGGCTCAAAATAATTAATTAGAACAACATTCACGTTTATTAATTTCTTATTGGGCTAAATTTAATTTAAGTCCAAATCACCAATCTAACTGACCCATTTAGATTTAATTAGATTAAGTTCAAACTAATTAACAAATCGAAATTGAATAATTTTCAATTGGGCTTGATTTAAATTATTCGGGTCATCATCCTTTTGATCCACCCAATTAATTAAAATCACCCAAAATTCAAAAAACAATTTCGACCCAAACATAGCCCGTTTTACGACCCAAATCCATGACCCGGATCAACGAATTGGGTATCCAAACCCACGACCCGTCGGGCCACGATCACGACCCGATGGGCCATAACTGGGAAGGGCTGGGCCGAAGGCCCCGCCTGCGATAAACTGCGCGCGCAGTTGTGCTCGTTTTTCTCAGGGCTTTCGAGCCCTTTTTTCCTCGGTATTTTTCGATTTTCAATATCATCAAATATCCCCAGATTTACAATAACTAAAAATAAAAAAAACTAGGCAAAAAACCATAAAACGCAGATTTAAGAAAAACATACAAACATGCTTCAAAAACACATAACATGCAATTCGTAAATCACGTAAACAAGATCAAATATGCAAATCAGAGATTGGCTCTGATACCACTGTTGGGTTTCATTCGAAAAAGCATAAACGCAGTGGAAGGGATTTCAAAAATTAAAACGAAAACCCAATTGGTACTCTAATTCGCATAATTGAATCTAAAAGCGTATAACGAATAAAACATGTTAATATGAATACGATGATGGAGAAAAATTTCTTCTTCTCCAAACTCGAAATATTGAAGCTTCCAAATCTTCAATCCTTTGGTTTGATTTTTCAAACTTGAACTTGATCCGAACAACGAAAATACGTCGTCTCTAAATCGTCATGCTCGGATCAACAAACGAAAAATCCCCTTTCTTCTTTCTCGATGGTCGACGGCTAGGTATAGAGGAGGGGAGGAATATTTTTCTTTCTTTTGAGAGTTATGAGAGTTGTGTATTCTCTTCTTCTTCTTTGTTCTAAGTCAAAGAGTCCTTATATACCTCATGACTTATTGAACAAGTCAAAACAAAAGAGCCCTAATACGTGGCCTCTCAAATACGCCACTTTGAGGTCTCATAGGCGTCCAATTGGACTCCTTATTTAGCCCCGGGATTTGTTTTGTTTAATTAATTTCTTATTTCAAATAATAATTTATTATATCCAATAAATAAATCAATTAATTAAATAACCAAATTAATTAGATAAATTAATTCATTAATATATTTCACAAGGAAATTAATTAATAATTAATTATTTAATTTATCCAATAAATTAAAACTCCTAGAAGAAATAATAGAAATTATAGAAATTCCTTTTTCTTCATTTTTCTTTGTCAATCCTTTAGCGCAACTCTTTAGGTTCATTTTGTTTGGCAATGAGAGGAAACCAAAGGAAGTGCGTAACACCTAGCCAGTCACGTGGCCCACTTCGTAATCCAAATGAAAACGAATGATAGGATCATTCTGAAACCTTCCAATCGTAAATACCATATATGTGTAAACCCTTTGTTCACGTTCCCCGGTCAAGTGAGAATCATGGTTATGTCAAAGTCACTGGACTTGACCATATGTATAAATCATAATAAATACGAGATCATTGAGATCGATTTAGTGCCAAGCACAATCGTCTCGTTTGCTTTGGCCAAAGACTTTGATCTCTATTTATCTATAATTACATAGGGTACATATTCATTCAATTATGAGAGAACAAATTCCATATTAGATATCTGCTAAGATTACCACTTGCCCATCAAGTCCGCATTTCGAGATTGACCCCACCAAAGGGTGAATTGGGTCTAACTACTCTAGTGAAAGACTTGACGTCACAAGTGCATCTTCAGCCTCATCCTTCAGGTCAAAGGTTCACATATACCTATTACGCATAATCAGTTCCTTCATTGACAGTCACAGAGTGAAAACCTATGTGACAGAACCGATGCGAGTCTTGTTCGAACATATCAGTTCCACTGACGTGTCTACAATCTTAATCTCCTATCATCCCATGCTATCAGACAGGCACTCCCATGTCGGAGCTAAGATTGTACAAGTATTTGAAGTCTTTATTTGTCCATTAAAGACTTCATATTACTTGCGAACTTATTTCAGTAATCAAGATCGATCTCTCTAGTGCCAATCTTTCTATCCCATAGGAAGTAGAGGGATCGCACTAAAAACATGGACAAAACGTTTTACACAACTTATAGATGCAGATAAGAATTAAGTGAAAACTCAATAATGCCTTTTATTTAAGAAGAGTTTAAGTTTAATACAAGATATATGCCCTATACATTCTATCCTCTATGGCATCTGAGGGCATAATCCTAACACCTCAATGTTGCTACCTAATCCTTTGGGGAGTGGAAAGACAAATATTTTTTTGTCGCCAAACCTAATTTTGAACCTTGGAGGGTATCTCGTCGGTGGTGGCTTACTATGCCACAACTCGTAGATGTAGGCAATCCATCTTGGGGGCCCACTTTTATGCGTGATAATTTTGATAACTTCGAAACTTGGTTCGAGACAGCTGATTTAATTCAAGAAATAGTCTTTATTCGATGTGGACTGAGTCATGCCTCTATTGCTCTTTTTTCTGGATCTCTTGGTAAATGCCAGTGATTTATTCGTTATTTCCTATATTTATTTTTCTTTTTGCTTTGTTTGATATTAACTAGCTATGGATGATCGTGAAGCGGCAATGCTCGAAAAAGCTTGCATCGCCAAGGAAAAGGCCGAGGCTAAGAGCGGGGGCAAAACACAAGCCCATGATAAGGGAAAGACAAAGGTTAGTGTCGTCTCTAAGAGGAGTGTTCGCGGTTCCACACCTCGAATTGACAGAATCTTCCCATCGAAAGCTCCTATGGTCGGTAGCTCGGGCCTACAGGATTCGACTCAGCATTAAGTACAACCTTCACCTCGTGGATACATAAGTGTCGTGGAAGTTCTCGAGGATCTCGCTGATATCCAGGTCGATTCTGAGGTTTCCAAACTCAAGACCGTCTTGGAGAGGAAAGCTATTGAAGAACTCGGAGGGGGGAATTCATCGGATTGGCCTTCCGTGATTCTCGATGCCAGTTACTAAGAGTTGGATCGGAATGAAACATTACTATTGCGCGACAGGCTTGAGTGCACTAAGAAAAGAGGTAGTAATGTCAGGGAAGAAATAGATCCATCGAGATCAATACTGAACCCCGATTGGCGTGTTTACCGAGATTCTAGTGTGCACAATCATCCGAAAGGTATGATAGCATCAGAGTTATGCAATAGCATAGGTCTACCTCGTGATAAGGCCGAACTGGTAGAGATGCCTCACCCCGAGGTGGAAGATGTGGGTGGTTACTGTATGATGAAGGTAAATGTCATGTTTACATTCTTCATTTTTATGGTTTTTATGCTATATTATAGGTCACATCCCATGCTTAGTTCCTTTTTCATTCAGGCTTCCTTACATATGCACCAACTCGCCTTATCAAACTCTTATTGGAAAGAAGAAAAGAGGAAGTTAGAGGAGAAATTCGATCGATATAAATCAAAGGTTGAAGGAGGGATAACCGAAGCAAAACAAACACTATTAAAGGTTCGGAAGGAACGAGATGATGCACTGGGCATCATCAAGATTGAAAGGGAAAGGTACACGAATCAGCTCATCGAGCTAGAAGAGGAGTTGAAAAAATCCGAAGCAAGTGCTCAGTCTGCCTTTAATTGTGGTAGAGAAGCCAGGAGATTGGAGTTTGTGGTTTCTCTCGAGTATTATAAGTTGATGAAGGAGCAAAGGATGACAGGTTGCTGTGACTTCCGAACCTCCACAGCTTATCGCAAGTTGATGATATCGAAAGCAGTAGATGATATGTTTGATGGCTTTAATAAGGCCGCTGACTATCTAATTCAACAAAAGCATCTCCCCGAGGATTTCAATTTTGTCCGATGTATCGACCTTCTATCTCAGGTCCATCGGTTCGTTAGACCTTTATTGTCTATGCAAAATTTATACCACTGGTCGAGAGTGATGATGATGAAGAGAGGGATAATGAAGATGACGAGGGGAGGATCGAAGAACAACATGATGATCCAGTGCAGGATACCGATCAGAATGGTGGTGGAACAGCTAGTGGGAACTAAGTGGAAGATCATTGTCATTGTTTTGTCTTTTTACCGATTTCTGTTATTATGGGCATTCGACCATTACTTCATGTTTTTTTGGTAGGATATGTTTATCTTAAAGACAATGTTAGATCTCGTTTTTTGACAGGATGTGCCTATCTTGGAGATAATTAATCTTGTAAGTTCTAATGGGTAGTTTTTTCTTGAAAAGTTTATCATGCAACTGTCAATTCGTTTATTTTGTTTGTAATTGATGCATATGTGTATAATGATATTGATGTGTTGCATCATAGATTGTTTGTCTATTTCAATTATGATTTATAGAATTGTTCCTTTTGCTTAAAGTGTAATTGTTTTGATATCTTTAAAGCGGAGTATGGTAAAGTGTATTGGTCAATGCATAAGAAGGTGTACGATTTTCATTTAATTCTTGCATAATCGCTTAGATTATACGTCATAGCCAAAAGAAATAGTACATTGTAAGTATCAATCATGATGTTCATGCGTAAAATTTTCTGAGATCGTGTATGTTCCATGGATAAGGTAAATCTTTCCCTTCCATATCTTGGAGGCGATAGGTTCCACGCTTCGTAATTTCAACGACCTTGAAAGGCCCTTCTCAATTTGCATCAAGTTTCCCCACATGCTTCGAGACTTCAACTTTCTTCAAAACTAGATCTCCAACTTGAAAGTTTCTTGACCTCATATTTTTATTATAAGCTCGGGCCATTGCCTTTTTTTGCATAAGAATCTTAGCATATGCCTTCTCCCTTTTTTCTTCAATGACATCAAGTTCGAACAACCTTGACACCGTATTTTCTTCAAGATTCACATCTTATGATGAGATAGGATGTGTAGTTAGAGCTATCTCAGCCGGGATAATAGCTTCCGATCCATATACTAGGCAAAAAGGAGATTCCCCTATCGAGCTTCTTGGTGTAGTTCGGTAAGACCAAAGTAGTCCTTGTAGTTCCTCAGCCCAATTTTCTTTTTTCCCTTCGATCCTAGCCTTAAGTCCTTAAAGCAGGATTCTATTGCACACTTCCGTTTGACCATTGACTTGTGGATTTCCCACAACAGTAAAGTGTTGTCGAATTTTCATCTCTATGCACCAACTCGTCATCAATTTCTTATTAAACTGCGTACCATTGTCTGATATTAAGCAGGATTCTTTTTCGCTCCTTCTTTCATTGGTCGTGGCCATATTAGCATATCTTTGTTCTCGATTGCCAATAAGGCTTGTCCCCTCGAAGTATTCAACGGTATGTAGTTTCAAACCTCGTATACCTCAGTCTGCCATGTTTGTCCAAGCGATCATTTCTTGAACCTTGATTTTCTCCTGAGCTTTGCCCTTTAGTTGCTTCTGCACTCTTCGTTCCTCGCTTTTGATCTCGTTCATCTCTTCAGCGTAAATGTACTTATGAGCTATCATCATGAGTTCTTCCATATCAGATGGACGATCTCTAATTAAAGCATCAGCAAAAGGTCTCATTTTGAGGGCAGTTATCATTAAATTAATTTTTTTTCTCATTAGTCTGTCCCTGAACATCTAAAGCTTCGTCACTAAAACAATCTACAAAAGTTCGTAAGTTTTCATCCTCTTTTTGTCTTATACTGAATAAGTGAGCCATAGATTTGGCATACTTTTGCTTACTAGCGAAGTGATAGTCAAATTTACGCATGAACTGTATGTAATCCGCGATGCAACCAGTAGGTAAATTTGTGAACCACTCCTGGGCTTGACCCGTGAGAGTGGTCACGAAAATTTCGCTATTCAATGCATCGGATAAATTGTGCATGGTCATTAGATTCTCATATGCTATGATGTGTTGCTTCGAGTCTGTCGACCCATCATACTTCGGGAGGTGGGGAATCTAGAAATTTCCCAAAGATTCAGATAAAATTTCCTCACAAAAGGAGGAGTTTCTTCTTTGTAGAGCAGAGACAAGTCGAAAGACCCTCTTGATTGCATTAGGTGATTCATTCAACTCTTCATTTATAGCATTTTTCGCTTTCTCACCCTCACGAAGTGAGTGGGTATGACTTTCAATCTCCTCTTCGGAGTTTTGCACCCGATCTTCCCTGCATGTCTCGTTGTCTTGGGTTTTCTTAGCCTTATCCGCTATAGGAATGGGCTTCTGGAATAACCTACGAGGCATAACGGGATCAGGGTTAACTTGGATGTGTGGCATTGCCGGAGCATTTGCCAGATACTCTTGTAGAGCTTTTTTAGCACAATCTTGCATTTGTTGCTGGAATTGCTCATGTGTCATTGTTATAACGGGTTCGTCACCCCTTTCAAAGCCCCGAGGTGGTTCGACCTCGGGATTAAGCATACGGGGTGCTTCCTCGTTTTTTAGTCCTTTGTTGTGATGGTGGCTTGATTCTTCCATTGCTTGAGTTCGATCATTCAGCGAAACTAAGTAAACGTTCCCACAGACGACACTAACTGATCTAGGTCGTATTTCGTTAGAGCTACGACACAGACCAGTCGAGGTTCAGGTTGGACCCGACCTAGAGATTAATGGATTATAGACTGCACTCTGAGATAGAGCTGCCTACGTACCTCTAAATGGGATCAAATCTAACATAGTTCAATTTATGTAAATGATCCTAGCATAAACCTCATAGTTTATAAGTGGGCCTACTCAGAATCTAACGAAACTCGTAGCTCGGAGCTATAGTGAATCTTAGAGTGAATTTAATGAATACTGATTGCGTGTCTAATTTGAGCACTCGTGGGTCTACATATAGGTGACACCGTGTACGGACTGGAGTCTGGCATGTGTGTTCGCTCAGATCAACACACGTGGCGAGATCGGACGACCCCCAGAACTTGGGTCGTGGGTCAGGTCGCAATTGACACAAGAATGAAACGCGGATCCTGATCCTGATATGGGCCATATGTTGGTTCTGGGCCTTTATTTTAGTTCTTGGGCTTGTGTTTCGTTTGCTGGCTTCCTTGTGTTGTAGTATATTTATATGCTCAATTTTTGGGCATATCAGAATTTAATAGTTGTGTTGTAAAAATAAACGCTTATATAATGTAATATATATATATATATATATATATTAGCCAATAGCAAGCACCGCGCAGGTGAGCTGGATGCCCAGAATAATTCAAGTCTATACAATGATCATGTATTTTTGTAATATGCAATTATTTCTAATCATTTGAGCAATAGGGCCATGCGTTCTTTATGTTGGATTGTTTTGTAAAGTGTTTCGTAATATTGTTATTTGGCTCAAAACATATGAGAAAAGTTTCAGATTTGCATTAGGGTATTGGGGTTCATGTACAAAGGGAAAGGAACCAACACTAACATCTAATGGCTCAATCAATTCGGCAGCCTATCATACATTTTGTACTTCGGATAAGAGAACACGATAAGAATTAGTTAAAATATTTTGCGCAGTTGTTTTCGTGCAATTACCAACTTATTTCATATTGAATTCTACGACAATTTGCCAATTGGTTCGTGGATTGACTGGATGGCTATCAAGCCTAGGCGTTGGTTCAATAATCTAAAACTAAGTGCAAAGGTTTTATCATTTAAAGCAACAAAAACATTTTCTTATCAGCACTAAGCTCCAAGCACGAAGCAAATTTAATGGAAATGGTACTGTAAATGGTTTCACAAATTGCAATGAATCAACAACAAATAAAGTCTGTTTCACTGCAACGCAAAATTATGAAAAGCATTTTCAACCCAGCCAATTTCTTTCTGAAATACAATTAATTCGGTATATCATATTGTAGAAAACGTGAACAAACTTAACTCAATCCAAAACTTGCAGTTTCATAAATTGTAAACAACTGATGTGGGTAGAAATCGTTCTTTAGGCCAAGTTGGGTAGTTCAATACCTTATGAGGCCAAGTCCAATGGTTTTATAGAATTGGATCCTTCTAGAAGATATTATATTTGGACATGCTTAGCTGGAGGCTCCGATAACCCGACCTACACAGGGAGGGCAGCGCTAATTATGGGCAGCCTGGAGACATGATCTAATCAATCAACAACCTTGCCATATATAGACCTGTAGAGATCAAGCCTGCTATCTAATATCTTTACCCATTATGCCCAATTGATTATAGCCTAATATAGATAGATTGTGATTAATTCCTATTACCAAATGTATAATTAGTATAACCGACTTACCCTTTTTATATTTTTCCTAAGTGCATGAAATGCCATTGTTCGAAAACAAATTTCACCCAAAATACCAGCAAAAGGTTGCAAGGTGAAATTCAATTGTTAGGCTAATAGATTGTCAGTGAGTTGAACTTAGATTATTCATAAATCAATATGTTCGTTAAAAGGTTGAGATTTGATGAATAATGGACAAAGGGACTGAATCATCCATTTGATGGGTTGATGTTGGACATCACTTTAATAGATTAATTAGGCCAAATACCAGCAAAAGGTTGCAACCTATTAATCTAGTTAAAGAACTCAATCACCACTACGAAGCCTTCCAACGATGACTTCCGATTTCCACAGTGGGAGTGTGGATTTTCAAAAAATGTAGTGGGAGCCAAGTTTATTTTAAAAATCCTTAATTTAAACTTGGAACAACAATTACATTGGAATCTAATTAATCTTTTTACTTTTATGCAATTATTTTTTATTATCTCTCTCAAATATGACTATCAACCTCTTATTTGTACTACTTGAAAAGAATACTTTGACTGGTCCTAACTATGTAGACTGGCTCTAAAACTTGAGGATAGTCCTCAATATGGAGTCACTGGGATATGTATTGGATGTTGATATCCCAGCCGCACCCGTAAAGACACGTGCTAATGAGGAGGAAGTTGCGACTCATGAAAAATAGGTCAAAGACGTCGTCCGGGTACGTGGGTACATGCTAGGCTCAATGACAAATGAGTTGCAGAGGTTTCATGACAAAATGGTGTCGGCGAGGGCTATTTTGGCACACCTGGTAGAGCTCTATGGTGAGCACAGTCGCACTGCTCGGTATGAGATATCGAAAGAGCTCTTTGGAGCCATGATGAAGGAATGAGAAAAGGTTGGGGCCCATGTACTAAAACAGATTTCGAAAATGGAGAGGTTAGAGGCCCTCATTTTCAACATGGACCCACAACTTCAAACTAACCTTATCTTGTAGTCATTTCCAGACTCCTTTTCCCAATTTGTGGTGAACTTCAACTGTAACGAGATAGAGTGCAACCTGGCTAGGTTGATGAACAAGCTGAATACTGCACAATCTCAAATGAAGCCAAAGGGAAAATAGGCGGCCTCGATCATCACTTCTAAGCCCAAAGGCAAGAAGAAGAAGAAGAAGACTAAGAAAGCAACAGGCACTCCGGGTCCATAGGTTAAGATAAACACAGGAAAGGGCAAAGCTCATAAAGTGATGAAGAGCAAAGGACAAAAGGAAACGGACAGGTGCCTTCACTGCGGTGAGCTAGGCCACTGGAGGAGGGAGTGTCCAAACTTTGGCAAAGGTGCACCAGGTATGAAACTTTTTGTTTTAGAAGCTAATAGTTCGATGACTGTTTTTTCCACTTCGTGGATACTTGATTCTGGAGCTAGTGCTCAGGTTTGTATAATGAATCAGGATCTGCAGCGAAGTAGGAAGCTGGAGCATGGGGAGGTGCTAATCAGTATTGGTAGTTGGTAGAGTGTCGTGGCTTCTCACATTGGATCAACTTCTTTATGTTTATCATCTGGGCATGTTTTAAATTTAGAGGATATTTTTGTTTTGCCCAACGGGCTTAAAAACATTATTTCAATTCCTATTTTGGTTAGGAACGATTACGTTTTTAATTTCATTAACAGTAATTGCAGCATTATATTTCATAATAATATTGTTGGCACTGCTTGTTGGGGTGGCTCGTGGCAGCGGAAATTAAAATTTTACAAAAGTAAACGTACAACCACCCGAAAACAAGAATATGGAATTGGTTCGATCGAATTTGATAAGGAGGTAAGCAAAATTATACCTTTCGAAAATTTCGTTTCACCTCGTACTTTGGATCTCAGCAACCCTGTGGTGCAAATCCAAACAATTTCCCTTGGGTGAGAAATTGCCTGTCATTTTTCGTATCTCCCGGTTTAGAGTGCTCCAAGCATCGCACCTCTAAGATGTATCCACACATCGTTCAAGTCATCAATCGTCTTGCCTTGCGTGCTAGACAACAAAACGATTCTAAGCTTAACTTAGGCTTAATTATGTGAAAGGCATGAATATTTTCTAAGTCGTTTAATTCAACACATGAATAGAATTACGTCTTGTTGGAAAAAGGAGAGAGGTGGCCGATTTTAGGTCTAAGAGAGGGGGGCGGATTTTTCAGCTTTTTCATCATCTATTTTAGTCTCCTTCATCTCTTATTTATAGGTGAAGATTACCTAGAGTCCTATTAGGAAAAGGAAACTTCCTTTCTCCCAAACTCTCTAGTAATCCTTATCCTATGAAGACTTGAAGGAAGGGAAAACTCTTTTCCTCTTCCACCACTCATAAAATCGCCCCTCCCTTTTTTACTCTCACAAATCGATCAACTCCATTTAATTGGACTTTAGGATTTAATTTTGACTTCTCAATTTAATTATAGGTGCAACCCATCAATTAAATACAAGTCAAATTAAATCCAACCAACTAATTTCAACATTTATTTACTTAACTTAGGCTCCACCCAATTAAATAAAATACTTGAACTCTACTAGGTCCATTAATTTAATTAATTCTACAAGATTCACTAGTACAGAAGAGGTCTGTTACAGCGGTTTTTTTTGCACTATTACAGCGGTTTTAACCGCTGTAATACGTATCGCTGTAATTGGTATGTTTACTATTACAGCGGTTAAAAACCACTGTAAAATGAGCCCTATTACAGCGGTTCAGTAAAGAACCGCTGTAACAGGCTACCTGTTACAGCGGTTCGTTTCTGTACTGCTGTAACAGGATACAGCGGTTCGTTGGTGAACCGCTGTAACCTGATTTTTTTTTTTTTAGTTATAATTTCAGCTAGCTATATCCTTCCCACAAGCTCAAAATTCAACTCATCAATAACACATAAAACAAACCAATTGCTCAACAGAAACAACAAATTCAAATCCAAAATTAATTTCATTCACCAAATAATAATCTCCAATAATTACAAATAATAACGAGTTTACACTAAACCAATATAAACTAATCACTGCTTTTAAATCAAATAAAAATTTACAATAATTTTCAACTTACACCGTCGGCATATCAAAAGCGCATTTAAAAATGTATTGTGCCAATTCAGAACGTGCTTCATCAAGTTGCGCTATAGTGTAAGAGGCGTACTGACAATCAGCAAAGTACTGCAAGATAAATATTAAAATCCAACAAAAATGTTTAATAACTTAAAAGGGACATTAGAATTTGATTATTATTAATTAGGATTATGCATACCGTCGGTGGGATTATAGATTCTCCGTGTCTAATAATATCTTTCATGAATTTCATGACGAAGAAGCCACAATCTATGTCATTTATTTGAATGGGGCACTACAAATTAAATTCAAATCAAAATTGTATTAGAACAAATAACTTTTATACGAATAATTTCTTGAAACTATAATTAAAATAATATAATTAAACTAACCTGTATACAACTCCATGTACAGGCCTTGTTGTTTGATTTGATCTTTTGGTTGTTGTTATTTGCTCGAAACATCAACACAGCGCTGTTAAAAACATCAAAAATCAAGGAAATATGTCAATATCAAGCAAATATATATATATGAAATCTAGTTATAATATATATACTTTAAACTTAATATTAAATATAATGGATACATTTAATTGAATGATAAAACTTACTGATTGATCATATCTTTCATATCACGTCGGTTATTTGGATCACTGTGCAAAGAATCCAAATAATGAACGATCTCTTTAATTGGATCAATCACGAGCAACAACCAATGGCCCCTAATCAGCATATTCAAAAGAACAATTTTAAATTAGTTATGCCTACGTAACAAATTTTACAAAATAACAATGTGTCTTTAGTAGCTCACTCGGAGTTGTAAGGTGCAAGAAACAACTTCCCCTCCAGTGCACTAGCTATCATAGTATTTGCTATATATTGCGATTGGTCAACACGCTGCGTGGGAGTAATTCCTGCTCCCGCAGATATAGAATGTGGGCTAAGGAACCCGAATTTATTTTGTTTTTGTTCGGGGACCACGTGATTAACCCACAAACACCTACAATTGAGCATAAAATAAATTTGAGTAACAAAAATAAACATAGTTCAAATTAATGCAGTAAAATAATTTAATTAAAAGCTTACTTTTTATTAATTAATATTTAAAAACTTACTTGATGTAAGCAGTAATGATAGAGGCTCCTATCTGTTCTTTATGCAGAAAGTCACCGATCTCCTCCCGCCCAATATATTCTGGAAAGGGGATATTGAAGATTTCCTCGGGTATGTCTATCCGGATAGTGTTATCAGCCGCAATCATCCCAAAGAACCTTTCAAGAACTGCAAGTGAATTAGGGCGTGGAGTAGGAGGGTTGGCCACTAGAGAAGGAGGGTTGGCCACTAGAGGTGTATTTTTGACATGTGAGTGCTTCGTCGTCGCTGATTTACTTTTTCCGAGTGATGATTTGGATTTTCCGAGAGACTATAAGCAAACGAAAAAAAATGTGGGCGTTATCAAAGAAAGTATATTTATTAACATTAAACAATTGTTACAATTTATTAATGACTAGATATTAATAATTACGTACCGATGCATCACTGACAATCACAAAACTCTTAGGCCAAGCAACCATGTATCCCACAGCCTCAGATACTGTGAACACTCCTTCATCATCGAGAGGGACTGGTAAGGGTGCAATATCTTCAATTGCAATGTCAATCGACACTTTTACGAGGTGGGAGGCTAATGGACATGTATGCAATGTTCTATCATTTGGTTGATTGTACATTGTTCCTCTTGCCACCAAACGATAACACGGTGTAGAAAGTGCTAATTGACACTGCACCACATCCTACATATATATATATATATATACCATTATATTAGAAAATGTTGCATATCATACAGAAATATAGGATTGAAAGTTACATTATCACTAAACAATATGCGTTTCATTAATTACTGGAGGAAGGTTTTTCACTTCTGGGCAGCTATCTTTCAAAGAAACCGCCTCTTCTGTATGTGGCTACTGCGACCCAGACGCCCTATGCTGGTCAAACTCGCGTCGCAATTCGAATAGTGATTGAGTGAGCATTTGAACCGTGTCTTGCAAGCTATCAATCACCGTATTTTTTGAAGGCTTTGAATCCGAAAAGTAATCTTTTTGGGATACCCCAAAACCTACACCCCTAACTCGACCTGGATGCTCCTTCTTTTTAAGAGCTATAGCCCGTATATCCTTCCGGGTCTTCTCGGGTCCACTGTGGCTACCCTCCTGTGATAAGCTTTCCTGTAATAATACATTTAAAAAATACAAAAATTTGTGATTTTAAAATTATTTTTGAAAAAACATACAACACACTATATAACTAAAATTGCAAATAACTCACCATTGATTCCACTACTCTTTTAACATTGACATTATCAATCTTGTTCTGGTTGTCAGAATGTCCAACCCTCCACACTAGTGCTCGTGTCACCTCTGTGACATCTGACCCAGCATCCTTTCTTTTTTGCTTCTATATAAGAAAATTTGTAAGGAAATAAATTTGATTAGAAAATTTGTAATTAAGGAAATTTGATTAGAAAATTTGTAAGGAAATTTGATTAGAATTAAAACTTGTAACGAACTACGTACCTCAATATGCTCCACTTGAGCATATCCAAGACGTGATGACCTGTAATTATATTCAGGTTCCTTTGCTCTTTCCCGATTTTGCTTACGTAGTTGCTGTTCATTATATAATCAAGGCATTAGTCAATGTATATAGTTTCAAATAAATTAAAATGAAACCATAAATTAAAATAATTACCTGAAAAGCTTCACTTTGGTGTACTTCTACAAATTTTGTCCAATCTTCTTGAGATATACGATATTTTTCGGTTGGGCTTGAATTAATGTTCCCATCATCATCCTCTACCCAGATTCTGGTCAAGTAGCTCCTATAGTTTTGAGCTAGCTTCCCAGCCTAGGCTAAGACGAACTTCTGTCTACTTTCGTCAATATCAAAGGCCAACTATAAAAAACAAAGAACGAAGTATATAAAAAATGTTAATTTAGAGAAAAAAAAAACTACATTTACCAATTAAAAACGTAATATATAATAACTAACTTACAGCTATTTCATTCCAAATGGCATATTTTATTGCTGCAGAGACGCTGCGCCAATCACTGATAGTAATAGGGACCCTGTCACGAGCTATCACGCCAATGTAACCAACAAAAGTTGATTTATTTGGGTCAACTGGTTGACCATGCTCGTTCCAACCAACTTGTAGCTTTCTGCCTTTACTTTTGGCCTTTATTACTTTCTTCATTGCTGTAATACCTTTACATATCTCACTTTCAACACTTGGGTTTGCAGCACCTCCAAAATCCATCTACAAGATTTCATAAGTGAAAATTCAAATATTTCAACAACAACAAACGCAAACAAATATATATGCATTAATCACATCATTAACCAGTTGGATCATATAAATCACATCAAAAAGTACAAAACCAAATATTGATAAGCTTACATTGGTGGTGGTCGTCGTGGTAGTGGCGGAGGAGAGGGTGATTGTGGTGGTATACGGTATCGACCTACAAAAGCAAAAAAATACAGAAGTTAGTGTAACTCATTCACTAATATAATATTACAAGCGGGTTCAATATAATTTACACTTTAACTGCATACTTAACAAAAGAGTTCAAATAAGTTACTCATATAATTATCAAAATAAGTTCAAATACCTTTCATCGTTTTCTTTTTGTCGCTGGTTTACTAATCGTTTGTGATCCCTCAGTACGACCATTTTGTTTAGTACACCGACGAACAGATGGATTAATCCATATCCCTTCTTGGTGATCTTCTCGCATATACAATTCATCATCACTGATATCCAAGTCACCGTCACTATTTGTGGATTGTGAACCACCTAAGATAGGATTTCCTCCATCATCTTCATTATATAGGCCATCATCCTCTATACAAGTATTTTTGTTTGCCGATAAAACAATGGACCACCTCTTATCGACAGGATCGGTGACAAAAAACACTTGTTTAGCTTGAGATGCCAAAATGAAAGGTTCATCTTTGTATCCCACCTTTTCAAGGTCTACTCGAGTAAAACCTATTTCACTATCATCGACACCATTTTTATGGTCAATCCACCTACACCCAAATACAGGCACCCGAAACCAACTGTAATCCAACTCCCATATACGTTCAATCACCCCATAATATGGTAAAGTGGCATAGATAGGGCTATTATCTTTCGCACTTGAGATATGCATTGCTTCAGCTACAAGACTCACCCCACTATTCTGCATTGTACTCCGTTCATCTTGGTCTTTTGTATAAAACGTGACACCATTTATACGATAACCAGAATGACAAAATACGAATCTGCCCGGGTCCACCGACAACCGTGCCAATTTATCTGAAACTGAAAGTGAATTCTCATTTTGTTTCTCTTGAATACACTTTCGGAACCAATCGATAAAACTCTTGTTATGTTCTCTTGAAATCCAACTTTCATTTTTACTTGAATTTATTCTCCTAAGTTGGTCCTTGTGCTCTTCAACATATGGCTAAACCTCATCGGTGTTGTGGAGCACATATAGGTGTGCCTGATCCTTTTGTGTGCTAGGAACACTCACTAATTGCTTTCCAATTACGCTTTCTCCTTCTGTTCCCCCCCCCCCAACAGGAGACTTTTGAAGCTCTGCAACGTTAGAATCATTCAAATATTTTGTGCAAAATGTAATAGCTTCATCAACTATGTACCGCTCAACAATGCAACCTTCCGGCCGGCTACGATTTTTCACATAGCCTTTCAATACCTTCATATAACGCTCAGTCGGATACATAGATCTCATAAAAGCTGGTCCACAAAGTTGTGTCTCTCTAACCAAGTGAATAGGTAGGTGAGTCATTATATCAAAAAACGCGGGTGGGAAATAAATCTCAAGCTCACACAAAGTGAGGACAAGTTGTTTCTGAAGTGCAGGCAATTGTTCAGGATCAAACACCTTGCTCCACATTGCTTTGAAGAAGAAACACGATCTAGTTATCGTTTCTCTCACCTTTTTTGGCAGAATGGCCCGTAAAGCAATTGGTAGCAAATGATCCATGATTACATGACAATCATGAGTCTTCATATGCTTTAGCTTCAAGTCCTTCATTGATACAAGACTGCTAATGTTCGAAGAATACCCTTCGGGAACTTTCACTCCACAAAGAAACTCACATAATGCAATTTTTTCTTTTCTAGATAGCGTGTGAGCTGCTGGAGGTAAATAAGTACGTTTTCCCTTCATTGTTGGTGCCAATTTACCTCTTATCTTCATTTCAACTAAGTCCAACCTTGCCTTCACTCCATCTTTTGTCTTTCCGGGCACATTTAGAAGAGTACCAATGACACTATCAAATACATTTTTCTCAATATGCATTATATCAAGAAAATGTCTAACATGTAAATATTTCCAATACGGCAACTCAAAAAAAATTGACCTTTTTTTCCACCATGTTTTTGCAAGGCCGCCTGCAAAAATCTTTCCGAACTTGATATCCAAATCTTTTACATTCTCAAACACCTCTTCACCGGTCAAACACTTAGGAGCTCGACATTCTTCTATGCTCCCATTGAAAGCTTTCTTCCACCGACGATATCGATGTTCTCGATTCAACCATCTTCGATGCCCTTGGAATGCATATTTCTGAGAGTGTGGGAGTCTATATTGATCTGTAATCTTGACACATATGGGGCATGCACATTGCCCATGTACACCATATCCCTCGAGATTAGCTCTTGCTGGAAAATCATTGATTGTACCAAACAACATAACTCTGAGATTGAAGCTCTCTTTTCTAAACCCATCCTACACTTTAATACTGGTCTCCCACAACTCCTTCAAATCCTCAGTTAAAGGGGCCAAGTAGACATCTATATCATTTCCAGGTTGTTTCGGCCCGGAAATTAGTATAGGCATCATAACATGCTCTCGCTTCATGCATCGCGAAGGGGGTAGGTTGTAGATCATCAAAATCACCGGCCAGGTACTATGTGAGCTACTTTGCAAGCCATGTGGGTTCATTCCATCTGTAGCCAATACAAGGCGTAAATTTCTTGGTTCTTCCCTAAATTCAGGGAAATCATTATCGATCTTTTTCCATTGAGAAGAATCTGAAGGATGTCTAATCTTGTTATCTTCAATCCCTTGTTCAAGCCTTCTATCAGCATACCATGTCAAGTCCTTGGCAAACGCTTCACTACTGTACATGCGTCTAAATTTAGGTATTATGGGCAAATACCATGCTGTTTTGACAGGAGCAGATCCATTCTTCTTGTACCGTGAGGTGCCACATTTGGGACACACCGTCAATGATGCATAGTCCTTTCTAAACAAGATGCAATCATTGAAACAAGCATGTATCCTCTCATATCCCATGCCAATTGCAGTTAACATCTTCTTAGCCTCATAAGTACGATTAGGTAACACATTATCATCGGGTAACATACTTTTTAATAGACCAAGTAAGTCTGTGAAACTCTTATCACTCCACCCATTGTTAGCTTTTAACTTGTGGAGGTTTAGGACTGCTTTAAATCTTGTGAAATTACTACCACTATACAGGGGTGTCTTTGAATCACTTGTCAAATTGTCGAACATCTTGGGACAATTTCGCAAATCCTCCTCAATCACATTGGTCATCTCCTCCAAACGATCAGACTCATAATCATCCATGTCAAAATCTACTGATCGATATGATGTATCACCCAAATCAGCTGAGGTGGCACTGCTTTCACCGTGTCTTGTCCATCGTGTGTAGCTTTTATCAATTCCATTACACACCAAATGATCTTCCAAGTCACGTGGACTAATTCTCTTTCCAAAACAACAACGTAAACACGGACAACTAATCCTAGTCGGATCCGATGCATGCTCAACCGCAAAGTCGATGAATTCTTTCACCCCTTTCCCATATTGCTCCGACATACGATCCGCCATAATCCAACTTCGATCCATCTAAATTCTCAATTAATTAAATTAGATAATTTTAATATCAGTTGATAGTTAAATTAATTAAATAAATTTATTTTTAATTTATTTCGCATTATTCTATAAAAAATTCGGCAGAGTAACGACGCAAATATTTTTACCAAGTTCTCGACTTAATCTTCTTAGTGGGTTGTATCCAACAAAAGTCGAATCTTACGATCCGCTAAAATCTCAACAGGAAAACGACGCAAAAAATACTACCAATTTCAACCACAACAAACCCAACACTCTAATCTTTCACCCACAACGAACACAAAATGATACAAAAATATTGATCACCAGTTGGATCACATAAAACATCATATATCGAGGGGAGCAACTACAAATATTGATCACCAGTTGGATCACATAGATCACATAAAAAACTACAAATAAAGCATCATATTATAAATATTGATCACCAATTGGATCCAAAAGCACATAAAAGTACAAATAAATTAAAGCATCACGATATAAAGTTTTTGGAGCTTCTCGGTTGTGCAGAAAGCTGTGCGCGTCTCACGAGAAAATTCATAACTAATTGTAGAAAGCTCGGATTCATGAACCGTTTTCTTCCTATGAAACTAGACACATAGGGCTATCCACGCATATATCTCACATACTTAGTAGATGTCTAGAAAAAAGTATATTTGTATTCAAAGTTAGAGAAAAATCTGTCAATTTTCAAAACAGCTGTGCGCGTCTTCACGAGGAAATTCATAACTCATTGTGGAAAGCTCCGATTCATGAACCATTTTATTCATATGAAACTAGACACATAGGGATATACATACATATATCGAACATACTCATGAGATGCCTAGAACAAATCAGATTTGCATTCAAATTTAGTAAAAAATCAACTAGAACATAATAACAAAAATCCACTATATAATTTATAAAACCCCAATTAACATAACATGATATATATAACAATAATTAACAAATTAACATATAACCTACATTATATACATCACAAAATCCTAATTAACATAACATTAATATATAACAAACAAGAAATTAACACATAACCTAAATTTAGTATATACATAATATATATATATAACATAACATATATAAACATATATATATATATATATATATATACCTATAAAGAGAGAGAGAGGAGGAGAGTGGTGGGCGGCGGCGACGGCGGCGGTTTGGGGTGGTGGCGACGGGACAGGGGCGGGGCCGGTTAGCTTGAGAGTAAGAGAGAGAGTATATATATAGAGAGAGTAGAGTATAGAGAGAGAGAGAGAGATCGAGTAGAGCGATAGAGAAAAATCGAATGGGGGGCCGGCGGCGGCGGAGGCGGGTTGTGGTGGTGGTGGAGACGGTGGCGGTGGTGGGGGCGGTGGTGGAGAGTGAGAGAGATAGTAGAGTAGAGAGAGAGAGAGAGAGTAGAGTAGAGAGTGAGAGATAGTAGAGAGAATGGAGGGGGAGCTCGGTTTTTGGGGGGAAAAATGGGGGGAAATTTATTTATTTTTAATTACATTTTATAGCGGTTCATTCCCGAACCGCTATAACTGAGTGCCAATTATAGCGGTTCAGTACCAAACCGCTATAACTGGCATAAACCGGTTATAGCGGTTCGTTCTCGAACCGCTATAAAATTTTATTTTATTTTTTGTTCGGTTAGACTTATAATAGCGGTTTTTTATCGAACCGCTATAATAGGTTTGGAACTATTACAGAGGTTCGATAAAAACCCCCTGTAATAGGTACCCGGTTAATATCCATTATAACGGTTCACTTATAAACCGCTGTAATAAGTCTCTCCGTTCAGTGGTTTTCCAAAAACCGCTGTAAAATGTGCGCTGTAACAGGTCTTTCCTGTACTAGTGATTAATTAAAAGAGTAAAATTAATTGAATCCTTCAATTAATTTATATTCCATATTAGGAAAGTACTAAACTTTCCTAATTCCCTCAATTTCCTCGAATTTGATTAATCACATCTATTCAAGCAGCGACTCTCTTGAGTTAGTGTGTGACCCCTTAGGCTCGTTTCTATCTAGTAGTAAGTACACCTTCCCACAGTGCTAGTGTACCGTCCTAAAATGGAAAGTACTAGATTAAATCAATCCTTTGATTTAATCAAGCCTCGAATTAGTCACCAAGCTAATTCTCGACACTTACAAATCGCGGTTGCCCACTTAGCATAGGGTCATGAAGTCCTAGATAAAACGAAAGTAAAGATACGCCTTTTGCGATCTTGATCCTCGCATAAGTAAGATCTCTCTATCTAATCTCCCGATTGAATCTAGAGCATTGGCTAAGGTCGAAGCTCTATTAATTCAATACTATGTTTTCCATGTTATGTGAAATCGACTTCGACTATCTAAACGAGGAAACCCTACGCCTCTTTAGATATCATACTTCGGCTGAAGATTCCTTAAGTCGATTCACTATGTAACCATAGGAGATTAACCGACTGGCTAATGTCAGAGATAGATTCCTCTTAATTCTCACGTGCCTTACTACGTAAGACGTGCATGTCTGAGTTTGCCCATATTCGATCATCTAAAGTGATCATGTAACAAATCTAGAACATGAGCGGTTACGCATAAGACATCCAATGGAATCTTAGGTCCATAAGGATTACTCTTATACTACAAGACCGCTGGAAGTTCCACATTCGACTGGGAATCCATTTCAGGAACTTCCATGAGGTTGTTCAGTTCGCCCATTACCACAATGGCAACCCTCATATATGCATTGGCTTTCACCGTGCCAGTATCTATGGAACAAGATACACTTCTACCAGAGTATGCATCATATGAGCAAGTCTTTTGGGTTGCATCGATATCCCTTTATCTCGATGAACCCTTTCACGACTGGAACAATGTTTAAAGATCACAGCCTTCGAGACATATTCCATCATTGCCACACCCAATGTGCAATGATGTCCCATAGTTATGTGTGATCCTTCGGGACTTTATTCTAAGCCAAAGTAAAAACTAATTTAAGAATAAAGACATGCCACACATAAAAAAGAGATTGACTTTATTTATAAGAAAACGATTGTTCAACTCTAGAGTTACTATTACAAAGAATGGCGCCCAATAATTGGTGTGCCGGGCACTAATCCTAACAATCTCCCACTTGCCGCAGCGCCAATTACCCATGTACTTAAGGCCCATTCTTCCCAGATGTCCTTCGAATACTTTTTGGCTAAGGGGTTTGGTGAGTAGGTCCGCTATGTTGTCCGTTGTATCCACGCGCTCCATTCGCACGTCGCCTCTTCCAATGATTTCTCGTATCAATCAAAATTTCCTCAGAACATGTTTGTATTTCTGATGAGACCTCGGCTCTTTTGTTTGCGTAATAGCCCCGTTGTTATCACAGTATACCGTTACTGGATCCCCAACAGATGGAACGACACCCAATTCTTGGATGAAGTTCCTCATCCAAACAGATTCTTTTGCAGCCTCATTTGTTGCAATGAATTCTGCTTCAGTGGTGGAGTCGGCTATGGTTTCTTGCTTGGAACTCTTCCAGCTAACCGCTCCGCCATTAAGCAGAAATACAAACCCAGAGACCGACTTCGAGTCATCCTTGTCGGATTGGAAACTCGAATCAATAAACCTCTCTAATTCCAATTCTCCTCGTCCGTATATCAAGAACAATTCCTTAGTTCTCCTTAAATATTTAAGGATTGTTTTCACCGAACTCCAGTGTGCCATGTCTGGATTCGCTTGATATCAACTGCACGCATTCAATGCATATGCTACATCGGGTCTTGTGCATATCATCGCGTACATTATACTACCTATCGCAGAAGCATAGGGAGTTTTGGACATTTTCACTCTTTCTTCCTTAGTCTTTGGGCACATAGACTTGGAAAGTGTGATGCCATGTCCTATTGGCAAGAATCCCTTCTTGGACTCTTCCATTTCAAATCTTTTGAGTACGCGATCGACATATGCAGATTGGGAGAGACCTAGCATCCTATTCGATCTATCCCTATAGATCTTCATACCGAGTATGTAGGACGCTTCTCCCATATCTTTCATGGAAAATTTATTAGAGACCCATACTTTAGTTGACTGCATCATCCCTACTTCATTTCCAATTAGTAGGATGTCATCGACATAAAGTATGATGAACGTGACTGCGCTCCCACTGTCTTTCTTATACACACATGCCTCTTCAACGTTTTGAACGTATCCATACTCTTGTATGATAGTGTCAAAACGTTTGTTCCAACTTCGAGAAGCTTGCTTAAGTCCATAGATGGACCTTTGGAGTTACACACTTTGTGTTCGTTCCCTTTGGATGTAAAGCCCTCTGGCTGTTGCATGTAAATCTCTTCCTCAATTTCTCCATTGAGGAATGCAGTCTTTACATTCATCTTCCATATTTCATAATCAAAATATGCAGATATTGCAAGCATAATCCTAATGGATTTCAGCATAGCCACTGGTGAGAAGGTTTCCTCATAGTCAATCCCTTGTCTTTGAGTAAATCCTTTTGCCACGAGGAGAGCCTTATAGGTGACTACCTCTCCATCGACTCCAAACTTTCGCTTGTAGACCCACTTGCAGCCAATGGGCTTGATGCCCTCAGGTGGGTCAACCAAGGTCCATACCTTGTTGGAGTACATGGAGTCCATTTCGGATGTCATGGCCTCTAGCCATCTTCTCGAATCAATGTCAGACATTGCACTCTTAAAACTCTTCGGATCAGAGTCTAGAGGAGGATCTTGAGTGCCCTCTTCTTGCAATAGGCCTAGCCATCTTTCAGGCTCCTTTGGGATCCTCTTTGATCTCCTCAAAGGTTGTGTGTTTTCAGTGGGTGCCTCTGATGTAGCCTCGTTGGTGTCAGGTGGGTTAATTTGTATCTCTTGACTTGATCCATTCTCATTGACCTCATCAAGTTCTTGGATATCCTACAAAATAGCACAAAGAGGACTTGGGGTCCAATTTGTCTCCCACTAAGTGCTTTACATAAGCTGGACACCCCCATATTCTCAAATGATTATATGAGGGCGTCTTTCCACACCAACTTTCATATGGAGTATTGGGCACCGTCTTGCTAGGCGATCTATTCAACAGATAGACAACCGTTTCAAGAGCATAGCCCCACATGGACTTAGGAACTTTAGTGAAACCCATCATGGATCAAACCATATCTAGCAATGTTCGATTCCTACGCTCGGCTACCCCATTATGTTGAGGCGTGCTGGGCGGTGTCCACTGTGAGAGAATTCCATTCTCTCTAAGATAATCAAGAAACTTGGTAGACAAGTATTCTCCTCCTCGATCCGATCGAAGAGCCTTAATACTTCTACCAAGTTGTTTCTCTACTTCATTTCTGAACTCCTTAAACTTCTCAAAGGATTCAGATTTATATCTCATAAGATATAAGTAACCATACCGTGAATAATCATCGGTAAAAGTTATGAAGTAGCTTTGGCTACCATGAGTGCTCACACTCATTGGCCCACACATATCCGTATGGACCAAGTCCAATGGTTTTGTGGCTCGTTCCGCTTTCCCCGAAAATGGTAACTTGGTCATTTTTCCTTTAAGACATGATTCACAACTTGACTATTCATCTAAGTCATTTACACCTAAATGTTTTGCCATTGTTCGAATTCTTTCTTTGGAAATATGTCCAAGTCTTTCGTGCCACATTTGTGCGTTTACTTGATTATCTTGTTTACGTTTGTTACTTTGTTGAATATTGAGATTGGATATTATTGGGGATACAGTATACATTCCATCCTTCATTTTCGATTCCATAACAAGAGACGATTCATAAAACAAAAACAAAATTTTATTATGAATCTCAAAACAATATCCTTCTCTATCCAAAACCGGGATTGAGATAATATTTCTTATTATTTCAGGAACAAAATAAACGGAATGTAAAACTAATTTCCTATCTCCTAACTCTAAGTAGATTGTCCCCACGGCTTTGGCAGCAACCAATGCTCCATTCCCCATCCGCAGGGTCATATCTCCTCTACTTAGTTCCTTGGTTCTTTTCATCACCTGCAAATCATTGCAGATATGAACACCGCATCCAGTGTCAAAAACCCAAGAAGAATCGTTAACAGTGAAGTTAACTTTAACAAAGAACATACCTTGAGCCGAAGGCTCTTTGCAGTTCCTTTGCCAGTGCCCAACTTTCCCACATTTGAAGCACCCATCAGACTTTTTAGACTTGGACTTCTTACCCTTCTTCACACCACCATTACCTTTCAGCCTCTTAGTCTTATTCTTCTTCTTGTTGCCCTTCTTGGCTTTTGATGAAGAATTCCTAAGAAGCACCGGTTTATCCTTCTTGATGGTGCTTTCAGCAGTCTTCAACATGCTCAACAGCTCAGGAAGCTTTGCTTCAAGTTGGTTCATGTTGAAATTGACCACAAATTGATCATAAGAGTTAGGCAATGACTGTAGGACCAAACCCATAGAAGGCTCATTGTCAAGTGCCACGCCCAGACCAACCAATTTTTCAATTAGCCCGATCATTTTAAGTACGTGCGCACTTACATCAGAGTTTTCAGTCATTCGAGCTTTGAAGAGCTCCTTGGAGATAGCATATCTTTCTTGCCTAGTTCTAGTGCCATACAACTCTTGCAAATGAAGGAGGATCGACGCAGCATTCTCGATCGTCTCATGTTGTCTCTGCAACTCGTTGCTCATAGAAGCCAACATGAGGCATCGCACTTGCATGTCATCTTCCTTCCATTGTTGGTATTGGAACTTTTCATCATCAGATGAATCCTCTTCCGGCTCATCTTGCACCGGTATGTCAAGCACATATTGTCTTCTTTCAGACGAAAGGATAATCTTAAGGTTACGAAGCCAATCTTCAAAGTTTGATCCAGTTAGTTTGTTTGTTTCAATTAGGGTTTTGAAAGGATTATTGGCCATTTTCGTTTATCTACAAAAACGCATAACAGACAATCAATAGCAGATTTTCAAATAAAGTCCTTATACAATTTGGCCTTTAATTGTACAAGTCTCCCACTATTTTTCTCAAATCATACCACCCTCTTGACATGATTCGAAGAAACGTTAATTTCTTTAGTGGGCTTGAGATCCATTCTAACTTCATCATATGCCCCATTTTCTGAGCTAACATACGATGATTTTGAATAGTAGCCTTACCGGACCTTCTATCTTTTTTAGATAGTTCTCAAGATGGTTTTCCTCATCTCCCACATGTGCCCCATTTTCTGAGCTAACACATGAGGGACGATGTTAGGCTCGACCCATCAAGTATCCCATGTATAACCATTAATTTCATTGCCCCCATTTTCTGAGCAGAGCAATGAAACCAACCGATTTCCACGGGGCACCGTAGTGCTTAGTAAACACTCACAGCCTACCTCGGATCCAATCCATCCCATTTTCTGAGCAAAAGGATTGAACCTTTAGCGGCATTTCACATGGTGTATACTTATGATGGAAGGCATGATAATAGAATTCCATTGTTAATATCATATAAGCCTAATATTTTCACAGGAGGGAATTATAACATGCTTATTGGGGGGTCTCATCAGATTTAGTTAACTTGTTCTAATTATCTATCCTATGCATGCATTACATCACATAATCATCATAGACAGATAAGTAAAACATCCACAAAGCGATAAAATTGAGGATGAACGACCTCGAGCCCTAACCTAGCAACCCACTCGAGCCAAAGTGGGTTTGGACATTCTAGAAAATAAAAACACAGCCTAGACTATTACAATGGTATCGTCTCAGCATACAAGTCTTCAAGTCTTGGCTCCGTCTTCGATTACATAGAATATCAAAAACTACTAATCTACTATACGAAAAGGAAAGAGCCAAACCGGCCATTATTTACAACTCTAGAATAATTACATACATAGAAAACCAACACTACGACTAGGCTCGTGGTTCATCCTTTTATCACATAAACATGCCAAGCAACAAACATACATGTGATAAAGTAAATTTTACTCATTCATCATTCAAACTAGATTGCAAATATCATTGGGATAAGTTCGATATTGATTTCTAAAACCTTTCTCAGAGTCTACAAGTCTAAAACATCATAGGTAAGGTCTTTGGGTCACCCACCTTCAGAAAGTACGAAGAAAGGAAATTTTTATTTTTTTTATTTAACTTTTTGTTGGCGTGGTCATCCGCGCACCTGGGCGTGGTTTACCCCACGCCTGGGCACTGCGTGCAGCGGCTGTTGCTGTTCGCGATTTTCAAATTAGTTTTTCGCACGTTCGTGATTCTTTCGAGTTTCGATTAACGAATCTGAATTCTCATAAGGTCTGAGTTTTATTACTTGATGATTAAACCTTCGGTTCAACCATCTCGCAACACCCCACCAAAGGTGATTTCATAAAACTAGATCAAAACCTTTCGAAAACAATCATATACCCAAATTTCAGATTTCATGATTTTTAAAACCAATGACTTTTAAACATTAAAATCATAAAAATCAAACAACATCCCAAATCAAAATCAATCCTAGTCTAACAATGAACATATTGATTATCATGCTTTCGATTTTACAATTAAAACGTAAAAACAAACATGCATAATCACATAAAAATTCGATCGAGCCAAACCATGGCTCTGATACCACTGTTGGGTTGACTCATTCCCTCGGGTGGCTCGTGGCAGTGGAAATTAAAATTTTACAAAAGTAAACATACAACCACCCGAAAACAGGAATATGGAATTGGTTCGATTGAATTTGATAAGGAGGTAAACAAAATTATACCTTTCGAAAATTTCGTTTCACCTCGTACTTTGGATCTCAGCAACCCTGTGGTGCAAATCCACACAATTTCCCTTGGGTGAGAAATTGCCCGTCGTTTTTCGTATCTCCCGATTTAGAGTGCTCCAAGCGTCGCACCTCTAAGATGTATCCACACCTCGTTCAAATCACCAATCGTCTTGCCTTGCGTGCTAGAAAACAAAATGATTCTAAGCTTAACTTAGGCTTGATTATGTGAAAGGTAGGAATATTTTCTAAGTCATTTAATTCAACACATGAATAGAATGATGTCTTGTTGGAAAGAGGAGAGAGGTGGCCGATTTTAGGTCTAAGAGAAGGGGGCGGATTTTTTAGCTTTTTCATCATCTATTTTAGTCTCCTTCATCTCTTATTTATAGGTGAAGATTACCTAGAGTCCTATTAGAAAAAGGAAACTTCATGAAGTATAAGTTTGAATCATTTGATAAGTTCATTACATTCACTGATGACCATTCAAGATATGGCCTGGTGTACTTAATGAAGTATAAGTTTGAATCATTTGATAAGTTCAAAGAATTCAAGGCTGTAGTGAAAAAACATACAGGTCATCATATAAAAGCACTACGATCGGATCATGGAGGTGAATATATGAGTGACGAGTTTAATGAGTTCCTAAAGGAACATGCGATAATATTGCAACTCACACCACCAGCAACTTTACAGTTGAATGGGGTAGTAGCACGGAGAAATCGAACACTATTGGATATGGTTCGATCTATGATCAGCTACACTGACTTACCCATTCTCTTTGGGGACATGCGCTCTTTACAGCTGTTCATGTCTTTAATAGATGTCCTTCTAAATCAATTTCTAAGACACCATATGAGATATGGAGAAGTAGGAAACCAAATCTTAAGTACATTAGGGTTTGGGGATGCCCTGCCTACATCAAGAAGACTAAGGCAGAGAAATTGGAAGCTAGGTCCATTAAAGGACATTTTGTCGGTTTTCCCGAGGATTCCATGGGATACCTTTTCTACATGCAAGATGATCAAAGAATCATTATTGCACTGCAAGCGCACTTTCTGGAAGATGAATTCATTCTAGAAGGTGGTGCAGGTAGGAAAATTGCTCTTAACAAACAAGATGAAACACCTAGGGAGACAACTGTTCAAGAAACACATACTGAACCTGAAGAAACACAACCAACGTTGCGAAGATCTGGTAGAGTACCACATCAACTTGATAGGTACTATGGGTATTTGCTACAAGAGAAACCGGGTGTCCACACTATAGTAGTGGGAGTCCAAGGGGACGACCCTTCTACTTATGATCAAGAAATGATGGACATCGACTCTGGAGAGATAGACTCAATACATTCCAACCAGGTCTGGACTCTGGTAGATCGTCGTAATGGCATTGCACCTATAGGGTGCAAGTGGATCTACAACAGAAAGATAGGCCCAGATGGAAACGTTGACACATACAAGGCAAGGCTTGTAGCAAAAGGTTATAGTTAAAAGGATGGAATTGACTACTAAGAGACCTTTTCACCTGTGGCAATGATCAAGTCTATCCATGTTCTGCTCGCAATAGCTGCACACACTAGTACAGAAGAGGTCTGTTACAGCGGTTTTTTTTCACTATTACAGCGGTTTTAACCGCTGTAATACGTATCGCTGTAATTGGTATGTTTACTATTACAGCGGTTAAAAACCGCTGTAAAATGAGCCCTATTACAGCGGTTCAATAACGAACCGCTGTAATAGGTAATTAAAAAAAAATAATTAAGTGTAAAAGCCGTAGCCTGTTACAGCGGTTCGTTGATGAACCGCTGTAACAGGATACCTGTTACAACGGTTTGTTTTTGAACCGCTGTAACAGCAGGTTCACTGTTACAGCGGTTTGTTGGTGAACCGCTGTAATAGGTTCACTGTTACAGCGGTTCATCAACGAACCGCTGTAACATGATTTTTTTTTATTTTTATTTTTTTCTGTTATAATTTCAGCTAGAGCTATATCCTTCCCACAAGCTCAAAATTCAACTCATCAATAACACATAAAACAAACCAATTGCTCAACAGAAACAACAAATTCAAATCCAAAATTAATTTCATTTACCAAATAATAATCTCCGATAATTACAAATAATAACGAGTTTACAATAAACCAATATAAACTAATCACTGCTTTTAAATCAAATAAAAATTTACAATAATTTTCAACTTACACCGCCGGCATATCAAAAGCGCATTTAAAAATGTATTGTGCCAATTCAGAACGTGCTTCATCAAGTTGCGCTATAGTGTAAGAGGCGTACTGACAATCAGCAAAGTACTGCAAGACAAATATTAAAATCCAACAAAAATGTTTAATAACTTAAAAGGGACATTAGAATTTGATTAATATTAATTAGAATTATGCATACCGCGGGTGGGATTATAGATTCTCCGTGTCTAATAATATCTTTCATGAATTTCATGACGAAGAACCCACAATCTATGACATTTATTTGAATGGGGCACTACAAATTAAATTCAAATCAAAATTGTATTAAAACAAATAACTTTTATACGAATAATTTCTTGAAACTATAATTAAAATAATATAATTAAACTAACCTGTATACAACTCCATGTACAGGCCTTGTTTTTTGATTTGATCTTTTGGTTGTTTTTATTTGCTCGAAACATCAACACAGCGCTGTTAAAAACATCAAAAATCAAGGAAATATGTCAATATCAAGCAAATATATATATATGAAGTCTAGTTATAATATATATACTTTAAACTTAATATTAAATATAATATAATGGATACATTTAATTGAATGATAAAACTTACTGATTGATCATATCTTTCATATCATGTCGGTTATTTGGATTACCGTGCAAAGAATCCAAATAATAAACGATCTCTTTAATTGGATCAATCACGAGCAACAACCAATGGCCCCTAATCAGCATATTCAAAAGAAAAATTTTAAATTAGTTATGCCTACGTAACAAATTTTACAAAATAGCAATGCGTCTTTAGTAGCTCACCCGGAGTTGTAAGGTGCAAGAAACAACTTCCCCTCCAGTGCACTAGCTATCATAGTATTTGCTATATATTGCGATTTGTCAACAAGCTGCGTGGGAGTAATTCCTGCTCCCGCAGATATAGAATGTGGGCTAAGGAACCCGAATTTATTTTGTTTTTGTTCGGGGACCACGTGATTAACCCACAAACACCTACAATTGAGCATAAAATAAATTTGAGTAACAAAAATAAACATAGTTCAAATTAATGCAGTAAAATAATTTAATTAAAAGCTTACTTTTTATTAATTAATATTTAAAAACTTACTTGATGTAAGCAGTAATGATAGAGGCTCCTATCTGTTCTTTATGCACAAAGTCACCGATCTCCTCCCGCCCAATATATTCTGGAAAGGGGATATTGAAGATTTCCTCGGGTATGTCTATCCGGATAGTGTTATCAGCAGCCATCATCCCAAAGAACCTTTCAAGAATTGCAAGTGAATTAGGGCGTGGAGCAGGAGGGTTGGCCACTAGAGAAGGAGGGTTGGCCACTAGAGGTGTATTTTTGACATGTGAGTGCTTCGTCAACTCTGATTTGCTTTTTCCGAGTGAGACACAACAGGAGACTTTTGAAGCTCTGCAACGTTAGAATCATTCAGATATTCTGTGCAAAATGTAATAGCTTCATCAACTATGTACCGCTCAACAATGCAACCTTCCGGCCGGCTACGATTTTTCACATAGCCTTTCAATACCTTCATATAACGCTCAGCCGGATACATAGATCTCATAAAAGCTGGTCCACAAAGTTGTGTCTCTCTAACCAAGTGAATAGGTAGGTGAGTCATTATATCAAAAAACGCGGGTGGGAAATACATCTCAAGCTCACACAAAGTGAGGACAAGTTGTTTCTGAAGTGCAGGCAATTGTTCAGGATCAAACACCTTGCTCCACATTGCTTTGAAGAAGAAACACAATCTAGTTATCGTTTCTCTCACCTTTTTTGGCAGAATGGCCCGTAAAGCAATTGGTAGCAAATGATCCATGATTACATGACAATCATGAGTCTTCATATGCTTTAGCTTCAAGTCCTTCATTGATACAAGACTGCTAATGTTCGAAGAATACCCTTCGGGAACTTTCACTCCTTTCACTCCACAAAGAAACTCACATAATGCAATTTTTTCTTTTCTAGATAGCGTGTGAGCTGCTGGAGGTAAATAAGTACGTTTTCCCTTCATTGTTGGTGCCAATTTACCTCTTATCTTCATTTCAACTACACTATCAAATACATTTTTCTCAATATGCATTATATCAAGAAAATGTCTAACATGTAAATATTTCCAATATGGCAACTCAAAAAAAATTGACCTTTTTTTCCTCCATGTTTTTGCAAGGGCGCCTGCAAAAGTCTTTCCGAACTTGATATCCAAGTCTTTTACATTCTCAAACACCTCTCCACCAGTCAAACACTTAGGAGCTCGACATTCTTCTATGCTCCCATTAAAAGCTTTCTTCCACCGACGATATCGATGTTCTCGATTCAACCATCTTCGATGCCTTTGGAATGCATATTTCTGAGAGTGTGGGAGTCTATATTGATCTGTACTCTTGACACATATGGGGCATGCACATTGCCCATGTACACCATATCCCTCGAGATTAGCTCTTGCTGGAAAATCATTGATTGTACCAAACAACATAACTCTGAGATTGAAGCTCTCTTTTCTAAACCCATCATACACTTTAATACCGGTCTCCCACAACTCTTTCAAATCCTCAATTAAAGGGGCCAAGTAAACATCTATATCATTTCCAGGTTGTTTCGGCCCGGAAATTAGTATAGGCATCATAATATGCTCTCGCTTCATGCATCACGAAGGGGGTAGGTTGTAGATCATCAAAATCACCGGCCATGTACTATGTGAGCTACTTTGCAAGCCATGTGGGTTCATTCCATCTGTAGCCAATACAAGGCGTAAATTTCTTGGTTCTTCCCTAAATTCAGGGAAATCATTATCGATCTTTTCCCATTGAGGAGAATCTGAAGGATGTCTAATCTTGTTATCTTCAATCCCTTGTTCAAGCCTTCTATCAGCATACCATGTCAAGTCCTTGGCAAACGCTTCACTACTGTACATGCGTCTAAATCTAGGTATTATGGGCAAATACCATGCTGTTTTGACAGGAGCAGATCCATTCTTCTTGTACCGTGAGGTGCCACATTTGGGACACACCGTCAATGATGCATAGTCCTTTCTAAACAAGATGCAATCATTGAAACAAGCATGTATCCTCTCATATCCCATGCCAATTGCAGTTAACATCTTCTTAGCCTCATAAGTACGATTAGGTAACACATTATCATCGGGTAACATACTTTTTAATAGACCAAGTAAGTCTGTGAAACTCTTATCACTCCACCCATTGTTAGCTTTTAACTTGTAGAGGTTTAGGACTGCTTTCAATCTTGTGAAATTACTACCACTATACAGGGGTGTCTTTGAATCACTTGTCAAATTGTCGAACATCTTGGGACAATTTCGCAAATCCTCCTCGATCACATTGGTCATCTCCTCCAAACGATCAGGCTCATAATCATCCATGTCAAAATCTACTGATCGATATGATGTATCACCCAAATCAGCTGAGGTGGCACTGCTTTCAACGTGTCTTGTCCATCGTGTGTAGCTTTTATCAATTCCATTACACACCAAATGATCTTCCAAGTCACGTAGACTAATTCTCTTTCCAAAACAACAACGTAAACATGGACAACTAATCCTAGTCGGATCCGATGCATGCTCAACCGCAAAGTCGATGAATTCTTTCACCCCTTTCCCATATTGCTCCGACATACGATCCGCTACAATCCAACTTCGATCCATCTAAATTCTCAATTAATTAAATTAAATAATTTTAACATCAGTTGATAGTTAAATTAATTAAATAAATTTATTTTTAATTTATTTCGCATTATTCTATAAAAAATTCGGCAGAGTAACGACGCAAATATTTCTACCAAGTTCTCGACTTAATCTTCTTAGTGGGTTGTAACCAACAGAAGTCGAATCTTACGATCCGCTAAAATCTCAGCAGGGAAACGACGCAAAAAATACTACCAATTTCAACCACAACAAACCCAACACTCTAATCTTTCACCCACAACGAACACAAAACGATACAAAAATATTGATCACCAGTTGGATCACATAAAACATCATATTTCCAGGGGAACAACTACAAATATTGATCACCAGTTGGATCACATAGATCACATAAAAAACTACAAATAAAGCATCATATTATAAATATTGATCACCAATTGGATCCAAAAGCACATAAAACTACAAATAAATTAAAGCATCACGATATAAAGTTTTTGGAGCTTCTCGGTTGTGCAGAAAGCTGTGCGCGTCTTCACGAGAAAATTTATAAATAATTGTAGAAAGCTCGGATTCATGAACCGTTTTCTTCCTATGAAACTAGACACATAGGGCTATCCACACATATATCTCACATACTCAGTAGATGTCTAGAAAAAAGCAGATTTGTATTCAAAGTTAGAGAAAAATCTGTCAATTTTCAAAACAGCTGTGCGTGTCTTCACGAGAAAATTCATAACTCATTGTGGAAAGCTCCGATTCATGAACCGTTTTATTCATATGAAACTAGACACATAGGGATATACATACATATATCGAACATACTCATGAGATGCCTAGAACAAATCAGATTTGCATTCAAAGTTAGTAAAAAATCAACTACAACATAATAACAAAAATCCACTATATAATTTATAAAACCCCAATTAACATAACATGATATATATAACAATAATTAACAAATTAACATATAACCTACATTATATACATCACAAAATCCGAATTAACATAACATTAATATATAACAAACAAGAAATTAACACATAACCTAAATTTAGTATATACATAATATATATATATAACATAACATATATAAACATATATATATATACCTATAAAGAGAGAGAGAGGAGGAGAGTGGTGGGTAACGGCGGCGGCGGCGGTTTCGGGTGGTGGTGGAGGTGGTGGCGACGGGACGGGGGCGGTTTAGGTTAGGTTGAGAGTGAGAGAGAGAGTATAGAGAGAGAGAGTAGAGTATAGGGAGAGAGATCGAGTAGAGAGATAGAGAAAAATCAAATGGGGCGGCGGCGGCGGCGGATTGTGGTGGTGGTGGAGACGATGGCAGGGGCGGTGGTGGAGAGTGAGAGAGATAGTAGAGTAGAGAGAGAGAATAGAGTAGAGAGTGAGAGAGATAGTAGAGTAGAGAGAGAGAGTAGAGTAGAGAGTGAGAGATAGTAGAGAGAAATGAGGGGGAGAGCTCGGTTTTTGGGGGGAAAAAAGGGAGGGAATTTTTTTTTTTTTTAATTACGTTTTATAGCGGTTCGGGAACGAACCGCTATAACTGGTTTACCAATTATAGCGGTTCAGTACCGAACCGCTATAACTGGGAATCAGTTATAGCGGTTCGGTACTAAACCGCTATAATTGGCATAAACCGGTTATAGCGGTTCATTCTCGAACCGCTATAAAATTTTTTTTTTTTTTTTTATGTTCGCGCTATAATAGCGGTTTTTTATCGAACCGCTATAATAGGTTCGAACTATTACAGCGGTTCGATAAAAAACCGCTGTAATAGGTACCCGGTTAATATCCATTATAACGGTTCACTTATAAACCGCTGTAATAAGTCTCTCCGTTCAGCGGTTTTCCAAAAACCGCTGTAAAATGTGCGCTGTAACAGGTCTTTTCTGTACTAGTGACACTTGGACTATGAGATATGGCAGATGGATGTAAAGACGGCTTTTCTGAATAGATTCCTTGAAGAGGATATCTACATGGAGCAGCCTAAAGGCTTTGCATCTAGGTCTGATATCCATAAGGTGTGCAAACTTAAGAGATCCATTTATGAACTTAAGAAAGCCTCTCGGAGTTGGAATCTATGTTTTGACAAAGATGTCAAGGAATTTGACTTTGTCAAGAACGAAGATGAACCCTGTATTTACAAGAAGATTAGTGCGAGTAAAATCACTTTCCTTGTCTTATATGTGGATGACATCCTACTCATAAGAAATGATGTAGGAATGCTCACATCAGTCAAAGTCAAAGCATGGCTTTCAAATATATTCTCCATGAAAGACTTGGGAAAGGCAACCTATATTCTAGGGATTCGTATCTACAGCGATAGAACAATTAGAACAATAAGACTTTCCCAAGACCTTTACCTAGAAAAGATCCTAAAAATATTTAGGATGGAAGACTCTAAGAAAGTCTTTCAAAGTCTATGTCTCCTCAAAGTGAGGAAGATAGAAAAGAAATGAGCACGTATCCTTGTGCGTCTGTGGTGGGTAGTCTGATGTACGCCATGTTATGTGCACGGCCAGACATTACCTACGTGGTAAGCGTGGTAAGTCGTTTTTAGGCTAACCCGGGAAGAGAACATTGGACTGCTGTAAAAAATATCCTAAAGTATCTGAAGAGAACTAAGGATATGGTCCTAATGTATGGACATGGAGATTTGAAAGTGGATGGATCCACTGACTCAAATTTTCAATCTGATGTAGATGATCGGAAATCCACTTCGGGGTTTATATTCACGTTGAATAGTGGAGCGGTGACTCGAAAAAGTTCAAAGCAAAGCACGGCTGCTAATTCTACCACTGAAGCGGAATACATAGCAGCTTCAGAGGCTGCTAAAGAGGGTGTTTGGATTAGGAGGTTTCTTGGAGAACTTCAAGTGGTCCCTAGTGTAGAGCTGCCATTGCCACTTTATTGTGACAATAATGGGGCTATTGCACAAGCAAAGGAACCAAAATCTCACAGCAAATCCAACCACATAGATAAAAGATGTCACATAATAAGGGAAATCGTTGGAAGAGGCGAAAGAGCTGTTCAGAGAGTAAATTCAGCCGACAACATCGCTGACCCATTGACCAAGCCTTTGACACAGGCAGTGCTGGATCAACATCTTGAGAAGATAGGTATTAGATACCATAGTGATTGACATTGAGTACAAGTGGGAGATTGTTAGGTTAATGTCCTTAAATGCCACTAGAGGATTAGTAAATGATAGGACATTATCAATTGTAATTGTTTATTAAATCAATCAATAAAAGGCATTTTAGTTGTTTACATTCATATTGTCATTTATATATTGTAATCATCTATAAGTCCATGAACACAAGAAGATTAACTCTCTAAGGCACTAGAGGAGTCTGATACTTATGTACTGAAATAGCATGCAAGTCAAAGATTTTCAATTAGGCATTGGAAATCATGAAGACTTGTATGATATGAGTTTTGACGAGTTAGGTGCCCGTAAATCACTAGGAAGTAGTGAAGAACTCATATCATAGGTGCACTGATAGAGATAGTGGCACTGAGACATGGCTCGCATCAATTCTGTCACATTGATTTTCACTCTTTAACAGTCAATGACAGAATTGATTATATTGTAATAGGTGTGTTTGAACTTTAGACTTGAGGAATCGAGTTGAAGATGTACTTGTGACTTTAGGTTCTTCATTAGAGTAGTTCGGCCCAATTCACCAGTTGGTGGGGTCAACCTCGAATTGGAACCTAATGGGCGAGTAGTATTCTTAACTGATATCCAATAATGGATTCGTTCCCTCGTAAGTGAATGAGGAATTATCCTATGCATTTATAAGTAAGTTAGATCTTAAAGTGTTTGGCCAAAGAGTTCATTGATCTAAGCTTATTATAAATATAGCATAGCGTTAAGTTAGTGAGTTTGACCAAAACCATGACTCTCATTTAACCGGGATAAGAAAATGAAAAGTTTGCATTCACACGGTATTTACAAATTGAAAGGTATAAATGATCTAATCATTTTCATCTTATTTGGGTTAAAATATGGACCACTTGATTGGCTAGGTGGACCCATATTCAATGGAATCCTCCTATTGCCAAATATAGATGAACTTAAAGAGTCATGCTTAAAAAACAAAAATTAAGTGAAAAGTGGAATACTTCTTGTGGCAATATTTTAAGTATTGGATACTTAAAATTAAATAAATAGAATTAATTATTTAGAGAAATAAGTTAATTTATTTATGATTTAATTAATATAATATTTCTTGGAAAAATATAATTAATTAAATAAATGTGTTATCTATTATGTAATTGAATTAATTAATTGGATTAAGTTAATTAATTAAATATTAGATTAAACTAAGCACAAAATTAATACACCATGTGGCATACTAAACCTAGAGGGGGTGGCCACTAAGGGGTTTAATGGGCTTAGTTTAAGTCCAAGACAATAACTTAAGTGATATAAATATCACCTTAACTATTAGCCTAGGTAATAAGTTGCATTACACAACACACAAGAAGAAGAATCCCTCTCCCTCACTCTTACCTAGCCCTCGGTTTCAATACCAAAGGACGAGGAAGTTTTTCATCAAGTTTTTTCAGTGAGACGATTTAGAGACAGAACATTTCGATTGCTCGGATCAAGAATTAATCAGCTGGAGATTTATCGCGAAGAATTCAAGTTCGTGGAAATGATCTACCACTATGCTACAACGGGTAATGTGATTTTACACTATCATACACACGTTTGATTAAACCCCAAGATTGACTTTGTGAAGGGAAAATCCAATTTTTTTTTAACTTCTGTTTTTGCTGCGTTGGTAAATTTTCCCCAACACAGACTTGTATTTCATTAGATACACAAGACCATACCTTGAATGGTCATCAGTGAAAGTAATAAAATAGTAAAAACCTCCGCGAGCTATTTCTTCAAATGGTCCGCAAACGTCTGTGTGCACAAGTCCTAATACTTCAGTGGCTCTTTCAAAAGTCCCGGTGAAGGGTGATCTACCCATTTTGCCTTTCAGGTAAGATTCACAAGTCGGATAGGGATCCGATCCCAATGGGTCAATTAACCCATCTTTCTCCATCTTGTGTATCTTTCTCTCGCCGACATGACCTAGTCTTAGATGCCACTTTAAGCTTAGGTTAGTACTTTGTCTAGCATGCTTCTTTGAGATAACATTCGCAATACACTCATTTTGCGTGTTTAAATAATAGAGGCCATTGACTAAAGTAGCAGTGTCAACAATATTATTATGAAATAAAATGCTGCAATCACTGTCAATGAAATTAAAAACATAGTCGTTCCTAACCAAAACAGGAATTGAAATAATGTTTGAAGCCCGTTGTGCAAAACCAAAACATCCTCTAAATTTAAACATGTCTAGATGATAAACATAAAGAAGTTGATCCAATGCAAGAAACCGCAACACTCTGCCCACTGCCTACACTGATCAGCACCTCTCTATGCTCCAGCTTCCTACTTCGCTACAGATCCTGATTCATTACACAAACGTGAGCACTAGCTCCAGAATCTAGTATCCACGAAGTGGAAAATACGGTTATAGAACAATAAGTTTCTAAAACAAAAAGTTTCATACCTGGTGTATTGCTTCGATTAGGGCATTCCCTTCTCCAATGGCCCAGCTCACCACAAAAAAGAAACCTACTCGATTCTTTTAGCACTTCCTTGAGCTTCTTGTTCTTTATTTTCTTGCTTCCTATTTCTCCTCGAGCCTTGAGGGATGCTTTCATTTTTCCCTTTCTTTTCCCATACTTGTAGACATCCAATGGTACATGTTTAGGTTTGGAAATTGTTTTCCCTTTTCTATTCCTCCTTATTTGTCTTTGAATGAGCTCGAGTTTGGTTGTGAGCCCAGTTAACGAACCCTCGATATCATTCATGTCAAAATTCATGATGAAATAGTTAAAAAAATCAGGAAGTCACTGTAGAATGAGGTCAACTTGGATGTGAAGACTCATGTAGTAATCTAAAGACTTTAATTTTTCAATTAATGTCATCATCTTCAGTACATGATCTCCCACATTCTCATGTTCCCTCGTTCTTGTTCTGAAGAGTTCCTTCGATATCATATACTGAACGTTTTTGCCATTCTCTCTAAACATTGAGTCAAGATGGAGTAGTATGTCTCTTGCATTCTCCATCCTTTCATGAGAGCTTTGCAACTCACTGCACATTGAGCTCAACATGTATCTTCTAGCTCGATGATTATCACAGACCTAATCCATGTACGAAATTCGAACCCTTTCATCTTCCCATATTGCCAGTATAGAAGGACGTATGAGTTCTAGTACATATTCAATCGACTCACTATTTATGACCATCCTTAAGTTTGTGAGCTATTCTATGTAGTTTGGTCCAGTCAAAGTGTTGTTAGAGTTAGTGCCCGGCGCACGAATTATTGGGCGCCATTCTTTGTAATAGTAACTCTAGAGTTGAACAATCATTTTCTTATAAATAAAGTCAATCTCTTTTTATGTGTGGCATGTCTTTATTCTTAAATTAGTTTTTACTTTGGCTTAGAATAAAGTCCCAAAGGATCACACATAGCTGTGGGACATCATTGCACATTGGGTGTAGCAATGATGGAATATTTCTCAAAGGCTGTGATCTTTAAACATTGTTCCATGTCGTGAAAGGGTTTATAGAGATAAAGGGATATCGATGCAACCCAAAAGACTTGCTCATATGATGCATACTATGGGAGAAGTGTATCTCGTTCCATAGATACTGGCACGGTGAAAGCCAATGCATATATGAGGGTTGCTATTGTGGCAATGGACGAACTGAACAACCCCATGGAAGTTCCTAAAATAGATTCCCAGTTGAATGTGGAACTTCCAGTGGTCATGCAGTATAAGAGTAATCCTTATGGACCTAAGATTCCATTGGATGTCTTATGCGTAACCGTGCATGTTCTTGATTTGTTACATGATCACTTTAGATGATTATCACATGGGCAAACTCAGACATGCACGTCTTACGTAGTAAGGCACGTGAGAATCAAAAGGAATCTATCTCTGACATTAGCCAGTTGGTTAATCTCCTATGGTTACATAGTGAATCGACTTAAGGAATCTTCGGCCGAAGTATGTATCTAAAGAGGCATAGGGTTTCCTCGTTTAGATAGTCGAAGTCAATTTCACATAATGTGGGAAACATAGTATTGAATTAATAGAGCTTTGATCTTAGCCACTGCTCTAAATTCAATCGGGAGATTAGATAGAGAGATCTTACTTATGCGAGGATCAAGATCGCGAAAGGAGTATCTTTACTTTCGTTTTATCTAGGTCTTCGGCACCCTATGCTAGGTGGGCAACCGCGATTTGTAAGTGCCGAGAATTAGCTTGGTGACTGATTCGAGGCTTGATTAAATTAAAGGATTGATTTAATCTAGTACTTTCCATTTTAGGAAAGTACACTAGCACTGTGGGAAGGTGTACTTACTACTAGATAGAAACGAGCCTAAGGGGTCACACACTAACTCGAGAGAGTCACTGCTTGAATAGATGTGATTAATCAATTTCGAGGAAATTGAGGGAATTAGGAAAGTGTAGTACTTTCCTAATACGGAATATAAATTAATTGAAGCAGTTAATTTTACTCTTTTAATTAATCTTGTAGAATTAATTAAATTAATGGACCTAGTAGAGTCCAAGTATTTTATTTAATTGGGTGGAGCCCAAGTTAAATAAATAAATGTTGGAATTAGTTGGTTGGATTCAATTTGACTTGTATTTAATTGATGGGTTGAGCCTATAATTAAATTGAGAAGTCAAAATTAAATCCTAAGTCCAATTGACTTGTGTTGACCGATTTTATGAGTTAAATAAGGGGGGGCGGGGGGCGTTTTTTATGTGTGGTGGAGGAGGAAAAAGAGTTTTTCTCCTCCTCCAAGTCTTCATAGGATAAGGATTACATAGAGTTTAGGAGAAAGGAAGTTTCATTTTCTTAATTGGACTCTAGGTAATCTTCACCTATAAATAAGAGATGAAGAAGACTAAAATATGATGATGATTTTTGCTGGAAAAATCGCCCCCCTCCCTAACCTAAAATCTGCCACCTTTTCCCGCTTTCCAACAAGACTTCGTTCTATTCATGTGTTGAATTAAACGACTTAGGAAATATTCCTACCATTCACATAATCAAGCCTAAGTTAAGCTTAGAATCGTTTTGTTGTCTAGCACGCAAGGCAAGACGATTGGTGACTTGAACGAGGTGTGGATATATCTTAGAGGTGCGACGCTTGGAGCACTCTAAACCGGGAGATACGAAAAGATGACGGGCAATTTCTCACCCAAGGGAAATTATGTGGATTTGCACCACAGGGTTGCTGAGATCCAAAGTACGAGGTGAAACAAAATTTTTGAAAGGTATAATTTCGTTTACCTCCTTATCAAATTCGATCGAACCAATTCCATATTCCTGTTTTCGGGTGGTTGTATGTTTACTTTTGTAAAAAATTTAATTTCCGCTGCCACGAGTCACCCGAGGGAATGAGTAAACCCAACAAGTGTATCTTTTTATCAAATCAGATAAGGGCTTTGGTGACATTGTGAGAGAGATAATAAGCATATAATTGCAGAAAAATTAAAAAGACTTATTAGATTCTAATGTAATTGTTGTTCCAAGTTTAAAATAAGGACTTTTAAAATAAACTTGGCGCCCACTACATTTTTCGAAAATACACACTCCCACTGTGGAATTCAGAAGTCATCGTTGGAAGGCTTCGTAGTGGTGATTGAGTTTTTAACTAGATTAATAGGTTGCAACCTTTTGCTGGTATTTGGCCTTATCAGTCTATTAAAGTGATGCCCAACTTCAACCCATCAAATGGATGATTCAATCCCTTTGCCCATTATTCATCAAATCTCAACCTTTTAACGATCATATTGATTTATGAATAATCTAAGTTCAACCCACCAACTATCTATTAGTCTAACAATTGAATCTCACCTTGCAACCTTTTGCTGGTATTTGGGGTGAAATTTGTTTTCGACCAACGGCATTTCATGCGCTTAGGAAAAATATAAAATATATTTCAATATATAACCCCCATTGCTTAGGGACGATATTATATATTAAATATCATTTTAATTCCTCCTAAGTTCAGTGGAGGACAGGATACCTTGTACCCTTTACTAAGTTAGTATTTTTCAAAGTGGGAGAATTTAAATTATTTATTAGGTCTCACTTTGCACATTAATCTTTTTCATATCATGCATACAAACATGGATTAAAATAAATAAATAGCAATCCAAGAAAGCTAACAACACCTGATTCGAGGACTATATTTTCTAGATTGAAACAAGCCAATGTTTCAATCATAAAATAAAAAGAAACTATACTAAAGCTTCCAAAGCTCCTTCTTGAATCTCCTCTGCTCGACTTGAACTTCTCCTTTGGGTCTATTCTATTTCTCACTATTACATTTCAATATATTTTCACCTATACAAAATTTATCCATAAAGAAAATAAAACTAGGCTCAAAATGGCCTTTACAACCCATCAAAAGAAATACAAAATTAAAAACGAGCCTAAGTCCATGAATCATGTCTCCCATCACAAAACATGTCAAACATGATATTATATATTCAACACACGAAAAACATATATGCTAATTTCTAATTAAATTCAAAATTAAATTATTGTTTTCATATTCTTGAGGAAACTAATTTATTTAAGTCTATTTGAAAATTCAATTTTAGTGAACTCCAATTTAATTTTCTAATAAAATCCAACTTTAATAAAAAATTAACTTCTAAGTTCATTAAATTAATTTCACAATAGATCTAATCTAATTTAATTCAAAGTCCAACTTTAATTAACATTAGATTTGATGAAAATAAATTAACCTTTATCAAATAATTAATATTATTTACTTTTGCATTAAAATCCAATTTTAATCAAAACTTAAATAATAAATATTATTTAATAAATGACCCGGGTCACCCACGGATCGACCCGGGTCCAATTGCAAAACCCGTGTGTGTTAAAAAACACACGGGTGGGACGGGCGATAGGCTCGCGCTCAGCAGCCCACGGCGACGGGTCGACACCGTAATTTGCAATTTTTATATTCATCACACGAAAATTACATAAAATCCAATTTTCATTAATTTCTAATGAACGAAAATAAATAATTCTTCAAGAACATGAATAAAGCGAAATCCACATATATAATCATGCATCGACAAAAAAAACCATAAATCATGCATCTATATCACATAATTTCACATAAACTACATACGCCGAACCCCGTGATTTGACTCTGATACCACTGTTGGGGAAAATTTACCAAACGCAGTGGAAAACGAAATTTAAAATTTTTGGATTTTCCCATGACAGGATTAATCCCGGGGTTTAAACACACTTATGTACGATAGGGTAAAATTAACTTTACCCATTGTAGCGAAGTGGTTCACAATTCCTACGAATTTGAATTCTTCAATTCTTCACGAAATTACTCCGGCTGAAATTATGTTGATCCAAGTAGTCCAATTGTTCTGCCTCTAAATCGTCTCGCTGGAAAAATACTTGATGAAAAATCTTCCTCCTTCTTTAGCTTGAAGGCCGACGGCTACTGAGAGAGAGGGAGAGGAGTTCTTTTTCTTGTGGTGTTGTGTAATGCAACTTATTACCTAGGCTTGTAACTAATGTGATATTTATATCACTTAAGTTATTACCTTGGACTTAAATCAAGCCCATTAAACACGCCTAGTGGCCGCCTCTCTTAGGGCTTGGAGTGTCACTTGGTGTATTAATTTGAGCTTAGTGTAATCTAATATTTAATTAATTAACTTAATCCAATTAGATAATAGATCACTTATTTAATTAATTTTATCTCTCCAAGAAATATTATATTAATTAAATCATAAATAAATTAACTTATTTCCTAATCAATTCTATTTATTTAATTTTAAGTATTCAATACTTAAAATATTACCACAAGAATTATTCCGTTTTTCTTCAATTTTTTCTTTTTAAGCGTGACTCTTTAGGTTCATCTATATTTGGCAATGGGAGAATTCCATTGAATATGGGTCCCACTTAGCCAGTCGAAGGGTCCATATTTTAACCCAAAATAAGATGAAATGATTAGATCATTTTTACCTTTCCATTTGTAAATACCATGTGAATACAAACTCTTCGTTTCCTTATCTTGGTCAAGTGAGAGTCATGATTTTAGTCAAACTCACTAACTTGACACTATGCTATATTTATAATAAGTTCAGACCATTTGAATGTTTTGGTCAATGACTTTGAGATCTAATTTACTTATAAATGCATAGGATAATTTCTTGTTCACTTACGAGGGAACAAATTCTTTCTTGGATACCAATTAAGAATACTACTTGCCCATTAGGTTGCAGTTCGAGGTCGATCCCACCAATGGGTGAATTGGGCCTAACTTCTGTAATGATGAACCTAATGTCACAAGTATATCTTCAACTCGATTCCTCAATTCTAAAGTTCAGAAACACCTATTACAATTAATCAATCTGTCATTGACTGTCAAAGAGTGAAAACCCAATGTGACAGAATCGATGCGAGTCATGTCTGAGTGCCACTATCTTCATCAGTGCACCTATGACATGAGTTCTTCATTACTTCCTAGTGATTTGCGGGCACCTATCTCGTCAAACTCATATCATACAAGTCTTCATGATTTCCAATGCCCAATTGAAAATCTTTGACTTGCAGACTATTTTAGTATACAAGTATCATACTCCTCTAGTGCCTTAGAGAGTTAACTCTTGTGTTCATAGACTTATAGATGATTACAATATATAAATGCCAATATAAAACTAAACAACCAAAATGCCTTTTATTGATTGATTTAAAAACAATTACAAATTAACAATGTCCTATCATTTACTAATCCTCTAGTGGCATTTGAGGACATTAACCTAACAGTCCCCACGATTGCATAATGACAGTGCAAGTCCACATGATAGTACGTGTCAAGAAGTTACTAAGAATTGACGAATGATTTGAGGCAAAACCCTACTATAGAACTACAACTATAGCTCAGCACAGGTTTGATGGCACTACCTGTTATCTAACCAATTTATTTGATTCAGAAAGGAATGCTTGGAATCTTTCTTGTATGACAAACTCTGTAGGTATGGAAAAATGAGAATGCCGATATAGGTATGGTTGCATCATTTTGATCTATTTTATTTTGCGATTTACACCAAGGGTACAAATATATAATACGTAACAAACTAACCTACTTCCCTAAAGGGAATCGAAATTTTGCGTGTTTTCTTAATTTTTACAAAGTGTGGCAGATATGGATCTAATCCTAAGAAAGTAATACAGCACAACACAGGTAAGCATTTTTCTAAGCAAGTTAAAAAGCACGCAAAACAAATATAAATATGCATCATACTAGATATAAAAACCAAGCAGTTTCCTGCCCCAACCGGGAGCAGGTCTGATAAAACAAACAATGAAAACATAAACATAAATTGTCTAAGGGCTACATATGCCTAAAACCAAACCAACAAAAATATAAATTGTTTCAGGGGCTACATATGCCCATCAAAAAACCAAAATTCTTAAAAGTTTTTAGAAATCACCTAACAGGCTCAACCCCTGCAACAGCAGCAGCGGCATTGGCAGCATCAAGAGGGTTGGCCATACCTGCAGGCTGGTCAGCAACAACTTCATCATGCTTACGTGCTGCAGGTGGGATGGCAGGACCTACAGCAAGAGGGATAGCTGGACCTGTGGCAGGAGGGAGCATAATAGCATCCATACCGGGTTCTGGATCTAGAAAATTAGCATCTACACTCTCGGGATGATAACCTTGGGACCGGAACTGAGCAGCACAACCATAAAAGCCTTTGATAAAGAAATCTATAGATTTGTCGTCGACCAGATCAGAAAATTCTTTAGAGGCAAGGAAGTCAGCTTTGAATTTGGCAAGAAGCTCCTAGCCCTCAACAAAGGCAGGGAAGTTGGCTATCAAGTTCTGGCACTCCACGTTCAGGACTTCCTCCAGTTCCGCCTCCCTCTGTGTAGCCTGTGCAACTAAGGCCACCTTCAGATCTACCTTTTCAGCCAACAACTTCTGAAAATCTACGTTAAGATTCTTCAAGTCTTGGCGCAGACCCTTCTCCTTGGCTGACCAAGACTCCTGCGATTTTTTCAGCTTCTCCTGGACCTTGGACAACTTCTTCTGTAGGTCATCCACTTAAGTGTTCTGATACTGGTCCATCAAGGCACGGCCGGATAACCTTGTGCACTATCATAACAAACAAATAAAATATTTATATAAGGGAATCAAAAAAGCACAAAAGCCAAAAATCATACAAAGCTTGCCTTGGGAAGAAGAAGTAGTGCAGCCCTAGCAGCCTCTCTTGGAGTCAAGCTCTCTAGGTAATGACGGTCGAGAGAGTTAGGCAACCTCTGAAGAAAATCCAGCATCATAGGAATATCATTACTCCTTAAAGAAGAAAGAGTAGTCGGGTCTTGGGCTCTGGATCGGGTCCTAGAAACTGGAGGATATGAGGTCTTGAGCTGCAGATCAGTCATCAGCTCCTTGGTAGCTTTGCCTGAGTTGCCACGCTTCGCTGGACGAGTGTCTAACAAAGTTTCCGAAGCTGCATGCCTTTTCCCAGAAGCTATCTCCATTGCCAAAGCAGGATCACGGTGGGAGAAGGATTGTTGTCCCTGGCCTAGAATGGGTGAAGACATAGCTAAAAGAGGCGTAGCTGGAGACTGTGCCACCTTTGGTGGCACACCTGGAGGAGGAGGTGTGGCAAACGAGGCTCCGTAGTTGGAGGAGGCTTCTTCCTGCGCTTGAAATCCTCCTTAGCTCGGGAGGCGTCCATTAACTCTTTTGCAAAACAAACAAAAAACAAGCAACATTAAGCTATAAAAATATCAAATTGGAGACCACAACATAAGCGTATACAAAAATGCACATAAGTACTACCTAGAGATTCACCCTACAGATCTGCCCCAATAAGGCTAAAATTGATGTTGTACAACATATGATCACCAACAAGCTTACCAACATGACGAGGGGTAAAATTCATATAATGCACAAAATGCTGGTTGTATGATGACAAATTTCGAGGAGGGTAAGGATGGGTGCCATCTACCTTTTCCAAAAATTCACGAAAAAAGTCCCAAACCTCACCTGGAGGCGGGGCAATAAAAAAATAATTGTAGTTCCATTTCTTCTCGGTAGGATGGGTAGCCAAGAAGGTAGCCTGACCTTGGGAGGTAAAGTAAAAAATGCCACTATCTGTAGAGATAGAGCGGGGTAGAAACAAAGAGTAAAAAAGATCGGCCGTAGCTGGATGGCCGTGGTGGTGAAGAAGAACAACAAAGCTAGCCATCACACGAATGGCATTAGGATCAAATTGGTTCAAAGGGATGTGATACCTATTAGCTATTTCGATAAAGAGATGAGGAATGGGGAAATGGAAACCTGCCCGAAGTTGGGCAACGTAGAAACAGGCGTAAACCAAGGGAGGACGATGAGGTCTATCCTGTGCAGTTGGACCCCGTTTTGCTACCTCTCAGATATGCCATACAATTGGCGCATTTGTAGTTCCTATTGCAAAGTAAAACAGGACTGAAGGGCTTCTACAACATCTAAGGCTCTGACTCGGCTACCCCTTGGAATGTCATCTCATGAAAGGGAGGAGAGGATGGTGGTATTACGCCCATCCGATTCTGTATCAGAAGATTTGATATCAATAATTTTCTCACCCTCCGAAGCATGGGTGGATCTATACAAGTCACGTACAAAAGAGGTTGTTTTCTCCTCAGAATCGGAGGCAGGTTCCAACAAATTATGGGGCTTATCTCGATTTTGGAAGTTATAATCAAGGCTATGAGACATGATTACACACGAAAAAAAAAGAGACAAAGGCAACAACAACAAACAAATTTTGGGATTTCTTCTTCAAAAAACACAGCACACAAACAAATACAGACAAACAGAGCATAAGAGGGGGAGAAAAAATGCGCAATACCTAGAAGTGGGGCGACGAACATGGAGTAACCGCTGCTGAAGACAATAAATGACGAGGAGAAAGAAGGGAGGAGGTTTTCTGATTTTTAATGCCAAAGAAAAATCTGAAATAAGGCAACAAAATCGACGGTTTTCTGCAAGTTACCTTTTTCAAAAATAAAAAACATTCAAAAATAAAATAACTCACAACAAAAGAGGGTGGCTCTTTTACCAGGCGTGCACGTGACGATCATCAATGCGTACTTAGGCATAGTTATGGCGGCACCAACTAACGAGGTCATGATGTTAGCGCGGCTTTTTTAAACTCCAAGGCAATAACTGCAAAAGTATGTAAAAGTCCAATCGGCTAGTCAAATCATGACTAGGGTTTCTTCCAGACCTGCATAAAAAGGCATTCAAAAGCTCCACAGATCAGGTTGCTATACCTGGATGAATTAGAGATCTTTTCAGCATGTGTTCCTCGACGTATTTTTGATGCAGATTCCTGGAATTTCATCAGCTCGACCCATATTACTTATTTATTTTCAACTCTTACAGATTGACTACGTCAAACTTTAGAGGTGGGGAGGGGGGCTAATGATTTGGGTAGAAATTCGTCCTTGGCCCAAGCTGGGTAGTCCATTACCTTATTGCCCAAGCCCAATGGTTTTACAAATTTGGATCCTTCTAGAAGACATTATATACGGACATGCTTAGCCGGAGGCCCCGAAGACCCATCCTGCACAGGGAGGACAACGCTAATTATGGACAGCTTGGAGACAAGATCTAATCAATCACCAACATTTCCATATATAGACCAGCGAAGATCAAGCCTGCGATCTTATATCTTTACTATTTATACCCGATTGATTATAGCCCAATATAGATAGATTGTTATTAATTTCTATTACCAAGTGTATAATTAGTATAGCTAACTTACCCTTTTTAACCCTCCTCCTCCCAATCAAATTCTTGTATAAATATCAACTCCTACATTAATAAACGGATCAAACTCTTTTACCCGTGAGCACGTAGGTCTGATTATGGACCGAACCACGTATATCTTGTGTCCATTTTACATTATATTCGTGCTTTATACTATATTTTCATATATTATATTGCATATTCTTATTGATGTGAAACCCACACACATCAACAACAAAAGAAAGACACCTTTTCTCTTCTGCTTTCTATTCTGTATCGTTAGCTCTTTGTATTTGAAGGGCATCGATTTTGAAGCATTAATTATGATATTATCATTTCGCAATATAACATCATCCATCCTTTCGCTAGCCTCTACCTACCTTTTTTCCATTTTTCTTTGATGAAACTGTTATGTATATTGGTGGTCCCAAGTGGCATACGAAAGGGTCTAGAAGGGGGGGGGGGGTTGAATAGACCCTGAAGTCTTTTTCGACTTCAAAAATTTCGTATCACTTTAAAGGTTTGAACGCTTTGGATAACTAAGCGATTGGGTCAGACGCTTCAGAAAAGTAACTTAGACTTAGTGATTTTAGCAGTTTACAAAAGTAGGGCAACGCTTAGATCGCTTAATCAGGGTTAGCACAGCGGAAATGAGTTTTAGCGTTCTTTTAGTTAATTTAATCGCTTTGCACTTTAACTTGTCTCTTTCAAAGATAAATGATGTAATAATAATGATAATAATAAGACAAATAATGTAAATAACACAAGATATATAAGGTTCACTGGGTGGTGTAATCCCAGCTATGTCCTTCTTCTCCTTTTTCACTTGGAGGAATTTACTAGAATGATTTTCGAAGAGTCACACAGAATCTTCTACACGATAGTAAAGGGTGAAAATGATCTTGGGCTCCTTGATCACACAGTCTTCAGCACCAATGAAGATCGTCTTCTTCAAGCTTCTCTCACTCAAAAATACTTCCTGAAAGGGTTCAACAACTTTTCTCACTCAGATGAAAGGTTGAGGTTTGTCACTAGGGTTTTGTTTGTTTTTGAAAAGATCAAACAACTTGGAATATCTCAGTTGGAATCTGAATTTCTTCTTTGGAAGATGTTTGAGATATTTGTGACTGTCTGGAATGTAGATAAAAAGCTTGAAAGATTTAGCTATGGAGTTTCTAAGCTTTTTCTCAGCAAGTTTTTCTTCTGTTTGTACGTAATTGTCTCTTGTAAAAATTGTATATCTCTGTCTCTTTAGGGTTTGTGGGGTAAAGTATTTATAGGCAATTTCTTGGGATCTGTCTGTTGGACACATGTAGGAGCGTGCCTCTCACAGGGCGCGTGAGTATACCTTTTATCTGACATTCCTGAAAGTTCGCTGAAGCCGATTGGACGGGAGCAGCTGAAATTCTGAATTTTCTGGCAGTCTGGTCAAAAGGTGGCTTGTCCACAAGTCACATTAGCTTATCACAATTAATGCTCTTATCAGGCATTTAATGCATTTTGAATTTAATTCCCGTTGGAAATAAATGCTCGTTGAATGATTGCATTTAAGTCCTTTATGACTTGAGGATTTATCTCAGGTGATTTTGATATAAGTCGCTTGAGGGATTTCGAGCGGTTGATCCATAAATCCTGAAATGAGATATTTTAGCGTTTGACAGACACTAAGAAAAAAATCTTTATCTCCGGTTGACTTTAGACGCTAGTCTTCAACTTCTTCTCTAATAGATTCACCTAGAATTCTACTAGCGATTCAGTCACTAAGACTTAGTCTAAATTCTACAAAGATAAAAATTACAAGCCTAAAAATTACATAAAAGATTACAACTTTCAAACGCTTATACATCATTCTATGAAAAACGGAAACTTACATTGTATTTTTGGGGTCTAACATTAAATCCTATCTTGTCATTATCAAAACATCTAACATGAAATTTCCTAACAATTTTCCCCTTTTTGATGATGTCAAGACTCTTATAACTCTTTTATAATTTAAGAGTTACTTAAAAGAAAAGACACAAAGGAATTAAAGTTAGATTAGCTTCAACAAGATGTTTCAGCGTTAAAACATTCATTCATTGAAAGAATTTAAAGCATACATGTTTTACACTGAAGGAAAACCACAAATAAAAATAATAATAAAAAAAGAAAATCAGTCACTTTTTCTGTCGCTTCGCTCTTTCTTCGCCTTGTAGAACTTCTAACGCTAGTTCCAACAAGTGACGATCAATATCGATCATTGTCATATGTTGAACTTCATCATAATCATACGAAGTCTGGCACTTTCATTTAGTTCTAACAACCTCTCCGTCCAGTCCCTTGGTGGAATACCAAGTTTACGAATTAAGTCATGATAGATATCTCTTTGTCGATCATTTGACGGTCTCCAATTGATAGGTCGTTGTAGCGATCTGGCATAAGCAGAAAATCCCATACTTTCTAAGAACTCGGGGTCCAATTCTGGAAGCGCGTACTTTCCGAGATAATACCTTGGCTTTCTTTTCTTGGATAATATTTTTTTAATGCTTACTAATTCTTTGAACGATGAACGCCACTGTTTATTATCTGTCTTGGAAATCGCTTTGGACTTTTCTTTATCTTCCCCCTTCTTGAGATTATCAAGGGAGTTCTTGAGTTCAGCGACATCGCGGCGCAAGAGTCTAACTTCTTCGACGAGAAGAGCAACTTGTTGAGCGACACTCTGAGCGGCGGCATCGGATGAAGCGTGTCTTTCAGTATCGGCCAAGGCGCTCTGAGCTAAGTGACGGTTGAATTCAGATGAGAGCTCAGCGATAAGAGGTGATATGCTTTGCATGATAGCAATAGTGCTTTTATTTGCAGCGTTTCTAATATCACGACTCCGCGTATCCGACACTATGCGGATATGTCTATCAGCAACCTCAAAGATCTTGGATCAGAAACCCTCAATGTTGGTAAACGAGTTTCGGACTGCCTGTCTGAAGTCTCTGGCTTCTGAATCGCTCTCAGAATCTGAATCGAAAGAAGGACGCTTTGGGGACGAGAGAAGTCCGGAAGATTTGGAAACTGCAGCTTTACCTTTGGATTTATCTCTGATAAAAGGTTCTTCAGGCACTTGAGCAATTTCAGCGTGCACTTCTTCAATCGCTCGATCCATGATAGGATCTGCAATCGCTGGGGGCTCGACCACTGAGGCGCTTGAGGGATCTGGAAGTTGAGCGTCATCCTCAGTCGGAACACTTTCTTCTTCTATAATTTCGATGGAGGGAGAAGGTTCTCTATGACCAATGACCCAGAGGGGGCCAAGGGCTTCCATCACATGCCTTGGACTGATCAGGCTAGATTGCGGGATAAAGAATATATCATCTTCGCGCTCTTCGGTACTTAGTGCAAGTTGCACACTTTCTGGTAAAGCAATCCCTGAAGTATAACAGTTGAAGAAGTCCAAAATCATAGGCATGAGCGCTTGAGCTGCTTCTTGGTCCACTGGCCTAATTAGCGAGATTATCTTGGCCACTTGAATATTTGATTCACTAAAGAGCACGGGGTGAAGAGTATATTCTCGGAAATTGTAACACTCGGTAAAGTGATTGAAACTGATGTCCAGCGCTTGGGCATTTTCAAACACTGCTCTCATTGCTCTATGGAACTCAGCGAACTCAGCGTGTTCATTTGAAACATCCACACAAATCTGACTCTGGCCTGGAAGAAGAGGTTGATGAAGCGTCTTCATTTAGGTCAGGAAAGACTCGTTGAACAAACCCGGAACGAGGATGCAAAACGTAGCGTCCACCATGGCTGTATAAGGCAAGTTGCTGGCGAATGTAGCTTTCGATTGGTTGTCTATATCGTGGCAAAGCGCTAACATTCCCTGCAATACTCTGACGTTGTTGAAGCAAAAAGTTTGCATAACCTCGGCATCTGTACTCTATTCTGAATTCGAACAAAAATTGATATCTGATCAGTTCTTCAATGGTGTAGAAGTGAAGAACAAATTCTTCAGCCCACCCGGCTGTATTCATCATCCAATGTTTTCCAAGTTTGTCCACTTTCTTTTGCTCTTTGTTAGTAGCAAGGAACTTCTCAAAATGTTCCGTTTCTTCATCGTAATCATCAGCCCATAATCTGGCTAGATATTCATGGGCCTCATCTTCTATCCACGAGTTGACGGGATTTGGGCGCTCCGCAATTAGCGGTCCTTTACCTTTCCATAACTTAAGTGGATTAGGAAAGAGAGCATTATGGGGAGACTTGACGATGGAGGGGAGGGTTGAATAGCCTATCTTGTTGAGATCTTCTTCATTTGGATCTTTGTTCCAATCACCCATGTGGGGGTTCTTGAAAACAATCTTGTTTTTGCGCTGGAGATAAAAGGACTCGTCCGAGCGACCGTTTGAATTGAAACGCTGAAGATCAAAGTCAGCTCTGTTGAAAACTGGACGACGAATATACTCAAAGTGTGATTGAAGGCGCTCCAAGTTATATAGTCCTAGATCGGCAACACGCTCGAAGATTTCAAACTTGAGAGAGTTGGACAAATCGGGCCGATGGAGAGTTGTTTGAAATTGTATTTCCAACTCGGCAAGCGTTTGAGTGTCTCGTTCTCTGGCGGTATAATAAAATTCAACATCTGGAGTGTATCCGCACGGGAAGAAATCGATGACACGAGGAGGAGGTCCCGTTGGCGTAGGATAATGGAAATCGCTTCTATTAGGATGGGGGCCACTTCTATCGACCGCTCAGCGTTTCAAGTCGCTTCACTGGCTGATGATGTTTCAGCGTCAGGAAGGTCTTGAGATGCTTCCTTTGCGATATCCACAACAGTTGCCATATCCACATCCACTTCAACTGGAATCTCAGATGAAAGAGGGGCATCAGCGATTGGTGCCTCTGGAGGTACATCTTGAGCTGATACATGTAAGCGATTGAGAAAAGCAAGCAAAATTTCCACTAAGTAGAAAGATAGAAAAGACTAAATCGCTTACCCTGAGGAATATCGTCGACTATTTCAGTCGCTTGATCTGTTTCTGGGACAGGTTCCTCAGGCTCTGGAACAACTTCTTCTGGATCCTGAAAACTAGAAGGCCTCTCAGATTGAGTAGCGGCTTGAGGATCTGAGCTGATTTCTGGAACAACATCAGAAGGAGGAACGCTTACTGACTCTCTAAGCGCTGGTTTCGCGGAAGCGCTAGAGGAGGCTGCGGGAGTAGAAAGTGGAGTACGTCTTCGTGCAAGCGGTACTTCTTCTTCTACTATGTCCTCTTCCTCGTGAACAGAAAAGAGAAACGCTGGAGGAAGCGATGGAGATTTAGGAGAGGGAGAAGGAGAAGGGATCTTCTCCTTCTTTTTCGGCTGCGGTTTCTTCTTCTTGGTTTCAGGCTTCTGTTTCTTTGCTAGCTTGGATGGCTCAGCGACTTTGAGAGCTATCTTTCTCTTAGGTCGCTTGACCACCACTTCTTCTTCGGATGAAGAGGATGATGATGAAGAGGAAGACGCTTGATCTTCATCATCACTATGAACAACTCCTAAAGCACGAAGTCGCTTACGCTCTTCTTTTGGAATAGCTGCACCACCTATCTTCCTTGGCTTTTGCAGCTCACGAATCATTTTCTTTCCGTAGAATTTTGTCACTGGAATCTTCTTGCCAGAAGAGTTTGTATAACCGCAAGCGCTAAGAATACGACTTAGCACAATCCCATAAGGCTTGGGATTCACCGACTTGGCCATCGCTGCCTTGAAGCGATTAAGAACGTAGAGAGACCAATTTACTTTTAATTTGGTCAGAATGGCCACCATCATCTTGTACTGTAGGTTTGTAACTTTATCGAATGTCCCTTTCCTGCATTCGATCATCTTTGAGCATATATCTGCGAAAATAACATATTCTCCCTTCATGTCATTTTTCTTGAAGTTTGGCTCGTATGCAGTAACAACATCTTCTTTCTTGACCAATTCCTAGACTTTTGTAGCATCTCCAAGATTGACGTGTTCCACCTCAGAGCCATCATTAGGTAGAGCCAACAATGAAGAAATCAAGGAAGGGGTAAGAACAAAAGTCTCTTTAGTGAAGGGGAAGACGCAGGATATGGAATTGCCGACTTCAGAAATCTGGGCATTGTTGAAAAAGTGGAGAGATTCATCTTCAAAGTAGTTGAAAATAGTAGTGATCATATCTCTCAAACCAGATTCTTGAACAAGTGGAAGAATCGTTCGAAGAGGAAAGTTCTGGTTTTCAAACAGATAGTCCCAGTTAACCAAAAATCCGGCGTTAACAGTGACTGGTTTTTCAGCACGGGAAGTTTTTCCGGTAGCAGACTTGGATGTTTTGGAAGATTTTGCAACTTTGGGTGCCATTGCTGAAAGTTTGAAAGCTTTTTGAGAGAGAGAAATATTTTCCTTGAGAAAGATGAAGATTTTTACAGTAGAGAGAATTTGTGAGAGTGATAAAATCTGACTGTAAAGACCTTGAAGGGTTTAAATAGAGGCAAAAAATATTGTTTCAATGACTATGATGTTGACACATGGACAGTCAAAGAGTTTGAATTTTGAAAGGAGTCAAATCTGATACGTTTCAGAAAGATACGGATGCCAAAAGTGCGGTAAAATAGTTTATCAGTTACTAAAAAGAGCGAAATTTTGGGATCCGCAGTTACCAAATTAATTGAAAGACGTTTGAAAAGATTTGAAATTTTCAGCGTGAAATACAGGCGCCTGATAGTACACTGACACGTAATCAGACTCGTGCAGACCTGAACTGTCTCGGTTTTAGATAAATGTCAATAACTGTCAGTTAGATTTGATAAACACGTGTGGGTAGTTATCAAATCTAATCTTTTATACTTATCCACACGCGATCCTTTTATCGATGAAAAACTATGCATGATTTTAAAATAATTTTCTTAGCGTTATCGTGGGAATTTCTTTAACGCTTAAGACTTTTGGAGAACAAAATTTAATTTTGTAAAGTTTGTGATAAAGTCAATCGCTTGAAAATTTTTATTTTTATTTTTTTAAATGACAATTTTATTTAGAGATTGACTTCGTCATGCATAAAGATAAGCGCTAGTGAGTAATCCATATAATTTTAAATCATTTTTTTTATCACAGTCGCTTATAAATTGTTATAAGTACAATTTTAAAGTTTCCCCTAAAATTGATGACTTATTCATAAGGTGGATTCCCCCTAAGTTATATGCCTATTTAAATATGATGCTTTACGATTTAAGCGTTTAAATCAATCATACCTAATTCACTTCTCAAAGTGAGAAAGCGTTGTTCGTTGAGCGCTTTGGTGAAGATATCTGCCAATTGTTTGTCAGTTCCAATGAAGTGCATGGAGATATCTTTCTTTTGAACATGGTCACGGAAGAAATGGTATCTAATGTCAATGTGTTTAGTTCTAGAATGAAAGATAAGATTTTGGGTCATAGCTAAAGCGCTTTGGTTATCACAATGGATTGGGGTAGGACCTAGGATAATTTCATAGTCTCTAAGTTGTTACTTCATCCAAAGAATTTGCGCACAACAGCTCCCAGCAGCTACATATTCTGCCTCAGCGGTAGAAGTCGCTATGGATTGTTGTTTCTTACTATGCCACGAAACTAGACTATCACCAAGAAATTGACATGTACCACTAGTACTTTTCCTATCTATTTTGCATCCTGCAAAATCTGCGTCTGAATAACTAATTAGTTCAAAAGGAGAGTCCCGTGGATACCATAAGCCCACATTTTGAGTGGCTTTTAGGTATTTAAGGATTCTCTTGGCAGCATTTAAGTGTGATTCTCTAGGATCAGCTTGAAAGCGTGCACACATGCATACCGAAAACATAATATCCGGTCTACTAGCGGTAAGATAAAGAAGTGATCTAATGATACCTCTATAGTTAGTGATATCAATTTTCTTTCCACTTTCATCTTTATCTAACTTAAGCGTTTGACTCATTGGAATTTTTGAAGATGATGCATTTTCCATACCAAATTTCTTAATCATATCTTTTGTATATTTAACTTGGTTTATAAATATTCCATTAGGGAGTTGTTTAACTTGTAATCCTAAGAAGAAAGTTAATTCACCCATCATACTCATTTCAAATTGGTCTTGCATCATTTTCGAAAATTTCTCACACAATTGCTTATTTGTAGAACCAAATATAATATCATCAACATAAATTTGGACTAAGAGAATATCTTCATTGTGGGTAATTTTAAATAACGTTGTGTCAACGCTGCCTTTTGAAAAGCCTTTACCTATAGGGAAGATAGAGAGAGTGTTATACCATGCTCTTGGTGCTTGTTTAAGGCCATAGAGTGCCTTATCCAACTTATAGACCATACTTTTGCCATGGTTGTTGATGAATCCTGGAGGTTGCTCCACATAGAATTCTTCTTGGAGTTTACCATTCAAGAATGCACTCTTCACGTCCATTTGGTACATTGTGCTGCATTTGAATGCGGCAAACGCTAGGAACATACGAATCGCTTCAAGACGGGCTACTGGGGCGTATGTCTCATCAAAATCAATTCCCTCTTCTTGACAATAACCCTGAGCGACTAGTCTGGCTTTGTTTCTTATAACAATGCCATCTTCGTCCATCTTGTTCCTAAAAACCCATCTAGTCCCAATAACTCCTTGATGAGTTGGCCTTGGTACTAGCGTCCAAACCTTGCTTCTCTCAAATTGGTTAACCTCTTCTTGCATTGCTTCAACCCAACTTGAATCACTGAGCACTTCATCCACTTTCTTTGGTTCCATTTGAGATAAGAAACTTGCGAACATGACCTCATTAATTGTAGCTGACCTAGTTCTAACCGGTGCTTCCATATCTCCAATTACTAGTTCTGGTGGATGGTCTCTAAGCCATTTACGGTCTGGTTGGAAAGGGTTGAGAGACTCTTGGTCATCAATCGCTTGATCCCTATTTGTCTTTGGCGCAGTTGCTTCATCATTCACAGTTCCAGTTTGCTCTTGATGATTATTCTCTTCATGATCATCAGCAATTCTCACTTTACCATCATTTGTAACCTCACGAGTAACCTTAGGAATAGGCACAAAGATCTCATCATCAGCGTCATCATCACTATCATCATTCAGGTTAATTTGTGACGCTTGTTGGGCAAGATCTTCAATTCCTACATCATCAGGATTAACCTTACTCGGTTCTTGATTAGCATCATCAAACACAACATGAATGGATTCTTCAACCTTCAATTTGATCTTATTTAGGATGCGGAAACTCTTTCCATTCTTGGCATAGCCTAGAAAGATTCCCTCATCCGCTTTAGGATCAAAAGTCTTTAGGCTGTGGGATCCATTATTATGAATGAAACATTTTGAACCAAATACATGAAAATATGAGACGTTAGGCTTACGTCCCTTCCACAACTCATATGGAGTCTTCTCGTGTTGCTTGTTGATCATACACCGGTTCTGAGTGTAGCAAGCTGTGTTGATGGCTTCGGCCCAAAACCTTTAAGGAAGCTTAGACTCTGCAAGCATTGTCCTAGCGGCTTCTTTGAGCGTTCTGTTTCGTCGCTCAGCAACTCCATTTTGTTGAGGTGTTCTAGTAGCAGAATACTCATGAAGTATTCCAAAATCTGTACAAAACTTCTGAACAAATTGGTTAGTAAATTTAGTTCCTCTATCGCTTCTAATTCTCGTCACTTTTAGATCTTTTGAATTTTGCAATTGACGGATTAGCCCTGTGAGCTTGACACTAGTTTCATCTTTGGTCGCTAGAAATTCTACCCATGTATAGCGAGAGAAATCATCAACTATTACTAGCGAGTACTTTTTGCCACTAACACTCATGATTTGAATAGGACCAAACAAATCTAAATGCAGCAGTTTAAGAAATCTAGAAGTAGATAGACATGGTTTCTTCTTAAAAGATGATTTAACTTGTTTACCCATTTGACATGCATCACATAAGCGATTCTTTTGAAAGGAACCCTTAGGTAATTCCTCTACAAGATTTAGCGATATTAACTAAGAGATTGCCTTAAAGTTGAGGTGATTCATTTTTCTATGCCATAACCAACCCAATTCATTTTGATTTTTAGCAATAAAGCATGTGGGGTTGTTATCAAATGTAGAATCCCAATCCACTAAATACACATTATTTGTTCTTTTTCCTCTTAATTTAGTAGACTTAGTCTTAGCGTCATTGACATAGCAGAAGTCGCTTGAAAAATTAACATCAAAGCCTTTATCACAAAATTGACTAATACTCAACAAATTATGCTTAAGACCCTCAACATAATATACGACACTAATCATGATATTCCCCCTATGCATGATACCTATACCTTTGGTTTTACCTTTGGAGTTATCACCAAATATAACTTGAGGACCGTTGGTTGTACGATAGTTGATCAAGAGATCCTTTGAGCCAGTTATGTGCCTTGACGACCCACTATCAATGTACCAAACTGAAGTATCGGTGTTGGCTCTAGGTACCTGCATTTAAAGGGCAGTTCTAATTCTTCTTAGGTACCCATGTTGTTTTGGGTCCTTCCACGTTAGTAGCTTTGGTTTGAATTAAAACTTTCGGAACCCATATTTGCCTTGTCTTCATTACGGGAAGATTGGCCTTCTTGGGTTTCGGTTTGTTTTGTGTGTGCTTTTTGGGTGTATAGTAATATCCTCGATTATAATAGTAATCATAATCGTAATCATAATTATCATAGTATCAATAATATGATCTTGACTGTCTTGGATATTGACGCTGGTATTTCCTTGGCGCTGGCTTGGGTTGCACTTTTGGTGCTGAACGCTTAGCGCTTGATTCATAGTGTTCAGGCTTACTTTTAGCCTTTTGAGCGTTTGGATGAACCCCTTTTTGTGAATCATTTGCTTTAGCCTTACCCTTGCCTGAGTCAGCTTTGGCTTTCTCATTGGGCCTCGTACCGTTGTCGCTAGGTTCATTCAGCGTTTTCACTTTGTGAACCTTTCTCAACAAAGAGAACACCCTTTTCTTTGTTGTTTGCCGTAACATTAGATTTATTTGGTTGTTTACCGAATTTATTGTATCCTAAACCGGTCTTTTCACCATATAATCTAGTCACCTCAGTCACATTATCCAACTTTCTAGAAGCTTTTGATAATGATGAGATGAACTGCTCTGATTTGGTAAGTCTAGCGATCAAATCAGCTTCTCTCTTGACTATTATATCAAGATCGCTTTTCAATTGAATAATCTCACTCTCAAGTGATTAGTTCTTCTCAATGCATTGTTGTTGAACTTTCAACTCTGCTTTGAGCGTTAATTTATCTCTTGTGAGTGATGAGATAATAGCGAGATCATTTTGATATATTTTGGCGGCTTCTTGACAATCTTTATAATATTCATTAAGAAAGAAGATGAGATAATTCATTGATTACCTCTGGTAGCGATTTGTCAGACGCTTCATCTTCTCTTACCATAAGACAGATCAACGCTGAGTCGCTTATAGGCTCATCATCACTACTTTCATATGATGATTCCAAGTCCTCTTCAGGTGTGGGAAATGGTTCAGATTCCGCTAGCAAACCTTGTTGGCGAAGGTTGCTCCTGAATTGGTTTCTATCCACATAGTCTTGCCTTGTGGGCTTAGACACATTTGGATAAGGGCAATGTACCTGGTAGTGCCCTGGTTTCCTGCAATTATAACACAAATTAGTTTTCATTTTTTGTTCAGTGGATAATCGCTTTGATCCAACTAGCGCTGAGAGATTCTGTGTAGGCGATGGAGGCGTTTGATATGGAACTGGCGCAACTGGTTGAGGTGTTGAGTACACTGGCGCTTGATACTGAGGCGCTGGTGCTGGGGGAGGAGTTTGAAATGAAGTTTGTCCAATAGGATTTATCTTTTCATATCTTAGAAATTTCTTGAATTTATTGATTAATAAGGCCATTTCCTTTTCTTCATTTGATTCCACTGGTTTAACCTCACTAATCGCTTTACCCTTATTTTTGGTGGTAGTGATTAAAGCTCCTGATTCAGTCGCTGAAGTTGTTGTGTCGCTGACTTCACCTAACTCGAATTCGAATGCCTTTAACTCTGAAAACACATGTTCTGGAGTAAGAGTCTCCAAAGTTTGTGATTCTCTCATAGCAACTGTCTTGATCAAGTATTTACTTGGAAGACTTCTGAAAATCTTATTGACCATTTCCTTGTTGGTCAATTCTTTGTCTAATGATGCTAACTCGGTAATGAGCAAGGTGAATCTTGCGTCCAATTGTTCTAGTGTCTCACTGGGCTGCATTTTGAAATGCTAGAATCTTTGCATGGCTATGGAGAGCTTGTTCTCCTTCATTTGTGCTGAACCTTCGCACACAATGGCCAACTTATCTCATATTTCTTTGGAGGTTTTACATTGCTTGATCTTGTTGAACAATGCATCGTTATCTCCTAGCGCTGAGTAAAGTGCACTTCGTCTAACATTATCCAGATTAGCTCTTTTTCTATCCTCTGGCGTGCATTCTATCTTAGGTTTCTCAACATAACCATCTGGAGTAGTCTCGGTTGCTCCAGGGGCTCGAGTTACAACTTTCATAATCTGAATGGGGCCATCTGTAATCACATCACACATTTCATTATCGCATGAACATAAATATGCGAATGCTCTAAGTTTCCAAGAATCATAGTTTGATTTTACCAACTTAGGAATTTTGTTAAAAGCCATAATGAGATGTTTTAAAGTGAGATTTTAAAAGCGATTAATTAAAAAAATGGATCTGAACAAGCAGTTACGCTCGGAAACGCTTAGGTTTCTACTTCAACCGCTCTGATACCACTTGGTGGTCCTAAGTGGCATACGAAAGGGTCTAGAAGGAGGGGGGTTGAATAGACCCTGAAGTCTTTTTCGACTTCAAAAATTTTGTATCACTTTAAAGGTCTGAACGCTTTGGATAACTGAGCGCTTGTGTCAGACGCTTCAGAAAAGTTAACTTAGACTTAGTGATTTTAGCAGTTTACCAAAGTAAGGCAACACTTAGATCGCTTAATCAGGGTTAGCACAACGGAAATGAGTTTTAGCGTTCTTTTAGTTAATTTAATCGCTTTGCACTTTAACTTGTATCTTTCAAAGATAAATGATGTAATAATAATAATAATAATAAGACAAATAATATTAATAACACAAGATATATAAGGTTCACTGGGTGGTGTAATCCCAACTACGTCCTTCTTCTGCTTTTTCACATGGAGGAATTTACTAGAATGATTTTCGAAAAGTCACACAGAATCTTCTACACGATAGTAAAGGGTGAAAATGATCTTGGGCTCCTTGATCACACAGACTTCAGCACCAATGAAGATCGTCTTCTTCAAGCTTCTCTCACTCAGAAATACTGCCTGAAAGGGTTCAACAACTTTTCTCACTCAGATGAAAGGTTGAGGTTTGTCACTAGGGTTTTGTTTGTTTTTGAAAAGATCAAACAACTTGGAATATCTCAGTTGAAATTTGAATTTCTTCTTTGGAAGATGTTTGAGATATTTGTGACTGTCTGGAATGTAGATGAAAAGCTTGAAAGATTTGGCTATGGAGTTTCTAAGCTTTTTCTCAGGAAGTTTTTCTTGTGTTTGTACGTAATTGTCTCTTGTAAAAATTGTATATCTCTGTCTCTTTAGGGTTTGCTGGGGTAAGGTATTTATCGGCAATTTCTTCGGATCTGTCCGTTGGACACATGTAGGAGCGTGCCTCTCACGGGGCGCGTGAGTATACCTTTTCTCTGACATTCTTGAAAGTTCGCTGAAGCCGATTGGACGGGAGCAGCTGAAATTCTGAATTTTCTGACAGTCTGATCAAAAGGTGGCTTGTCCACAAGTCACATTAGCTTATCACAATTAATGCTCTTATCAGGCATTTAATGCATTTTGAATTTAATTCCCGTTGGAAATAAATGCTCGTTGAATGATTGCATTTAAGTCCTTCATGACTTGAGGATTTATCTGAGGTGATTCTGATATAAGTCGCTTGAGGGATTTCGAGCGGTTGATCCATAAATCCTGAAATGAGATATTTTAGCGTTTGACAGACACTAAGAAGAAAATCTTTATCTCCGGTTGACTTTAGACGCTGATCTTCAACTTCTTCTCTAATACATTCACCTAGAATTCTACTAGCGATTCAGTCACTAAGACTTAGTCTAAATTCTACAAAGATAAAAATTACAAGCCTAAAAATTACATAAAAGATTACAACTTTCAAACGCTTATACATCATTCTATGAAAAACGGAAACTTACATTGTATTTTTGGGGTCTAACATTAAATCCTATCTTGTCATCATCAAACATCTAACATGAAATTTCCTAACATATATCATGTCAATGATCTATCAATCAGTTATCATAAACTACATACGTACAAGGTGGAATAAATGAAAAATTTTGATGATACAAGTAGCGAAAACCAGAATGATAATGATTTTCCCAACAGAATGGCTTCAAGCAGGGAGATATGATATCTAGTGTGAGTTTATCTCCCTATGTTAATCGAGCTAACGAGCACGACAATGCTAATGAACTGCATTAAATAAGCTTGAGCTCAAATTCACCAGCCATCGTAATACATATCATCAGTGACGAGCTTTATCGTCCCATTGAACTTAAAGAGTTTTTCAATGAAGTTTTTGTGTCTAATGATGGAGATACCATCTCCTGCGTATTTGAGAAGTATGGAATGTCTATTTCCATTTCCAGAGCGTATATAGAAAAAGTGTTTGATCTTAAGGATAAAGGCATGCTACTTGGCGATGTGCATATTGGAAATACCGAAGCTGATTGAGAGTTTATTCAGAAGTACGATCAAAAGGTCTTTTTCAAAAATTTCCCCATCATCCACTTGCAGTATAAATACAGGATTGCGGCAGACATCTATGCTAAACTCATTGATCGTCGCAACTGCAATTTTGACAAGATGAATATAAAGGGATTTCAATTTATTGTGGCTATGATTTAAGGTCTACAATTTAATTGGGTCCAGTTTATTTATATCAAACTATTAAAGGAGTTTGTTGATAAGAAGTTCAAGACCTATGTGATATTTCTTAGCTCGTTCTTCTTCAAATCTTGGGTAGCCTACAGCGTAGGAGAGGAAGTCAACCTTAGATGCTTCTATGACTAAGACATTATTGAGAGTTTTGACTCTAACAAAGTACCAACTGGGGCTCCTATTTCTAAAATCAGTGCCTTGAGGTTGTAGTTAGTGAGGACGCTGACACGCTAAAAGATAACGTGCTATGATAGCAAGTGCACTAGTCGTGTGTAGTAATAAGTGTGGACGAAAAGTCCGGGTTGTCGAACCACGGAGACTTGAATTCTAGTTTATGATTTTATACAAAAAAACTACTACACTAAAAGTAACTTAAATGTAAAAACGTGTACAATAAGAACAAGGTTATGCAAATGAATTAAAACCAATTATAAAGGGAGACTAAGGCACATGCTAGGTCCAAATTGATCAAATATACTTATAAAGGCTCTTGTTGTAGAATTACTCTTATATTGTTATGGTGAAAACTCCGAAGGTAGAGAGTAACCGATGTCTCGCGTATAAACTCCTATACTTAGATCGTGATTTCCCAAATATCCCTATCCGGAAATCTAACCACTAAACATGCATTAATGTACTAGAGTTCATTGGATTTGAATCGAACGACTTCACCCGGGAATTTTTACCTATGTCTAGGGCAATTCCTCATTAGTTGCGGGTCATTATGTGAATTTCTTGCACCCTAAGTCAATTTTTTCCCGAAATATTAACCTAGGCATAAGATTCTAACATATAGTGATCAAGTATATGCAAGATAGACAAAAACACAATTCACATCACATAACAATATAAGAACAACCTCAACAATCATCTATTGTAAGCATATATCACAATTTGGCCTTACATGGCCCTAGTCTTACGAATTTAGTTCATAATTGAAAGCATAAAAGACATAAGAGGAATATTCATAGACATAAATGAAATGAAAAGCTCTTAAAAACTCCCTAAATGGTGAATGATGATGCATCTTGAAGTTGAGCCTTCAATCCCCAAGCTGTTTTCCTTCCTCTAGTTTTCCCCTCCAAGAGTGATGAAGAATGGTCGAGAAATCAGATTAGGGGCTGCCCCCCTCTCCTCCAAGAATCTGAAATTGATAGTGAATCCTGAAGAGTATGGGTTCCCCCTCCTTTTATAGCCAAAATTTCACTAAAGTATGCATTAAGAATTCCCATTAAAATTCCCCAATGAGAATTCCACCTACGGTGATACTTAAAGTTTGGCTTTTAAGATTCCAACCAGCTAAAAAATGCTGAACTTTCGGCCTTAAGCATTCCACCAAGCATAACCATGTGAAAACTTCAACAAAACACATGCATGCTGCCATTTTCGTGCTTTCCAGCGCAGTCTTAGTATTTTCCTCATAAACGTCTCCGTAGATCTCCAAATTGGATGATTCAAGTCCCTATGTTCAGATAAAACACAGATATACAACTTTCCAGAAGGACATTTTGTACAATTCGGTCGCTAAGTATACCTAAATTACGTTTCAACATGGAGGTTGTTTCTGATTTGACGCCCATAAATTAAATCTACCAAGAAACACACTTATGACAACCCCTCAACACATGTGCTGAATTATGGCCAAAAGTGATTCTTACCCATCATATAATGCTGGAATTTAGGCTGAAAAGGAGTAACATTCGGACTATCCATGCCTAGGCATGACTAGGAGGGCGCTGGGGCGTATCCTGGCACATGTATTTCTCTGTTCGGCGCAGCAATCGTATTTCCTTCACAATTATCTCTATAGACCTCCGATTTGGATGTTTCAAGTTCCCATGTGAAGCTAAGACATACATCTAAAACTTTGTAGAAGGAAACTTTGTCTAAGTCGGTCTCAAAATGTACTGAATTATCGCTCGAATGTGGTAGGAGATGCGTAAACCGCCTAGGTGTTGAAAAACATGCTTGAACTTGTTTTGTACATCGTTTTTCTTCCCTTTTCTTCATGTATTCTCATTTATTACCCGTATTCACTTAACACACCTATTAAATGCAAATGTGACATGATTTAAGCAATAAGTGAATCCAAATCATAAGAATTACGGTCTTAAAAACACGTAAAAACACCTCTTATCAACACCCCCAAACTTATCAATTGCTCGACCTCGAGCAATAAGAGATATAAGGCAAGACCAACATCATTCAATGGGAGAAAACAAAACAACTAACTAACTCACTTTCGTGGAGTAAACGATTGCACTTAGCGGGTGCAACAAGCCTTTAAACCTTTGAGTTACCTCAAAGGACGAGTTATAGTCTCGTGAGGGTTTGCATACGATATACCCACAAAATCTAGCAAATTTTCAATCTCAACCAGATGAATACATCTCAACATAATTAACAAGAATGAATGGCATAAAATCAACTTTTTAAAGTTCACAAATATATATATACATATCAACTACTTTTGCTCATGTGACACCAATACTTGAAACGACTCCCTAGGGTGTAGTGAAAAATAAATCTAAGGTGTTATAGTCGAGAGGCATCCTTACCAAATTTTGGACAATAATCCCATATCTATCAACTTTTGATCAAACACAAGGCACAATAATTATAGATAATCTCATAGCCATTTAAATTTCATTATCTCAAATATTCAACATTCAATTCATATGGAATTTCCATTAAACTTCATTAAGGCTAGATCATGTGGAATGTTTTATTCCATTAGGCTTTCTATGACACCCATGTAACAAGTTTTAGACCAATGACTCCCAAACTAGATAGTTTTGGGGCATTAAGTGTAGAGACACTCCTAAGGATTTAATCACTCGAGTATCAAAGGCTACGAAATAAAACTAGATCTTTTAAACAATTCACTTCTTTTGGCTTGAGCATAGCTCAAATTAGCATAATAGTACAGTATATAGGCATGAAACTTTTCACCTCCGGTACGTATTAGCCTGACCACTTTTGGTCATACCAAAATTCAACCTTTTCAATTCATTGTTAGCATATAAAATTACTACTCAACTTATAACTTTATGAGAAATCTAAGTTAATAATTCCTTAAGTGTCTCAAGATGGTTATCCACTCAACTCCTCTACCTTCGATTTAAGTGCATTGTGAATCATCTAAAGAATTAATTCTAGTCTAAGGTCTCCACGAGCAATTTCAAAAATATATATTCCATTAAATTCAAATTATTTCAAGAATTCATGCCATTTTTCCAAGTCAATCAATTTCAATGCATCAATTGGAAGGACTAAAAATTTTTCATACTTGATTTTCTCAACAAAGAAGCATATAAACATGATATCAAACAAACTTTCCCTAAAATTAAGCTAAAAATTAGGATTGCACCATCAAAGTTCAAAATAAGTACACTGCTAAACACCCCCAAACTTAAATCCAACATTGTCCCCAATGTTGTTACAACAAGCATACACAACAGTAAAAGAACACTTACAACCAAGGATGTTGAAAAACATCCTTAAACTTCCAATACATAATCCTATAGCTTCTCCTCCTCTCGAGTAAAATGAGCATGGTCCAAATTTGCATCATATCTAACACTTCAACTTTTCAAACCATCAAGCATAAGAAAACATACATGCCAAAAGTGCATGTTTGAACACAACATAAAGAAACAAACTAAACAAAACAAAAACAAAATCAAAAAGAAAAACAAACTTACAAACTTGGGTTGCCTCCCAAGAAGCGCTAGTTTAAAGTCGGTAGTTCGACTTTGTGCTCTTTGAGGTTCAAATAGGTGGTCCATTTAACACGACCAAATCCTTGTCATGCCTCCTTTTAGCTCCATGGTCTACTTGCTTCTACTCATATTGCGGGATTTTGCAATAAGCCCTTTGTATTGGATGAGTCTTTTCAATCTTACGAGCACGACGATGGGGTGGAATGTATTTCATGCATAAATCTTCTTTTCCCTCTTTGTTGTGTTTATCATAGGGAATCTCATCCTCCAACTCGAGTGTGCCCTTAGCCTTTCCATTTACACATTTCTCATCAAGAGAAGGGTTAATAACATCGATATTGGAACAAGTAAGATCATCCATAGATGGTTTCCTGTTATTAGAAGCATCAAATATCACTTTTACATCTCCTACCCTCAATGATAACTTACCTTTTCCCATGTCGATCTTGGCATTGCTAGTGACTAGGAAAGGTCTTCCTAGAATCAAGGGCATCTCAACATCTTCCTCCATATCAAGGACCACAAAGTCAACCCGGAAAAAGAGTTTGTCAACTTGTACAATAACATCTTCTATTATCCCCTTTGGTCTCTTAATTGATCCATCGGCGAGTTGGAGGCTCATTGATATCGGTTTGGGATTTCCAAGGCCCAACTTCTTGAAGAGATAATACGGGAGGAGATTGATACTTGCTCCCGTATCGCAAATAACCTTTTCAAAAGTAAGAGGGCCAATGGTGCACGGAATGGTGAGCCTCCCCGGGTCCTCACAAAGAGTCGCCACAATCCTACGGAAAATCGGATCCATATCCTTCTTTTTCATTTTTTGTGCATTTGGAAATGGAAGACGAACCTCGATGGGATGATGCGTTGGAGTTGAAGGGCCAGCTGTGGAGGATAAAGAATGTGGCGCTTGGGCGTGACAATCGGCGCCTTAGCGCAGCGACAAGGGCGCCTGGGCGTGGATGGATGGGCGCTCGGGCGCATCAGTGCGAACATTATCACCTTTTACTTGTTCGCCACTTCTCAAGGTAATTGCATAGCATTGCTCTTTCGGGTTCTTTTCCGTGTCACTTGGTAAAGTTCCCGGGGCTCTCTCGCTGATTGTCTTTGCCATTTGACCCATTTGTGACTTCAAATCCTTCATATCCATCATTAAATCCTTCATCATAGTACGGAGTTCGTTGATTGCTGAATCCGATTTCTTTATTTCCTCATCAAGACGTTCATCGGTTGTAGGAGGCCTAACTTGCCTTTGTACATGAGGATTACCTTGCCTTTGAGCTTGATTGTTGATGAATGGAGGCCTTGGTGCTTGATAGATATCGATATGGGCGTTTTGTGCCGGATTGGGCCTCCTTGGAAAATTTTCAGGCACATGGAAGTTCAATTGAGGTCGATTGGCATTTCCAACATAGTTTACATTGCAAACCATTGTTTCCAAAATGACTTCTTTTTCCAACTCTTGAACACGAGCAATTTTTTTAGTGGGTGTGATATCTTCATCATCGGGATAGAGCTCATCTTCCCGGGCTAATTGCTCAGTCTTGTCCCACACACTTTGGCAATCGAGCCCAAGGAGATCACCACCGGCGCCGGCATTGAGCCTATTTCGGATGCGCGAACGGACTCCATCATGGAATCGTAATACTTGCTCGCTCAATCTTAGGTTGTGATCCGGACATTTTCGGAGCATGTTTTTATATCTAGCCCATGCCTCGGCTAAGGACTCATGATTCCCCTGCTTAAACTCCTTAATGTTGCTCCTTAGCTCGTTGATTTTTGAGGGTGGAAAGAATTTACTCAAAAAGGCATCGACCAATTGTCCCCATGTTGTGATGGATTGGGGTGGTAGAGATTTGTACCACATGGTCGCCCTTTCCTTTAATGAGAAGTGGAAGACTCTTATACGAATTGCATCGAGATCCCGTGGATGAAATTGGGTAGTCATGAGAGTATCGTCTAAAGTCTCCAAATGCTCATGAGGTGATTCATGGGGCTCTCCATAGAAGGGTTCGCTTTGCACCATGCTAAAGATGTGTGACGGAATGTGATAATTTGGTGCAAAGAAATTTGGAAAGACTACGGGCCCCGGTATGGTGTGGACCCTTCGAGGTAGACTTTCCCGAACCGATGGAAGTCTTTGAGGAGGTGCCGGTTGCATAGCTTGGAAAAGATTTTGCAATCATTCCCTGCTTTCCGGAAGATTTATGTCGGAAAAATTTCCATTTGGATTTAGATTGTCGGCCATTTCTCGAGCTTGTCTACTAGATCGAAGAACACGCTCTATCTCCGACTGAAAATTGTATAGGGGCTCGTTAGAAGAACGGGTCATGCACCACAAATTACACCTAACAAATAAACACAAGAAAAAAAAATTAGAATAATAAAATAAAAGAAAGGTCAGAAATAAACAAAAAACTAAGAATTATGAAAATTTAAACAAAAAAAAATCAAAAACTAAAATAAAAAAGTCCCCGGCAACGGCGCCAAAAACTTGACACGCTAAAAGCTAACGTGCTATGATAGCAAGTGCACTAGTCGTGTGTAGTAATAAGTGTGGACGAAAAGTCCGGGTTGTCGAACCACGGAGACTTGAATTCTAGTTTATAATTTTATACAAAAAAACAACTACAATAAAAGTAACTTAAATGTAAAAACGTGTACAATTACAACAAGGTTATGCAAATGAATTAAAACCAATTATAAAGGGAGACTAAGGCACATGCTAGGTCCAAATTGATCAAATATACTTATAAAGGCTCTTGTTGTAGAATTACTCCCGAAATATTAATTTGGCCTCAACAATCATCTATTGTAAGCATATATCACAATTTGGCCTTACATGGGCCTAGTCTTACGAATTTAGTTCATAATTGAAAGCATAAAAGACATAAGAGGAATATTCATAGACATAAATGAAATGAAAAGCTCTTAAAAACTCCCTAAATGGTGAATGATGATGGATCTTGAAGTTGAGCCTTCAATCCCCAAGCTCTTTTCCTTCCTCTAGTTTTCCCCTCCAAGAGTGATGAAGAATGGTGGAGAAATCAGATTAGGGGCTGCCCCCCTCTCCTCCAAGAATCTGAAATTGATAGTGAATCCTGAAGAGTATGGGTTCCCCCTCCTTTTATAGCCAAAATTCCACTAAAGTATGCATTAAGAATTCCCATTAAAGTTCCCCAATGAGAATTCCACCTAAGGTGATGCTTAAAGTTTGGCTTTTAAGATTCCAACCAGCTAAAAAATGCTGAACTTTCGGCCTTAAGCATTCCACCAAGCATAACCATGTGAAAACTTCAACAAAACACATGCATGCTGCCATTTTCTTGCTTTCCAGCGCAGTCTTAGTATTTTCCTCATAAACTTCTCCACAGATATCCAAATTGGATGATTCAAGTCCCCATGTTCAGATAAAACATAGATATACAACTTTTCGGAAGGACATTTTGTCCAATTCGGTCGCTAAGTATACCTAAATTACGTTTCAACATGGAGGTTGTTTCTGATTTGACGCCCATAAAGTAAATCTACCAAGAAACACACTTATGACAATCCCTCAACACATGTGCTGAATTATGGCCAAAGGTGATTCTTACCCATCATATAATGCTGGAATTTAGGCTGAAAAGGAGTAACATTCGGACTATCCATGCCTAGGCATGACTAGGAGGGCGCTGGGGCGTATCCTGGCACATGTACTTCTCTGTTCGGCGCAGCAATCGTATTTCCTTCATAATTATCTCTATAGACCTCCGATTTGGATGTTTCAAGTTCCCATTTGACGCTAAGACATATATCTAAAACTTTGTACAAGGAAACTTTGTCTAAGTCGGTCTCGAAATGTACTGAATTATCGCTCGAATGTGGTAGGAGATGCATAAACCGCCTAAGTGTTGAAAAACATGCTTGAACCTGTTTTGTACATCGTTTTTCTTCCCTTTTTTTCATGTATTCTCATTTATTACCTGTATTCACTTAATACACCTATTAAATGCAAATGTGACATGATTTAAGCAATAAGTGAATCCAAATCATAAGAATTATGGTCTTAAAAACACGTAAAAACACCTCTTATCAGACGCTGGGGACCTCGCTCAAAGTTTTGGTGAAGCAGCAAGCAATGTGTCTCTAGTCCAAGTTCCCAAGCACATAAAGGCTCCTATCAGGCCTAGAGCTACAAAGAAAATATAACCTACTCAGTGACAAGTGGTTTCTGAAATTGATTATGAGGATAATGTATCTCTTATCTCTTTAATGGTTTTAGTGATGAGAACATGGATTCTCCCCCTCCTCCCAGTCAGCAAGTGCCCAACGAATCAGACTTTTTTTCTCGGAGGACAATACCAAAGAAGAACCTATTACCACCCTCCTTAAGGATGATTCTCTAGATGATCAACTTATATATGAAACAAAGGTACTTCTACATCTGTTAGGATTACGCTCTCTATGCCATAGAGGAATTAGATTATTAGGGCATTTAGTTTTATGTTGTACAACTTTCATTAAATCAATAAAGGCATTTGTATTGTTCATATTAATCTTGATGCCATTAATATAAGTATTGAACAAATAAGTCCCGAGTAATCAAGAGATAGCTTCTACACCTCATGGTTTTGAGGAGATCAACACTAGAAGTGTCAGTTCCATGATTACTTTAACTAGAGTTCATAAGTCGAAGAGTCTTAATTGGGCATTATGACCAGACTTATATAACGCAAGTGTTGGTCCTAAGTGGCATACAAAAGGGTCTAGAAGGGGGGTGGGGGGTGGGGGGTGGGGTTGAATAGATCCTGAAGTTTTTTTCGGACTTCAAAAAGTTCGTATTAAAATAAGGTTAGACGCTTGGCTGAGCGTTTAATCGAAGGCTGTTTTATAAAATTGACTTAGACTTCAAGATTTGAATACTATAACCAGTTAGGTTTAAGCGTTCAGTTATTTGATCAGTGTTAGCATAGTGGAATGATTTTTGAGTCTTCTTCGTTGAATGTTTTAGCGTCACCAAAAGGTTTATTAGTTGCTTAGCGTTTGATTGTGTTTACTTTAACAGATTAATGCAATGCTATGATAATAATGAAATTGACTGTAAAGTAAAGAACACAATATTTATAAGATTTATTGGGTGGTCTAATCCCAACTACGTCCTTCTTCTCCTCGAACACTCGGAGGCAATCCACTAAAATGATTCTCAAATAATCACATAGAATCTTCTATAAATTAGGGAGAGATGGATATTGATGACTTGAGCTCCTTGGTCGCATAGATTTCTACTCCAAGACACTTCTATCCCCTTGCTTCTTTCACCCAGAAATATTGCAAGTATCTAACTTCGACTTCACACAAATCGCGAGGCTTGGATAGGATTTTTCTAACGATTTGTTTGATTTTGATAAAGTTCAAACAACTTGGAATATCTCAGTAATAGTGTAGGTTTCTTCTAAAAGAATGTTTGAGATATTGGTTGACTGTTTGAGGAATTGAAGAAAAGCAAAGAGAATGTTTGTTTGAATATTCTGGCTTTTCTGAGAGTTTGAGTACTTGAGATTTCAATGCAACAACAATTTGACTTGTAATTCGATGGTTATTTTGGCTTGTTGTTGAAGTCCTATTTATAGGCATTCTTGGAAAAAATGTCTGTTTGACATATGCACAGGCACGTGTCTCTCACTTTCACGAGTGAACTACTTTTGTCCTTTTTCCTAAAAATCTGCTGCACAAAAGTTGGTGCTACAGTCCCTGAATAGTTGACAGTCGAATAGGGTGGCTTCTCCGTATGTCCTGGAGTGTTTATCACATTTAATGCTCTTTTTAGCATTTAATGCATTTGAAATAAATGCCTGTTGGCAATTAATGGTCTGATAATATTTGCATTAAAACTCCTTCTGGACTTAGGAATAAATTCAGGTGAATGTTTGTCATTGATAAATGCTCATTCAATCACTGAATGATCCTGGTCCTATTCAATACTTGGACGCTTGGATTCTGCATTCTTCATTCAGACGCTTGAGTTTTCAAACTTAACTACTGATAAACTCACTCAAAAATTATCAGATGCTCAGTTTAAAACTACTTAGCCTAACAGACTAAAATGAAAATAAATAAAACCTATTACAAATCTAACGCTCAAAGCTTATACATGATTTCTAATAAAATCAAACTTACATATTTTGGGGTTTAAGAAAGAATCCTAATTGTCATTATCAAAACATCTAACAAGAAATTTCCTAACAATTTCCCCCTTTTTGATGATGGCAATACTTACTCTTTTATAGTTAAAGAGTTAGACAACTCAAACGTAAAACTTAGCTTTGAATAAAGATTAGATAAAGTTAGTTAAGGTTAGTTAAGCCTCAACGAGATATTTTAACTGAAAAATGAACTTCATTAATCTTCAAGTAAAGTACAAGCATTTTACAACTAAATAATAAAAAAAATAAAAAGACAAGAATATAGATAATGCAAAGTAAGCAAGAGTTCTTAATCTTCTGTTTGAGCGTTGGCTCTTCTGTTTACTTCAGCCCTGATTGCTTTAGATATACTCTCTTCAAGTCTAATTATGGCAGCATGATATGTGTCAATTACAGACTTCTTCTCTTTCTTTTGTCTTTCTCTATAAGCAACAAACTTCTTATCCCATTCAACCGGGTCAATACCAATACGCTAACAAATTCTGTACGTTTTGTTGAAATCTGTCATCCTTTGTTCCTTAGCTATAAATTTGTGCTTCAATCAGGTTTCTTTTGGCCCACACTCTCTAAAGATGCATTTTTGTATGTTCGATCTTGTGATAGATGCCAACGAACGGGTAATATCTCTAAAAGACATGAAATGCCCTTGAATAGCATGCTTGAGTGTGAATTATTTGATGTTTGGGGTATTGATTTCATGGGACCTTTTCCTAGTTCTTGTTCCAATAAGTATATTCTTGTTGCGGTTGACTACGTCTCAAAATGGGTTGAAGTCGAGGCTTTGCCCACTAACGATGCTCGGGTGGTTACTCGATTTTTAAGGAAAAGAATTTTCACTCATTTTGGAACCCCTAAAGCTATCGTTAGTGACGGGGGCACCCATTTTTCCAACAAGCAATTCGAACACTTATTGAACAAGTATGGGGTAAGACATAAAATTTCAACTCCCTACCACCCTCAAACGAGTGGGCAAGTGGAGGTGTCTAATAGAGAGACTAAACGCATTCTTGAAAAAACCGTCAATGCATTTAGGAAGGATTGGTCTCTTAAGCTAGATGACGCCCTATGGGCTTATCGGACAGCGTTTAAAACCCCAATTGGCATGTCCCCGTATCGCCTCATTTTTGGAAAAGCATGTCACCTACTGGTTCAGCTTGAGCATCGTGCCTTTTGGGCTATTAAATTTCTAAATTTTGACTCTACACTTGTAGGTACAAATCGATTGCTCCAATTACATGACCTCGAGGAATGGCGCCACCAAGCTTATGAGAATGCCAAACTTTACAAGGAACGAACTAAAATGTGGCATGACAAGCACATTCTTCCCCCGGGAGTTTAACGTGGGCGAGAGGGTTCTCCTATACAACTCTCGCCTTCGACTCTTTCCCGAGAAGCTCAAGTCAAGATGGTCGGGACCATTTCTTGTATCTCGCGTATACCCCTCAGGTGCCATTGAACTCACAACAGATACGAGACAAACCTTCATGACAAACACTAAACGGTTAAAGCACTACATGGGGACTGATGGACCAAGGGACAAAGTGTCCATCCATCTCGAGGATCCTCCATGATTCCATATCTCAAGTCGAGCTACCGACTATAAACTAGCGCTTCTTGGGAGGCAACCCAAGCTCTCTTCCCTTTCTCTTATTTTAGTTTTTCTCTTTTCGTTTGCTTTGTTTTCTTGTGCTTAGTCTTTGTTTAGTTTGAGTTTATCGTTGTGTTGATTGTTGTTTTCTTTCTTTATTTTTGCAGGAAACAAACTTAAATTACAACGCGTCAAAACTCACGCCTGGGCGCCGCGTATATTATGCCTAGGCGCCGATCACCTTCAGTTGGCATTTTGGTTCGCAGATCTAGGCCCAGGCGCCGTCTCCCTCACGCCTGGGCAATGATCCAGAACACGCCCCCGCACCAGAATCCCATGCTTAGGCGCCGAAGGAGCCACCACTTCTAAGCCTGGGCGCTGCTTGAACCACGCTCAAGTGTCAAGTGCCCCACGCCGGGGCGTTGACTGAGTTATAAAGGCCATGTTATGCTTAGCAGGACGGCGCCTAGGCGCCGTATTATGCGCGCCTGGGCGCCGCTCAGGTATTTAATTCGTCTTTCAGGAAAAATTAGGTCATTTTCTTTTCATCATCTCTCTCTTTACAACTCTACTCCACCGTGTCCACCTCATCTCCGCCACAGAATCGCCGATTTCCGTCAATCTTCGTCTCTTTTGTGCCGTCTAAATCCTTCTCTGCCTCCGCCACGCTGTGGGTTCTCATCTCGGGCGAACATCCTCTATTTTTCGTCCGATTTCCGGCCACATTGTGCAATAAGGTGAGTGATTGGCTAATCTTCTTTCACATTCTGTGTATTTGAGCCAAATGGGGCATGCGTTTGTCGATTTATGCAATTTTCTGTCGGAATTTTTGATGCTTATCGATTGGTTGCATTGGAGGTGTCAATTTGCTGTTGTGTTCGGATTTATAGTGAGTTGTTGAGCATTCCATGCCATATTTCGTTTCCCACAATGTAATTTAGGCTAAGGGGAAGTTGTATGCGGATTTGTTGTTCAATTTTGTGTCTGAATCGTGGGTGATTGGTAGGAGCTGTTTGATTCTTTGAAATTTGTTGGTGGGGCTCAAGTTGAGGTTTCTGGTGTTGTTGGGTTCTGAATTTTGGGCTATACAAGTATCGTTTCAGTGTTTAGGGATTGATTGTTGGGTTGTTGTGAGATACCGTTATGCTGCTGCAATTCTTTACACAATGCCTAAGTAAACCTCGAAACAATCCAAGGGTAGGAAGAAGGTAGGGGAAGGGTCATCCACCAACCTCGAGCCCCCATAGGACACAATCTCACCTACTACGCTTCCACGTTCATTAAACCCGAAAGTAGAAATCATTTTAATGGGTTATACAGCCAGACAATTATCAAAGAAAAGCCGTTTGCTCCTAGTGCTAAGACTGTCGTGAAAGCCCGCATTGAGTTCCACGGGTTGGACTAGTTTTTTGTCCCTTAGCGGCTATTCGCCTTCCTTGGATTCAGGAATTTTATAGTACCGGGGCATATCTTTCCATCACTGACAAATCTATCTATAAGGCGGCCACGATTGAGGTTCGGAATCGCAGGGTCCATTTTGATGCCACTGCTCTTAGTGAGTGCCTCGGGATGGCGATTCCCCAGACTTTCGGATATCTTAATCTCTACAAGATAAACGGGACATACACTGTTTCGCTCGACGAGATCCTTGGGGTCATTGCTATCGCGGGTACGACTAGGCCCGAATGGGAGTCATATTTACCCCGTCGTATCTTGTTACCCGAGGCAGCCTTTTGGCTTGACTTCATCTGCTTTAACCTCCTTCCGAGCTCCAACAGATCAGAGTTGAACAAGGAGCGGGCCTTGCTCATCTTCGCCATAATGACAGAGCGACTGGTTAACTTCGTCGGGGTGATCCACCGGACTTTATTAGGGCATCTCAAGAGGTTGGGTATCAAGTTCACTCCAATGGTTGACCCAAAACAGGCTAAAAAGAAACGTGGGGAGTCAGCCAATCCAAAGAAGAACCCTTTTATCTTCCCGTCTCTCATTTCAGCTTTGTGCTTGACAGGCGGTGTTAGGGCTTTTTCGAGCGAGACTAAAGACCCTGTCGGGTACACCTCTCCCCTTCTCGAACGCCCCAGCTTCAGCCCATCCCCCTATTCCCCCGAGAGCTCGTCCGGCTCGTGGCCCCGGATCAGGCCGCCCCACATCGTCTGATGTGGAGACCCTTCGGACTGATCTGCAGCAGTTGAGGACTGATATGCATGCCATGATGAGTGAAGAATGTGCTTATTTTCTCCAGTTGTTCGAGAGCAGGACGCATTCTTGGGCCGTGGGCCATTTGACTATTCAGAACCCCCATACTTCCCGCGCTCTTCCACTTCTCCTCCGGATGATCTGATCGGTGTCGGTGCTATAGTCATTGCGGGTGATTCAGCTGTGGCCGAGGGAGGCACAGATGATATGCTCGACATGGATGATCTAATGGGTGGAGACGAGGATGAGGGTGGCCATGAGACGAGAGATGATGATTTTGTGGACCGTTTTGTCAATGAGGATGATTATCATGTCTATTTAGTCTTTTCCTGTTTTCTTTTGTTAGATATCGAACTTGTTAGTTGTTAGTTTCTATTGATGTTTGTTTTTCGGATATTTTGTTATGTTTATTCCATCCATGTTTTTATTAGAAGCATGTTTATTTCTGTTATCTTGTGTTTTGTTGTTTGGTGTTTTGTCGTTTCTCGCTTCTATCCATTCTTAACGCTTTATGTGGCTAGCATCATTTCGTGTGTAGTCGTTGCTTTCATTGCTCTCATCGCTATTGCCACTCTTGGACACAGTTGCAGTCGAGGACATGGGTTTGCTTTTCAGCAACTCTATGGTGATGTGTACTTTGCCCTTTTCTTTTTCGAACATTGGGGACAATGTTCATATTAAGTTTGGGGAGGGGGGTTACTAGATCCATTGTAGTCTTGTTTATCCATGTTTTATATATTTCAGTCCAAGTTTGGGGGGGGTGGTACCTCTACATGTGAAGCTTATGCAATTTTGAAAATTTTTGGATAGAATTTCAACCCTTCACTCGATGCATTGAGAATGGTTAATTTGAATACATGGCATGTTTTTGTTAGAGTATATATATGTGTTAGAGTTAGTGCCCGGTGCACCAATTATTGGGCGCCATTCTTTGTAATAGTAACTCTAGAGTTGAACAACCATTTTCTTATAAATAAATTCAATCTCTTTTTTATGTGTGGCATGTCTTTATTCTTAAATTAGTTTTTTACTTTGGCTTAGAATAAAGTCCCGAAGGATCACACATAGCTATGGGACATCATTGCACATTGGGTGTGGCAATGATGGAATATGTCTCGAAGGTCGTGATCTTTAAACATTGTTCCAAGTCGTGAAAGGGTTCATCGAGATAAAGGGATATCAATGCAACCCAAAAAACTTGCTCATACGATGCATACTCTGGTAGAAGTGTATCTCGTTCCATAGATACTGGCACGGTGAAAGCCAATGCATATATGAGGGTTGCCGTTGTGGTAATGGGCAAACTGAACAACCCCATGGAAGTTCCTGAAATGGATTCCTAGTCGAATGTGGAAGTTCCAGTGGTCTTGTAGTATAAGAGTAATCCTTATGGACCTAAAATTCCATTGGATGTTTTATGCGTAACCGCGCATGTTCTTGATTTGTTACATGATAACTTTAGATGATCGAATATGGGCAAACTCAGACATGCACGTCTTACGTAGTAAGGCACGTGAGAATCAAGAGGAATCTATCTCTGACATTAGCCAGTCGGTTAATCTCCTATGGTTACATAGTGAATCGACTTAAGGAATCTTCGGCCGAAGTATGATATCTAAAGAGGCGTAGGTTTTCCTTGTTTAGATAGTCGAAGTCGATTTCATATAATGTGGGAAACATAGTATTGAATTAATAGAGCTTCGACCCTAGCCAATGCTCTAGATTCAATCGGGAGATTAGATAGAGAGATCTTACTTATGCGAGGATCAAGATCGCAAAAGGCGTATCTTTACTTTCGGTTTATCTAGGTCTTCGGGACCCTATGCTAGGTGGGCAACCGCGATTTGTAAGTTCCGAGAATTAGCTTGGTGACTAATTCGAGGCTTGATTAAATCAATTCTTTGAATAGATGTGGGAAGGTACACTAGCACTGTGGGAAGGTGTACTTACTACTAGATAGAAACGAGCCTAAGGGGTCACACATTAACTTGAGAGAGTCATTGCTTGAATAGATGTGATTAATCAATTTCGAGAAAATTGAGGGAATTTGGAAAGTTTAGTACTTTCCTAATATGGAATATAAATTAATTGAAGGATTCAATTAATTTTACTCTTTTAATTAATCTTGTAGAATTAATTAAATTAATAGACCTAGTAGAATCCAAGTATTTTATTTAATTGGGTGGAGCCCAAGTTAAATAAATAAATGTTGAAATTAGTTGGTTGGATTTAACTTGACTTGTATTTAATTGATGGGTTGCACCTGTAATTAAATCGAGAAGTCAAAATTAAATCCTAAAGTCCAATTAAATGGAGTTGACCGATTTGTGAGTGTAAATAAGGGAGGGGGCGATTTTATATGTGGTGGAAGAGGAAAAGAGTTTTCCTCTCCTCTAAGTCTTCATAGGATAAGGATTAATAGAGAGTTTGGGAGAAAGGAAGTTTCCTTTTCCGAATAGGACTCTAGGTAATCTTCACCTATAAATAAGAGATGAAGGAGACTAAAATAGATGATAAAAAAAGCTGAAAAATCCTTCCCCCTCTCTTAGACCTAAAATCGGCCACCTCTCTCCTCTTTCCAACAAGACGTCGTTCTATTCATGTGTTGAATTAAACGACTTAGAAAATATTCCTACCTTTCACATAATCAAGCCTAAGTTAAGCTTAGAATCGTTTTGTTGTCTAGCACGCAAGGCAAGACGATTGGTGACTTGAACGAGGTGTGGATACATCTTAGAGGTGCGACGCTTGGAGCACTCTAAACTGGGAAATACGAAAAACGACGGGCAATTTCTCAGCCAAGGGAAATTGTGTGGATTTGCACCACAGGGTTGCTGAGATCCAACGTATGAGGTAAAACAAAATTTTCGAAAGGTATAATTTCGTTTAGCTCCTTATCAAATTCGATCGAATCAATTCCATATTCCTGTTTTCGAGTGGTTGTACGTTTACTTTTGTAAAATTTTAATTTCCGTTGCCACGAGCCACCCGAGGGAATGAGTCAACCCAACAATATGCCCTCGAATGCAATAAAGAAGATAGATTTATAGGGCATAAACATTGTAACTAAACTATGGTTTTTCTATTAATATAAGGCAGTTGATTGTTGTTTTCTTATAGGCATTTACATGGTGTGAATAAACAACATAAAGTCCTTGATGACAAGGCGAACCTTCTACCTCCTATGGGATAGGAGGAAAGACACTAGAATGGTTTGATCCTTGACATCTAAAAGGGTTCGCAAGTCTAAGAAATATTGATTAGCCATCAATAGTGAATAAAGACTTGTATGATGTAAGTTTCGACAGAGAAAGTGCCAGTCGTAGACTATGGAAATGGTAGTGGGAACTTATATCATAGACGTGTCAGTTGCACTGATATGTTCGAACAGGCTCGCATCAGTTCATCACATGGGTATTCACTCATTGACAGTCAATGATGAAACTGATAAGTAGTGATAGGTATGTGTGAACCTCTGATCTGAGAAATCGAGTTGAAAATGTACTTGTGACATCAAGTCTGTCATTAGAGTAGTTAGATTCAAATCACCTGTTGGTGGAATCAACTTCGAAGTGCGACTTGATGGGCAAGTAGCACTGTTAACTGATTTGCAATATGGAATTTATTCTCTCATAAGTGAATGAGTAAAATATCCGATGCGATCATGAATAAGTGAGGATGAAAGTCTTTGGCCAAAGCTTTTAAATAGCTCGACTTATTATGAACTTAGGCATATGGTCAAGTTATATGAGTTTGACATTAAACCATGACTTTTACTTGACTGAGATATAAGAATAAAAGGTTTATACACGTACGGTATTCACGGCGTAAAGGTTTGGAATGATCCTATTCATTCGTTCTCAATTGGGTTACGGTGTTAGCCACGAGACTGGCTAGGTGTCATTCACACCCCTTTGGATTCCTCCCAATTGCCTTTTGAGACGAACCTAAAGAGTCGCGCTTAAAGGAAGTGCAAAAGAAAAAACATGGGAAAAAGACTTGAGAGAAATTCACGGCATTGGATGCCGTAATTAATTAATTAATTATTGGATAATTTAATTAATTAATTAAATTATTGGATAATTTAATTAATTAATTAAATTATCGAGTTAATTAATTTCTTGGAGAAATTGAATTATAAATTAATTAGGAATTGAATTAATTGGATTATCAATTTATTTATTGGATAAATAAATTATCCGATTAATTAATTAGCAAGCAAGCCCGAAGGCTTCAGAGCCCACTAAGGGGCGACCAAATAGACGCCCAAATAGGGCTCTTGCATGCTAGGGTTATTGTTTCATAATGATATCAATATATCACAAGGTGAAAAATAACACAAGGCAACTTACATAACTTTCTCTCCAAGAAAATGTCTCCCACCTCTCTCTCTCTCTCTAGCCGTCTTTGACAAGGAAGAAAGGAGGAGTTTTTTATTTTTCATTCCGTCATGACGAATTAGAGACGTTGGCAAATTCGGCGTTAGAGAAAAAGGATCACGTTCAAAAATCAACATCCGCGAGAACGGTAATTTTTCTATACACAATTAAACAGGAGGATTAGAGATGATTCGGGCTTTAGGAATTTAGAACTGACTTTCCACTGCGCTTTATTCGAATAATTCCCAACAGTGGTATCAGAGCCAATCTCTGAATTCTGTGTTTAATTACTTATGTGATTGACTGTTTTTCCCATGTTTTTGAGGCCTGCTTTGAACGTGTTTTTCATATGAACATATTCTGAGTTTAATGAAAGTTGTATTTTAATGAGTTTCGAATCTGGGCATATAAATTTTATGAGAATCGGATAGGTATAACCCCGAGACGAGCGCGACGCAAAAAGCGTGCGCAGTCTACGCGCACAATAGGAGTTCTTTTCGGCCTCTCGTTGCACACACAGCGTGCCCACTGCGCACACTGGGTGGGCCCCAACGCCGTGACGTTTCACGGCTCCGGTCGGAGGGGCTGGCTGGACGCCCACCATTAAACCGTGCGCTGGGAGCACGGCATACACCCTGCAATGCGCCCAACGCAAGAACCCGTTTTGGGGCCCGGGTTTTCGTAACTCGTCCCTAATCGGTCGGGTTATATTTTTCTATGGTCCAAATTTTAATTGAATAGGTGTTTGGGTTATTTTAGTTATCCGGATGGGTCAAAAGAATGAAGACCCGAATTTAATTAAAAAGGGGCCCAAATTGTTTTGATTAAAATTGTGGATAATTCAATAAATTAGTTATTGGGCCTAATTAATTAATTTTGAATATGCCAATGGTTGGTAATTTAATTTTGATAAAATTAAGTCCAATATAGTTTTTATTGATCTTTATTTGAATGAAATAATTAATTAATTAACTCTTGGAAAATTTTATTTATTAAGTTATTTATTTAAATAAAGAATTCTCATAAATAGGATTATTTTCATATGAATCAATAAATTTTAGAATTTTATTGTGGAAATTAATTAAGTTGGACTAATTAATTTTTATTAATCACCAACATAAGTGTTTTATTTATCGCGAGCATGTATTATGTGATGGTGACATATGTCTATGGGCTTAGATTGAATCTTTTGATTATGTATTTCTTTTGATGGGTTGTAAGGGCTAGTTTGAGCCCATTTTATTTTATTTCTAGATTTATGTATAGGTTTTAAATTACCTCTTGTAAAAAATTAAAATAGAATAAGCCTTTCAAGATGGAGATCATGCAAAAGAAGAGGAGCTTGGAGCCCACGATGATTAGCTAGGCTTTTCTTTTTCAATTTTATGATGGCCCATTGGCTTGGGCCCTCTAGATAAAAACCCATAGACATGTGTGTTGTTTTATTGCTTTTGATGCATGTTCATTAGTTGTATGAAGCATGTGTGTTATCAATATGCGCTATATAAATTGGTAAATGTGCAAAGTGAGACAAAATAAATGTTTTGAACATGAATTCTCCCAAACAAAAATAATACTAAGTTAGTAAGGGGTGTTAGGCATCCTTTCCCTCCACTAAACTTAATAAGATCAAGGATTAAATCCATATGTGGCATCTTCCCAGTAAGTGGGGGTCATATATTAAGATTTAATTCTAGAATTTTATTAAGTGCATTGGATGTCTTAATCGAGACATATTTCACCCCAAATATCGTTAAAGGGTTGCAAGGTGAAATTCAAATTTTAGATTATGAGGAGTTAGTGGGAATGAACTTAGATAGTCCACATTACCAATAAATCGTTAAAGGGTTGCGGTATTTGTCGATTATGGGATAAATATGATTGAACCGTCTATTTGATAGATTGATGTTTGACATCACTTTAATTAAGTAATGGACCAAATATCGTTAAAGGGTTGCCATCCATTATATTAATTAAAGAACTCAATCCCCATCACGAAGTTTTCATCAACGATCGCTTCCGTCATTTCACAGTGGGAGTGTGGAATTTCGAAAACTGTAGTGGGAGCCAAGTTATAAGTCGAAGTCCTTGATTTTAAATTTGGTCTTAGTTTAGTCCAATATTCTAATTAAGTTTGGTTTATTTTCTGCAGTTATTTATTTTATCTCTCTCGTTTTTCTAAAATGACAATCAACCCACTTTCCGTATTACTCGAAAAAAATATCCTTACCGGACTCAACTACGTGGATTGGCCAAGGAATTTGAGAATAGTTCTCAATATGGAATCTCTAGGATACGTGTTGGACACTGATATCCCTGTTCCTCCTTCCAGAACACGTGCCAATGAGGAAGAAGTCCAAGCTCATGAAAAATGGGTGAAGGACGATGTCCGAGTGCGTGGGTACATTCTTGGCTCTATGACGAATGAGCTACAGAGGTCCCACGACAAGATGGCCACAGCGACGGCTATCTTGGTGCACTTGGTCGAGCTCTATGGTGAGCACAGTAGGACTGCTAGATATGAAATATCTAAAGAGCTCTTCGGAGCCAAAATGAGAGAAGGGGAGAAGGTTGGGGATCATGTCCTCAAAATGATATCGAGGATCGAGATATTGGAAGCTCTCGATTTTACAATGAACCCGCAACTTCAGACCGATCTTATCTTGCAGTCCCTTCCTGATTCTTTTTCCCAATTCGTCATGAACTTCAATTACAATGAGATTGAATGCAACTTAGCTGGGCTAATGAATAAATTAATCACTGCACAATCTCAATTGAAGCTCAAGGGAAAAGAGACTGCCTTGGCTATCACTTCTGGGCCCAGACGGGAGAAGAATAAGAAGAGAAAAACTAAGAAGCAGGCTGGCGAGCTTGGAGCTTAGGGTGGTGTCGATAAAGGAAAAAGGAAAGCTCCTGTGATTCATAAGCGAAAGGGGCCAAAAAAGACAGACAGATGCCTGCACTGCGGTGAGCTGGGCCACTGGAGAAGGAACTGCCCGAATATGGGGCCTGGCACACAAGGTATGGAACTTTATGTTCATGAAACTTATTGTTCTATGACCGGCTTCTCTACATCTTGTATTCTTGACTCTGGAGCTAGTGCTCACATATGTTGTATGAATCAGGATCTGATGCGAGAAAGCAAGCTGGACAACGATGAGGTGAAGATCAGAGTAGGCAGCGGGAAAAGCGTCGCGGTTACTGCAATAGGATCTACCTCGTTGTTTTTAAATTCTGGACATGTACTATTACTGGATAATGTTTTGGTTTTGCCTAATGGGCTTAAAAACATTGTTTCTATTCCCGTTTTAGTTAAGAATGGTTACACTTTCCATTTTATTGATGAACGATGCAACATTTATTATGGTAATAAATTTGTAGATTTTGCTTCTTTGATAAATGGATTGTATTACCTTAGTGTTCAGAATGAGTATGCAGTGAATACTATACAAAGGAAACGTAGTAGGCTTGAAATAAACCAACGATCGATATAGCACCTTCGACTAGGCCATGCTGGTGAACAAAAGATTCGCAAAATGGAAAAAGATGGGCTAATTGGCCCACTGGGATTGGATCCCTATCCTACTTGTGAATCTTGTCTCAAAGGCAAGATGGCTAGATGACCCTTCACAGGGAGCTTTGAAAGGGCCTCACAAACCTTAGGCTTAGTGCATACTGACGTTTGTGGTCCATTTGGAGAAATGGCCAGAGGAGGTTTCCTTTACTTTATCACCTTCACAGACGACCATTCTCGATATGGTCTAGTGTACCTGATGAAGCATAAGTCTGAATCCATTGATAAGTTCAAGGAATTTAAGGCTTTAGTGGAAAATCAAACAAGTCAACGTATAAAAACTCTTCGATCTGATCGAGGGGGAGAATATATGAGCGACGCGTTTGACTTATACCGCAGAGAGAAGGGTATAGTATTGCAACTCACACCTCCAGCGACTCCACAGTTGAATGAAGTAGCAGAGCGAAGGAATCGAACCTTGTTGGACATGGTTCGATCCATGCTTAGCTACACTGATTTATCCATTTCACTGTGGGGTCACGCGCTGCTTACAGCTGCACACATTTTAAATAGATGTCCGTCCAAGTCCGTTCCTATGACTCCCTATGAAATGTGGAGAAATAGGAAACCAAGTCTTAACCACATAAAGATTTGGGGATGTCCGGCTTATGTCAAAAAGACTAAGGTGGACAAATTGGAGGCTAGGTCCTTAAAGGGATGTTTCATTGGATATCTTGAAGATGCTATAGGATACCTCTTTTACCTGCACAATGATCAAAGGATCATTGTAGCCTTACAAGCCCACTTTCTTGAAGATGAGTTCATTCAAGAAGGAGGAGCGGGTAGAAAGATTGTTCTAGAAGAACAAAATGAAACCCCACAAGATATATCTACACAGGGAGTGAGAACCGAACCTTCTGTAACACAACCAAAACCACGACAATAGAATAGAGTATCTCAACCGCCTGAGAGGTACCGATATCTAGTGCAGAGGGAGTTGGATCTCCATTCTGTGTTAGAGGAGGATCATGGAGATGATCCCTCCACTTTTGATCAAGCGACGGTGGATGTGGATGCTGCTAGATGGCGTGAAGCTATGCAAACTGAGATCGATTCGATGCATGCAAACCAAGTCTGGCAACTTGTAGACCAACCTGAAGGGGTAAAACCAATTGGGTGTAAATGGATCTACAAGAGAAAGATTGGTGTTGATGGCAAAGTAGACACCTACAAAGCCAGGCTAGTGGCGAAAGGGTATAGTCAAAAGGAAGGAATTGACTACCAAGAAACCTTCTCGCCAGTGGCTATGATCAAATTAATAAGGATTCTACTTGCAACACACCTAGATAATGAAATATGGCAAATGGATGTCAAAACTGCTTTCCGAAATGGATTCCTAGAAGAGGATATCTATATGGAACAGCCTAAAGGTTTTGAATCCGAGGTGCATATTCATAAGGTGTGTAAACTTGAGAGATCCATTTATGGACTCAAACAAGCGTCTCGTAGCTGGAATCTACGTTTTGATGAGGTTGTCAAAGGATTTGACTTCATCAAAAACGAAGACGAGCCCTGTGTTTACAAGAAGGTCAGTGGGAGCAAGTTGACTTTCCTAGTGTTATATGTAGATACATATTACTCATTGGGAATGACATAGGAATGCTCACCACAACCAAGAAGTGGCTTTTGAGTACATTCTCCATGAAAGACTTGGGAGAAGCGACCTATATTCTAGGGATTCGGATCTATAAAGATCGAACCAAAAGAATGACAGGACTTTCTCAAGCCCTTTACTAAGAAAAGGTCCTAAAAAGGTATAGGATTGAAGAGTATAAGAACGGATTCCTACCAATGAGACATGTGATACATCTTTCGAAATCTATGTGTCCTCAAAGTGAGGAAGATAGAAAAGAAATGAACATTATACCCTATGCGTCTGTTGTGAGCAGCTTGATGTACGTGATGCTCTGTACTAGACCCGACATTGCTTATGTTGTGAGCGTTGTTAGTCGATTTCAAGCAAATCTTGGTAAGGAACATTGGATAGCTGTGAAGAATATCCTAAAGTATCTGAAAAGAACTAAGGATATGATTCTCACCTATGGAAGTGGTGACCTGAGGGTGGATGGGTACACTGATTCGGATTTCCAATCTGATGTTGATGACAGGAAATCCACCTCTGGATTTGTATTTACTCTAAATGGTGGAGCGGTGACTTAGAAAAGTTCCAAGCAAAGCACAACCGCAGACTCCACCACAGAGGCTAAATACATAGCTGCCTCGGAGGCAGCTAAAGAAGCTGTTTGGATTAGGAAGTTTGTTGAGGAACTTCAAGTGGTTCCTAGCATAAAGCTCTCGTTGCCACTTTATTGTGACAACACCGGAGCTGTAGCGCAAGCGAAGGAACCTAGGTCTCACAATAAATCCAAACACATAGAGAGGAGATATCACATCATAAGAGAGATCGTTGCACAAGATGAAATAGCTATTTAGAAAATAGCCTCAGCCGACAATGTCGCTGATCCATTGACCAAACCATTGGCACAGGCGGTGCTGGAAAAACATCTCAAAAAGATGGGTATTAAATACCACAACAAATGGAATTGAGTGCAAGTGGAAGATTGTTAGAGTATATGCCCTCGAACGCCATAAAGAGGATAGATTTATAGGGCATAAACATTATAACTAAACTATGATTTTTCTATTAATATAAGGCAGTTGATTGTTGTTTTCTTATAAGCATTTATAAGGTGTGAATAAACAACGTAAAGTTCTTGATGACAAGGCGAACCTTCTACCTCCTATGGGATAGGAGGAAAGGCACTAGAATGGTTTGACCCTTGACATCTAAAAGGGTTCGCAAGTCTAAGAAATATTGATTGGGCATCAATAGTGAATAAAGACTTGTATGATGTAAGTTTCGACAGAGAAAGTGTCAGTCGTACACTATGGAAATGGTAGTGGGAACTTATATCATAGACGTGTCAGTTGGACTGATATGTTCGAACACGGCTCGCATCAGTTCATCACATGGGTATTCACTCATTGACAGTCAATGATGAAACTGATAAGTAGTGATAGGTACATGTGAAACTCTGACTTGTGAAATCGAGTTGAAAATGTACTTGTGACATCAAGTCTGTCATTAGAGTAGTTAGATTCGAATCACCTGTTGGTGGAATCGATCTCGAAGTGCGACTTGATGGGCAAGTAGCATTGTTAACTGATTTGCAATATGGAATTTATTCTCTCATAAGTGAATGAGTAAAATATCTTATGCGATCATGAATAAGTGAGGATGAAAGTCTTTGGCCAAAGCATTTAAATACCACGACTTATTATGAACTCAGGCATATGGTCAAGTTATATGAGTTTGACATTAAACCATGACTCTTACTTGACTGGGATATAAGAATAACAGGTTTATACAAGTACGGTATTCATGGCGTAATGGTTTGGAATAATCCTATTCATTCGTTCTCAATTGGGTTACGGTGTGAGCCACGAGACTGACTAGGTGTCACTCACACCCCTTTGGATTCCTCCCAATTGCCTTTCGAGACGAACCTAAAGAGTCGCGCTTAAAGGAAGTGCAAAAGGAAAAACATGGGAAAAAGACTTGAAAGAAATTCACGCCATTGGATGCCGTAATTAATTAATTAATTATTGGATAATTTAATTAATTAATTAATTATTGGATAATTTAATTAATTAATTAAATTAATGAGTTAATTAATTTCTTGGAGAAATTGAATTGTAAATTAATTAGGAATTGAATTAATTGGATTATCAATTTATTTATTGGATAAATAAACTATCCGATTAATTAATTAGCAAGCAAGACGAAAGCCCGTAGGCTTCCGAGCCCACTAAGGGGCGGCCAAATAGACGCCCAAATAGGGCTCTTGCATGCTAGGGTTATTGTTTCATAATAATATAAATATATCACAAGGTGAAAAATAACACACGGCAACTTACATAACTTTCTCTCAAAGAAAAATATCTCCCACCTCTCTCTCTCTCTCTCTCTAGCCGTCTTTGACAAGGAAGAAAGGAGGAGTTTTTCATTTTTGATTCTGGCGTGACAAATTAGAGACGTTGGCAAATTCGGCTTTAGAGAAAAAGGATCACGTTCAGAAATCAACATACGCGAGAACGGTAATTTTTCTATACACAATTAAACACGAGGATTAGAGATGATTCGGGCTTTTGGAATTTAGAACTTACTTTCTGATGCGCTTTATTCGAATAATTCCCAACAGTTTTCTCTATCAATATGGATTTTAACGACTATACACATCGTTCCTTGCTTGTGGGACCCTAAACTAAACTAGATTGACCTTAAGATGTTTCACATATGCACACAAGTCGAGAGTAGAGGAGTTGAGTGGGTAACCATTGTGAAACACTTAAAGGCTTGATCCCGGAAATATCAATCTAGAATTTTTCACATGTGTTATGAGCTGAGAATGTTAACTTTGTATGCTTAACAAGAATAAAAAGTGGTTGAACATTGGCATGACTGTAAAAGTCAGGCTTAATAGATACTGGGGGCGAAGAGCACCATTCCTAGAATACTGTACTATTAAGCTAATTTAAGCTAAGCTCAAGACAATGAAAGTGTAAAGGGAATAAGGATCTAGTTTGGTTTTGTGGCCTTTGACACTCGGGCGATTAAGCCTTTAGGAGTGTCTCTACATTTAATACCCTAAAGCCATCCGGTTTCGGAGTTATTGGCCTAAATCTCGTTACAAGGGTGTCATAGAAAGCCTAAGATAACCGAACATTACACATGGTCTAGCCTCTAATGTTTTGAGTTGAAAGTGGTATAAGTTAAAGCCTAAAGTGGATAAAGTGATGAATTTTAAGTGGCTATGAAGTTTTCCTCAATTCTCGTACAATGTGACTAATCGAAAATTGATAGATAGGGGATTAATGCTTGAAAAGTGGTAAGAATTCCACTCAACTATAATGCTTGAGATTTATTAAACTACACCCTTAGGATGATCTTTTCAATGTTAAGGCATAACATGAGCAAGTGTGTGACGTGTATATATATGTAATTCTGGGCTTAAATGGATGAATTCATGTCATTGCGTTCTTATTAATCATATTGACTTGCGTATTTGTTGATCGGGGTTGAAAATCTTTCGATTTTGTGGGTATATCAAATGCAAACCCTTACGAGACTATAACACGTCCTTTGAGATAACTCAAGGGTTCAAAAGCTTGTTGCATTCGCTAAATGCAACCGTGCACTCTACCAAAGTGAGTTAGGTAGTTTTTCTTTCTTTCTGTTTCTCCCGTGTGTGATGATGATTTTCTTGTCTTATCCTATAGCTCTTATTGCTCGAGGACGAACAATTGATAAGTTTGGGAGGGGTTGATTGGAGTCGTTTTTGCACAAGTTCTTAACCCCTTTTATCGACAATTTAGGTCTTTTTATAGCTTGAATTGTGCCTCTTGTATGTTTAATCTGTGTATTAAGTGAATTCAGGCACTATGCGACATTGCACGAAGAAAAGGGCAATTGACGGTGTATCAAACGAATTTTCATAGGATGCTTCGCAGACCGGCGCCCAAACTCCAGTTAGGCCACTCCCGAGCGTCAGCCGAATGTGTCCACAGAATGCTACGCAGTCTGACGCCCAGGCGCCACACATTCCGCGCCTAGGCGCGAGACCGACCACGCCCGAGCGCCAGTAAAACCACGCCTGGGCGCCTCCTTGACTTTTGCCTCAAGCCAACAGTGACATGTAAGCCGCACCTGGGCGCCGGTCCACCTGCGCCTGGGCGCCGTTGTAACCGTTTTTGGAAGCTATAAAAGGAAATTCTGAGCTCAATGCAAGGGTTCGAATTCCTGGGGATTGAAGGCATAGTTCTGGATTTTTGAGCCATTTTATCATCAATTGGAAGGAGAAGGAAAGAGATTGAAGATCAAAAGCAAGGATTCATCATCAAGCAATTGAGGGAGTTTTCATTATTTGCATTTACATGTTTATTTACATGAATATGTATATGTTTGTATTGGATTTTCTTAAAGCTTGATGAGAGGCTAAATTGTAGTACTAAGGCCATGTGAAGGCCTATTTTACAAATCAATATATGTGAAGTGAATTTTCGTATTAATTCTCCTATTGCTTTGTGTGTTGATTTTGTGCTTTTATCCCAATCATATGCTTGATCACCATATGCTTGCTATTGTGCCTATTCTATCTATTCGAAAGAACATAGGTTAGGGTGCAACAAGAATCAACACATCATCCGAAACTATTGTGGAGTTGCCCTAGAAATAGGTAAAGATTTTCGGGTGCTGTTAGCCGGATTTATCCGGGGAAATTCTAGAACGTTAATGCGTGGTTATTGATTAGATTCTTGGATAGACATATTTAGGTAACCGTCAATTAATAATAGGATTATTATGAGCCGAGACATCGGGTAATAGTCAATTAAGGTTTTTTTCACCAAAGCAATAGGAGTCTATTAATTCGAAGAGTAGCTCACGTATATTGATGAGTAGATTAGGTTGTAGCATGTGCCTTAGTCATTTTATCACTCTTTTTTCGGTAAAAAGTAATTACTTATAACCCAACAAACCCAATTAGGCCTCATACACAGTATCCAAGGGAGATAACTAGTTTATCTTACCATGGTACCCATACAGTCATTACAATAAACTAGAACTAACACTATGAAAATCAATCACTGCAAAATTGTTTCTATATACACAGCATCTCTACGCTCCATTCTTCGCTTTCTAGCCCCATCTATCTACATTTTGAGCTCCATTTTCAGCACATGGAACACAGCCTCACTCGATCTTTCCTCTTGGGTAAATATTCGACGATTCCTCTCCTCCCACACTTTATTTACAACTCCAACAAGTCCAACAATGATAATATTTTGTCTATATGTCCAAGATTTAAAAGCAAAACTTACCCACCTTATCCAGCTGGTAAATTGATAAGGCCAATGTGTAACATGAAGCCATTGCATGAGTCTAAGAAGAACCTGCCTCACCCACACACAATCAAAGAATAGGTGCTCAATAGTCTCCAATTCCTCACAACACAACACACAGTTCAAATCATTGACATGCATGAATCTAACTAATCTGTCTCGACTAAGCAGTCGTTTATGCATCATCATCCAAACTGTAAACGAATGTTTTGGAACATTAAGCTTATTCCAAACAATCCTAGCAGATCTAAACTCAGTTTGGTCCCCACGCAACCATTCATAGCCACTTTGAATAGAGTATATACCTGTTTTTGTGTGAGGCCATTTTATCACTCTTGAGATTTAATCTATTTTGTTCTTCGCTTGCTTACTCGTTTTATTGCAATTTACTTTTGTCCATTTTCATTAATCATAAACTAAAATACCTAGTCCTTGTGGTTCGACAACCCAGACTTTTAGTCCACTTTTATTACTATCACGACTAGTGCACTTGCTATCCACGCACGTTAGCATTTAGCGTGTCAAGCAACTTGGGCACTCATGTTCTGAGACTTAATCTTGGCAAAATCAGTTTTGATCCAATGGAGGGTTTCAGCATTCTGAGTGGCATGATCACTCATTTCCTCCAAAACTGATTTCAATGGTGGCCCAAAAGTTTGACTCACATCTGAATGAACCTCTTGAGTATCCAGTCGATTAAACTTTGATGTGGACTTGAGTGAGTCAAGGGAGATTTGATGTGCTGGATCAAACACCGTGCCTCGTGTTTCAAACGGTAAATCAGCAACATCTGGAACATCTGATTCGAAAGCGTCAGGATTGACCTCTGGTGGAGACGCTTGAACTGGTTCCTCAGCAGACGTTGGAATACTTGGCACTTCTGATGCAAACTCTGATTCAGACTCTTCAAAAAATTCCACAGGTACTTCCACAAGCGCTGACTCCTCTTGACGAAAGTCAGTGAATTGGAAGTTCAACCTAGCTAAAGGTATATCTACATAAAAGTCTGAAGCACTCTCAAGAAGTTCGTTCGGCCTCGAACGAGAAATGCACGATCCTTGAATAAATGTGCGGATTGGACTATCCCTGGCCCTGACATACATTGGGCCCATGATGTCCAGCACATGATTTGGAAAAATCCTTGACTGTGGTCTGGGGATCAAAAATAACTTATCTGGGCAGTAGTGCAAGGAAAATCCAATGATTCTATCCTCTGGAAAACATTGAGATTTTTGAGCTTCAGGCACAAACATGCTGTAGTACTCTTCCAAATAAGGATAAACCACTCGAGCAATGCCCAAATTCCGTTCTAGCAAGGAAAGGACATACGCTTAGTGTTTGCTTACTTCTTGTCTGATAGATTTGTCATCACAGTGGCTGGGAGTAGTTGATAAATCTAATACTGGAAAACTTCCATTGCTAGATGCTTGGTGATATATGTTATTTTCACACTAGTTTTCCCCCGTTTATCGACTTAGTTTTGATTGTTTCCTTGATAATTTGATCACATATGATACTTTGACCCTTGTTTTCTCATATTTTATAGAATAACATAACATTTGGAGGAAAAGAACAAGGATTGAGGGTAAATCATGCATAAAGATACAAACTGTCTGCGCAGTGCTAGAGTTTATGGAATAGATTTCTCTAACCATGTCCAAATTACACACTTCTTATACCAATGGAAAGATAAGAGGCAAAGGTACATTTATTATGTTGAAGACAAAGATCCAATATGTAAGGAAGGAGGTGAAAACGTCATCGGAAGAGACGTCTTACGATGGAGTTTTCTCATTCAGTGACTTGTGAGACAATTTTGTCCTCTTCAAAGTTTGATTTTGGATTTGGTGTCTTCTTGAGAGTTGTAGATCTTTGTTTGTGGAGTATATGGCAACTTGAAGCCGCTTATTCCGACATCGGTAGAGAAAGTTATGCAAATTTTACCAAAACTGGTCAGAGGCAGAAATTGAACGCCGCGGCGTTCGAGACAGAATGGTGTCCACCGCGGCATTCAAAAAGCGAACGCCGCGGTGTTCGAGGCAGCGAGTTGGTCTATAAATACCCCTTGTAGCCATTTTTTACCCTAACTCACCATAGATAGCAGCAGCCACGCCAAAAGAGAGGGAGAGGGAGCTTGGGAGAGTGATTTTGAAGGTCAAAACTTCTATTTGAAGGCCCAGATTCGTGAGAAGACGGAGAATTCAACAAGGAATCCACATCTCTACAAGAATTATGGAGTTTTTACATATTTATTTCTTGAATTTGTTCAAAACTCTTATGACTTGTATGATTTATATTTGCACTTTTGACATGAATATGAGTTAAACTTGTTTGATTGAGGCCATGGATAGGCCATTTATGTTATTTTGATTGTTGATTTGTTGGTGTTTATTGGATTAATTTTGGTTTTAGCTATGTATTCAATATTTGATCTCAATGCTACATTTGCTTGATCACCAAGTGTTTAATAAAATGCCTAGGTTAGAGATCAAGAGATAATAACCTAGGGAAGATATAAACATTGAATACCCTATAGTTAAACCGACTAGAGATAGACTCGGTTTCTTTAGGTGGCTTTCCATTCACGTGGGGAATTCCTAGACATTAAATGCATTCTCGTTAATCGAGTTTTCATATGGAGATATATAGGAAATCGTTACCAAGGGTAGGGTTGCTATGCCAAGAGATTGGGTGGTACATACGTTAGGGAATTTCCCCTTAGCTAAATCAATCTAATAATCCAATAGAACCTAAATCACAATCGAAATGCACAATTGGTTGAACCATGTGCCTTGATCGCTTCTCTCTATTGTGTCCTCCCTTTATTTGGTGTGACGTTGCCTTAGTTTATTTTCTAGTATTTATTAATTAGTTAATCAACCTTTCTATCGACCGATTTAACTTAGAATTGAGTAATATAGTAGTCTTGGTACTTAGATTATAGTTGTGGCTGCGGATACGATAACCCCGGACTTAGAAATCCACTTTACTACTTACGCGACCTAGTTCTCTTTCTAGGATTTTGTCGTGTCAAGTTTTTGGCGCCGTTGCCGGGGACAACTATGGTATCTAATATCGAGATTCTCTTATTCATTCTGAGATTTGGTCATTTTCTTTTAATTTTGTTTATTTTTAATTTTTGAAGATATGAGTGCTTATAACTTTCAATGGCCATGTCAAGATATGGATTCATCAATCACCACATCAAGCTCAATGCAAATGGAATCCTATGAGCCCTCCTACCATCCCGGTTGGATAAATCACCCAAGCTCAACATGTCAAAATAACATGATACATCCCTGTTTGATAAATCATCCAAGCTCAACATGGAGTTACAACAATGATGCAATGATACTTTCATCGGGGTTTGACCATGCCGATAGCCTTCCTTACCAACAACATGATAGTTTTCATCAACAAGAGCTAGAGACGAGGTCTAAAATTGAGGCCTTGGGGAATGAATTTAGTGTATGGGTACAAGCTAGCATAAAGGAGGCAGAAGCAAGTTTCGAGGAGTCAGAAGCTCGAAGAAACGAGTCAGAAGCTCGTAGCAAGGAAGTGGCAAGATTAGTAAATCAAGCAGTCAACTTATGGAAGGAGAGAGCGCCTTGCACCATGGAAAGTCGCACCAATGAGAATGAGGCATCCCCCAATATAGAAGTTGAACAAGGTTTTGATTTAGAACTACAATGTCTACATCCTATCACTGAAGAAAAACCACCTCCCGAATCCATGTGTGTCAAAATAGAGGCAAAAACAACTGAGCATACACGAATGAAGAAAGAGATTTTTAAATCCATTTCACGACATGGCCAAGAAAGAACATTAGAAATCTTCAAGAACCCAATGCCACCTACCATCATATCCCTTGAATTCTTAAGGGAATCCATCAATCAGCGGAGGGATATAGTGGAAGATGGTCAAGTCAAAGTATGCAACTTCAATGATTCATCCGAGACATACACCATGAAATCAAGTGATACTACGGATGAGAATGACAAAATCATAGGGTATATAAATCACTTGGAGATTTCACCATTGAGGTTGCCAACGACAAGACTAGGGGAGTTCGAGACAGTCACACACCAATTGTATCCATCAATTGATGATCCCCCTCCTCTAGAATTTACACTTTACTCTTTGCATTTCAAATACATATTTATAGAAGAGAAGTTGTGCTCACTTTTGATTATTTCAGGTTTTATGATAAAGATTGGAGGGGATATGCCATTACACAATTGGAAAAAGCATAAGAAAATTCGTCCCTACAAAGTTGGCATTGCTCCTTACAATCCACCGTGAGCAATGCAAGGAGTCGAGCTAATGACTATAAACAAGCGCTTCTTGGGAGGCAACCCAAGTTTCTTTTATTGCTTTCTTTCTTTTCTTTTGTGCCTTCCTTTTGTTTTCTTCCCCCTAGACTCAATTTGATCTGGTTTCCTTTGAGTTTTCTCTCGTTCAGGTTTTGATCACAGTTTGATCCTGGGATATGAGCCCACCATCATGCTCCCCCCCCCCTCGTTTCTCTCCATTTAAGGGTTGTATCTCTTATCCCTCTTACCTTGCATTTATTTCATGAACATTGAGGACAATGTTTAATTTAAGTTTGGGGGTACAACCTTGTTGATATAGAATTCACGAATTGGTGCACCCTTGCATGAGGGCATAATGCGTTTGAATATCTCTACTCTCTCAAAGTCAAAGTCCCTTATCTATGGTCAACATGTCATATGTTGTGACTTGAAAGACCTTTTTAGTCATGCTTATGCAATTTTTTTGAGGATTTAAAACGTTGGACTTTCAATTTTGTTGACCATGAAGTTTGTATTAATGTTGTGAAGTCATAAAATGATTTAGGCCATCTTTCATTGTTGTTAGCCTTACATTTTGGCCTTCTCTGTATTGCATAATCTCTAGACCTTGATTTGAGCCGTATTGATAAGAATGGAGTGTGCTATGCACACTAGAAACCACCATTCGTCTTTCTTTCATAAGCCATGACAACCACCTTCTAGCCTAAAAGAAAAACAATGTCTTGCACCCAATCAAGAGAGTTTAGAACTTCATATCATTTGACTTGAATATGGGTAGTCACCTTGTTTTGATTTGAATGAATATGAGTTAGATAGTGATGTTTTGGCTATGTTGGGATTTTTGAGGTTTGAAGTATTATGTAAAAAAGGGGATGAAATGAAAACTTGAGCAATGGGCTAAATAGTCGAGAGAGAGAGAGATATATATGGAAAAAAAATTGTGCTCTCGACTAGGCTTGAATCTTGGCACTCAATTGGATCATTTGGCTTGGAATTTTGTGTACAACCCGATATGAAAAGAAACAAGTTTGGGGGTTGTAAGTTGAAAGGCCAAAGAGAGTGAAAAAGGGATAAGTGATAAGTTGTGAAAGTTTTTGTAGTCTATTTGCGATTTTAGATTGATGATTTTGAGTTGTAGGCTCTCTTGACTTAGTCATTTTATCCATATTTTCCGGTCCTAGCCATCACCTAGCCTTACGTTACAAGTCGGAAAGACCTTTTGATTGTGACTTTTGCACTTTATACTCACCGATGGGTTAACGAATGTTGAATTGTTTCAATGTCTTTACTTTCCAATTGATTTGCATAATCTTGTCTAAAGTGTGCTCTTGACATGAACATGGGCGTGGGAGTTCATGATTTAGGGATGGAAACTAAGATTTTGTGAGGTTTTCAAATTGTTGAATGTTCAAAGCATTGTGTAGCTTTTCATAATCATTTTTGAAGGTATGATGCTTGCTCTTATGTGTATGAATTGGCAAATGGAAATTTCAATCTTCATGTGTGTGCTTGATTGTATTTGATCGAGGACGATCAAAGCTAAGTTTGGGGGTAGTTGATATATGTTATTTTTACACTAGTTTTCCCCCGTTTATCGACTTAGTTTTGATTGTTTCCTTGATAATTTGATCACATATGATACTTTGACCCTTGTTTTCGCATATTTTATAGAATAACATAACATTTGGAGGAAAAGAACAAGGATTGAAGGTAAATCATGCATAAAGATACAAACTGTCCGCGCAGTGCTAGAGTTTATGGAATAGATTTCTCTACCCATGTCCAAATTACACACTTGATTTACCAATGGAAAGATAAGAGGTAAAGGTACATTTATTATGTCGAAGACAAAGATCCGATATGTAAGGAAGGAGGTGAAAACGTCATCGGAAGAGACGTCTTACGATGGAGTTTTCTCATTCAGTGACTTGTGAGACAATTTTATCCTCTTTAAAGTTTGATTTTGGATTTGGTGTCTTCTTCAGAGTTGTAGATCTTTGTTTGTGGATTCTATAGCAACTTGAAGCCGCTTATTCCGACATCGGTAGAGAAAGTTATGCAAATTTTACCAAAACTGGTCAGAGGCAGAAATTGAACGCCGCGGCGTTCACCATCCAACGCCGCGGCGTTCGAGACAGAATGGTGACCACCGCGGCGTTCAAAAAGCGAACGCCGCGGCGTTCGAGGCAGCGGGTTGGATTATAAATACCCCTTTTAGCCATTTTTTACCCTAACTCACCATAGATAGCAGCAGCCACGCCAAAAGAGAGGGAGAGGGAGCTTGGGAGAGTGATTTTGAAGGTCAAAACTTCTATTTGAAGGCCCAGATTTGTGAGAAGACGGAGAATTCAACAAAAAATCCACATCTCTACAAGAATTATGGAGTTTTTACATATTTATTTCTTGAATTTGTTCAAACCTCTTAGGACTTGTATGATTTATATTTGCACTTTTGACATGAATATGAGCTAAACTTGTTTGATTGAGGCCATGGATAGGCCATTTATGTTATTTTGATTGTTGATTTGTTGGTGTTTATTGGATTAATTTTGGTTTTAGCTATGTATTCAATATTTGATCTCAATGCTACATTTGCTTGATCACCAAGTGTTTGATAAAATGCCTAGGTTAGAGATCGAGAGATAATAACCTAGGGAAGATATAAACATTGAATACCTTATAGTTAAACCGACTAGAGATAGACTTGGTTTCTTTAGGTGGCTTTCCATTCATGTGGGGAATTCCTAGACCTTAAATGCATCCTCGTTAATCGGGTTTTCATAGAGAGATATATAGGAAATCGTTACCAAGGGTAGGGTTGCTATGCCAAGAGATTGGGTGGTACGTACGTTATGGAATTTCGCCTTAGCTAAATCAATCTAATAATCCAATAGAACCTAAATCACAATCGAAATGCACAATTGGTTGAACCATGTGCCTTGATCGCTTCTCTCTATTGTGTCCTCCCTTTATTTGGTGTGACGTTGTCTTAGTTTATTTTCTAGTATTTATTAATTAGTTAATCAACCTTTCTATCGACCGATTTAACTTAGAATTGAGTAATATAGTAGTCTTGGTACTTAGATTATAGTTGTCCCTGCGGATACGATAACCCCGGATTTAGAAATCCACTTTACTACTTACGCGACCTAGTTCTCTTTCTAGGATTTTGTCGTGTCAAGTTTTTGGCGCCGTTGCCGTGGACAACTATGGTATCTAATATCGAGATTCTCTTATTCATTCTGAGATTAGGTCATTTTCTTTTAATTTTGTTTATTTTTAATTTTTGAAGATATGAGTGCTTATAACTTTCAATGGCCATGTCAAGATATGGATTCATCAATCACCACATCAAGCTCAATGCAAATGGAATCCTATGAGCCCTCCTACCATCCCGGTTGGATAAATCACCCAAGTTCAACATGTCAAAATAACATGATACATCCCGGTTTGATAAATCATCCAAGCTCAACATGGAGTTACAAAAATGATGGAATGATACTTTCATCGGGGTTTGACCATGCCGATAGCCTTCCTTACCAACAACATGATAGTTTTCATCAACAAGAGCTAGAGACGAGGTCTAAAATTGAGGCCTTGGGGAATGAATTTAGTGTATGGGTACAAGCTAGCATAAAGGAGGCAGAAGCAAGTTTCGAGGAGTCAGAAGCTCGAAGAAAGGAGTCAGAAGCTCGTAGCAAGGAAGTGGCAAGATTAGTAAATCAAGCAGTCAACTTATGGAAGGAGAGAGCGCCTTGCACCATGGAAAGTCGCACCAAAGAGAATGAGGCATCCCTCAATATAGAAGTTGAACAAGGTTTTGATTTAGAACTATAATGTCTACTTCCTATCACTGAAGAAGAACCACCTCCCGAATCCATGTGTGTCAAAATAGAGGCAAAAACAACTGAGCATGCACGAATGAAGAAAGAGATTTTTAAATCCATTTCACGACATGGCCAAGAAAGAACATTAGAAATCTTCATTAACCCAATGCCACCTACCATCATATCCCTTGAATTCTTAAGGGAATCCATCAATCAGTGGAGGGATATAGTGGAAGATGGTCAAGTTTAAGTATGCAACTTCAATGATTCATCCGAGACATACACCATGAAATCAAGTGATACTACGGATGAGAATGACAAAATCATAGGGTATATAAATCACTTGGAGATTTCACCATTGAGATTGCCAACGACAAGACTAGGGGAGTTCGAGACAGTCACACACCAATTGTATCCATCAATTGATGATCCCCCTCCTCTAGAATTTACACTTTACTCTTTGCATTTCAAATACATATTTATAGAAGATAATTTGTGCTCACTTTTGATTATTCCATGTTTTATGATAAAGATTGGAGGGGATATGCCATTACACAATTGGAAAAAGCATAAGAAAATTCGTCCCTACAAAGTTGGCATTGCTCCTTACAATCCACCGTGAGCAATGCAAGGAGTCGAGCTAATGACTATAAACAAGCGCTTCTTGGGAGGCAACCCAAGTTTCTTTTATTGCTTTCTTTCTTTTCTTTTGTGCCTTCCTTTTGTTTTCTTCCCTCTAGACTTGATTTGATATGGTTTCCTTTGAGTTTTCTCTCGTTCAGGTTTTGATCACAGTTTGATCCTGGGATATGAGCCCACCATCATGCTCCCCCCCCCCTCGTTTCTCTCCATTTCAGGGTTGTATCTCTTATCCCTCTTACCTTGCATTTATTTCATGAACATTGAGGACAATGTTTAATTTAAGTTTGGGGGTACAACCTTGTTGATATAGAATTCACGAATTGGTGCACCCTTGCATGAGGGCATAATGCGTTTGAATATCTCTACTCTCTCAAAGTCAAAGTACCTTATCTATGGTCAACATGTCATATGTTGTGACTTGAAAGCCCTTTTTAGTCATGCTTATGCAATGTTTTTGAGGATTTAAAACGTTGGACTTTCAATTTTGTTGACCATGAAGTGTGTATTAATGTTGTGAAGTCATAAAATGATTTAGGCCATCTTTCATTGTTGTTAGCCTTACATTTTGGCCTTCTCTGTATTGCATAATCTCTAGACCTTGATTTGAGCCGTATTGATAAGAATGGAGTGTGCTATGCACACTAGAAACCACCATTCGTCTTTCTTTCATAAGCCATGACAACCACCTTCTAGCCTAAAATAAAAACAATGTCTTGCACCCAATCAAGAGAGTTTAGAACTTCATATCATTTGACTTGAATATGGGTAGTCACCTTGTTTTGATTTGAATGAATATGAGTTAGATAGTGATGTTTTGGCTATGTTGGGATTTTTGAGCTTTGAAGTATTAAGTAAAAAAGGGGATGAAATGAAAACTTGAGCAATGGGCTAAATAGTCGAGAGAGAGATATATATATGGAAAAAAAATTGTGCTCTCGACTAGGCTTGAATCTTGGCACTCAATTGGATCATTTGGCTTGGAATTTTGTGTACAACCCGATATGAAAAGAAACAAGTTTGGGGGTTGTAAGTTGAAAGGCCAAAGAGAGTGAAAAAGGGATAAGTGATAAGTTGTGAAAGTTTTTGTAGTCTATTTGCGATTTTAGATTGATGATTTTGAGTTGTAGGCTCTCTTGACTTAGTCAATTTATCCTTATCTTCCGGTCCTAGCCATCACCTAGCCTTACGTTACAAGCCGGAAAGACCTTTTGATTGTGACTTTTGCACTTTATACTCACCGATGGGTTAACGAATGTTGAATTGTTTCAATGTCTTTACTTTCCAATTGATTTGCATAATCTTGTCTAAAGTGTGCTCTTGACATGAACATGGGCGTGGGAGTTCATGATTTAGGGATGGAAACTAAGATTTTGTGAGATTTTCAAATTGTTGAATGTTCAAAGCATTGTGTAGCTTTTCATAATCATTTTTGAAAGTATAATGCTTGCTCTTATGTGTATGAATTGGCAAATGGAAATTTCAATCTTCATGTGTGTGCTTGATTGTATTTGATCGAGGACGATCAAAGCTAAGTTTGGGGGTAGTTGATATATGTTATTTTTACACTAGTTTTCCCCCGTTTATCGACTTAGTTTTGATTGTTTCCTTGATAATTTGATCACATATGATACTTTGACCCTTGTTTTCGCATATTTTATATAATAACATAACATTTGGAGGAAAAGAACAAGGATTGAAGGTAAATCATGCATAAAGATACAAACTGTCCGCGCAGTGCTAGAGTTTATGGAAGAGATTTCTCTACCCATGTCCAAATTACACACTTGATTTACCAATGGAAATATAAGAGGTAAAGGTACATTTATTATGTTGAAGACAAAGATCCGATATGTAAGGAAGGAGGTGAAAACGTCATCGGAAGAGACGTCTTACGATGGAGTTTTCTCATTCAGTGACTTGTGAGACAATTTTATCCTCTTTAAAGTTTGATTTTGGATTTGGTGTCTTCTTCAGAGTTGTAGATCTTTGTTTGTGGATTCTATAGCAACTTGAAGCCGCTTATTCCGACATCGGTAGAGAAAGTTATGCAAATTTTACCAAAACTGGTCAGAGGCAGAAATTGAACGCCGCGGCGTTCACCATCCAACGCCGCGGCGTTCGAGACAGAATGGTGACCACCGCGGCGTTCAAAAAGCGAACGCCACGGCGTTCGAGGCAGCGGGTTGGTCTATAAATACCCCTTTTAGCCATTTTTTACCCTAACTCACCATAAATAGCAGCAGCCACGCCAAAAGAGAGGGAGTGGGAGCTTGGGAGAGTGATTTTGAAGGTCAAAACTTCTATTTGAAGGCCCAGATTTGTGAGAAGACGGAGAATTCAACAAAAAATCCACATCTCTACAAGAATTATGGAGTTTTTACATATTTATTTCTTGAATTTGTTCAAACCTCTTAGGACTTGTATGATTTATATTTGCACTTGTGACATGAATATGAGCTAAACTTGTTTGATTGAGGCCATGGATAGGCCATTTATGTTATTTTGATTGTTGATTTGTTGGTGTTTATTGGATTAATTTTGGTTTTAGCTATGTATTCAATATTTGATCTCAATGCTACATTTGCTTGATCACCAAGTGTTTGATAAAATGCCTAGGTTAGAGATCGAGAGATAATAACCTAGGGAAGATATAAACATTGAATACCCTATAGTTAAACCGACTAGAGATAGACTTGGTTTCTTTAGGTGGCTTTCCATTCACGTGGGGAATTCCTAGACCTTAAATGCATCCTCGTTAATCGGGTTTTCATACAGAGATATATAGGAAATCGTTACCAAGGGTAGGGTTGCTATGCCAAGAGATTGGGTGGTACGTATGTTAGGGAATTTCGCCTTAGCTAAATCAATCTAATAATCCAATAGAACCTAAATCACAATCAAAATGTACAATTGGTTGAACCATGTGCCTGGATCGCTTCTCTTTATTGTGTCCTCCCTTAATTTGGTGTGACGTTGTCTTAGTTTATTTTCTAGTATTTATTAATTAGTTAATCAACCTTTCTATCGACCGATTTAACTTAGAATTGAGTAATATAGTAGTCTTGGTAGTTAGATTATAGTTGTCCCTGCGGATACGATAACCCCGGACTTAGAAATCCACTTTACTACTTACGCGACCTAGTTCTCTTGCTAGGATTTTGTCGTGTCACTTGGCTATGAAGCGGAGAGGAGTACCTGCAAGCCGATGTAACGCTTGACCCAGAAACCGCTCTACTGGTTGGCAAATGCTTGGCAACTGAGCTATTGGTCCCACACGCTGTTGACGCTTTTCTAGGCAATACTTAGCGAATTAACGCTTCTTGTCATGTATGCCTATGCTGAAGATATGAGGAGCATTGACCAAATCTTGAAATGTATACTAATTACCCATCCACACTTCAACCCAAATCACTTCATTCATGCAGTAGTCTGTACCTGCATTGACTATAGCTCGAATTCCTTCATGGTGAATGTCTCTGATTGATACAAAGAGGTATCTGTCTATTTGATAGCTAACATTCCACACACTCTGGAAGTAGTCATCCGCTTCTTCTTGAATCAAGTCTGTGAGAGACACTAGACGATCACCAATATGAGGGCCTTTATTTTTCTAAAGGGGAAGTGGATTAGCTGAATTCAGATTTGTAGCGCTCTTCCATTCCGTACCTTTCTAAAAAATGATCCTTGTTTACCAACCACACATTGTCTAACCAAATCAAATTATCTCTCGATATGTTCCTCAAAAAATCCGATTCTTGTGGCTTCTTCCCCCAATTAACGAAGAGATGTTGGCGGAATTGCCACATATGAAATTGAGCACAATTTTGCAAAGAAATAGCCCACTTGTTTCTCGAGAAGAGATGGGAAACATGCTCAATACGTCCCCATGTCCCTCGTGTGGCGATGACATGCTAAAAGCTAACGTGCTATTGTAGCAAGTGCACTAGTCGTGTGTAGTAATAAGTGGACTAAAAGTCCGGGTTGTCGAACCACGGAAACTTGAATTTTAGTTTAAGGTTTTATAACAACAAAGATCAATACAATAAAGGTAAAATGAGTGTGAAACACGTAAGATAAGAACAAGGTTGCACAAGTGATTTTACACAAAGTATAAAGGGAGACTAAGGCACATGCTAGTTTCAAATTGATCAATTATACTTATAAAAATTCTAGTTGAAGGATTACGCTTATATTGTTATGGTGAGAACTCCGAGGGTAGAGAACAACCGATGTCTCGCGTATAAACTCCTATGCTTAGATCGTGATTTCCCAAATATTCCTCTCCAGAAATCTAACCACTAAACATGCATTAACGTACTAGAGTTCACTCGATTTGGATCGAACAACTTCACCCGGGAATCTTTACCTATGTCTAGGGCAATTCCTCATTAGTTACGGGTCATGATGTGAATTTCTTGCACCCTAAGTCAATTTTCTCCCGAAATATTAACCTAGGCATATGATTCTAACATATAGTGATCAAGTATATGCAAGATAGGCAAAAACACAAATTCACATCACATAACAATATAAGAACAACCTCAACAATCATCTATTATAAGCATATATCACAATTTGGCCTTACATGGCCCTAGTCTTATGAATTTAGTTCATAATGGATAATATGAAAAACATAAATGAATTAATACACATGTTCATAGACATAATTGAAATGAAAAGCTATAAAAACTCCCTCAAAAGTGAATAATGATGGAACTTCAATTGAATCTTCCTTCTCCAATGATGATGATGAATCAAGAATCCTTCTCTCTCCCCTCTTTTCTTCTCTATGGATCGGTCACTTCCTCCCCCTCTTCTCCAAGAATCTGAAATTGATAGTGAATGATGAAGAGTATGGGTTCCCCCTCTTTTTATAGCCAAAATTCCACTAAAGTATGCATTAAGAATTCCCATTAAAGTTCCCCAATGAGAATTCCACCTAAGGTGATGCTTAAAGTTTGGCTTTTAAGATTCCAACCAGCTAAAAAATGCTGAACTTTCGGCCCTTAAGAATTCCACCAAGCATAACCATGTGAAAACTTCAACAAAACACATGCATGCTGCCATTTTCTTGCTTTCCAGCGCAGTCTTAGTATTTTCCTCATAAACATCTCCACCGATCTCCAAATTGGATGATTCAAGTCCCCATGTGCAGATAAAACATAGATCTACAACTTTACAGAAGGACATTTTGTCCAATTTGATCGCTAAGTATACCTAAATTACGGTTTAAACATGGAGGTTGTTTCTGATTTGGCGCCCATAAAGTAAATCTACCAAGAAACACACTTATGACAACCCCTCAACACATGTGCTGAATTATGGCCAAAAGTGATTCTTACCCATCATATAATGATGGAATTTAGGCTGAAAAGGAGGAGTAACATTCGGACTATCCATGCCTAGGCATGACTAGGAGGGCGCTGGGGCGTATCCTGACACATGTACTTCTCTGTTCGGCGCAGCAATCGTATTTCCTTCACAATTCTCTCTATAGACCTTCGATTTGGGTGTCTCAAGTTCCCATTTTAAGGTAAGACATACATATAAAACTTTGTAGAAGGAAGATTTGTCTAATTTGGTCTGTAAATGTACGGAAATATCGCTCGAGTGTGATAGGAGATGCATAAACCACCTAGGTGTTGAAAAACATGTTTGAACTTGTTTTGTACATCGTTTTTCTTCACTTTTCTTCGTGCATTCTCATTTATTACCTGTATTCACTTAACACACCTATTAAATGCAAATGTGACATTATTTAAGCAATAAGTGAATCCAAATCATAAGAATTACGGTCTTAAAAACACGCAAAAACACCTCTTATCAGGCGACATGGGGGCGAAAAAAGGAAAGAGAGGGATCAGGGGCGCGCACTACCACTGAGCTAATAGCCCATCGTGCGAGCCTCCCATTGGGGGCCCGCTATGCCAAAAGCGAGAGATTCAAGAGTTCTTTTGTCGGATTTTGAATCTCAACCGGTAGACGCTCATAGACTCTGATCTTGTAATTTCTTGGAGCAAAATCTGATGGTTTGCTATGCCCCATATCCAGGAAATATGCTAAGTCCACGTTGGCTGGAGAAGTTCTACCATCGGTTTTGTTTTCATGAATAAGAATGGAAGCAGGAATTTGACTTGTAGGTTGATCATCTTTAATGGACTGGTAATAAGCTCGTGTTGAATAGCATCTCATAGATATATTTGTCATGCTCTATTAACATGGGAACCTCATTCTTAGCAACTATGTATCTTTCTTCATTGTAGCCTGCGGGAATAAAGATTTCTTCAGCGGCTGGTGGCATGTAATTGATTGAATGATCAATCGTCTTAAGTGGATCCAGCTTGAAGAAATGCTTTGGTCGTGTAACGTCTTCAGCAACGTTCTGACCTTCTGAGCGTGCCTCTGTTTTGACCTCTTAAGAGAGTAGTGGTTGGACCCCTTCCGTTGTAGGTTTCTCGACATCCAATGCAACGCTTGTTGCAATATCTTTGGTAATGGCCACCACTTATTCTAAATCAACATCCCGATGGACGTCAATTGGTGCTTTTGCAGCAGCTGGAACAATAGTTGTCGCACAAGAATTATCCTCTATAAGAGCAGGATCTTCTACAGACGTAGGAAAAAAAGCTATGTGGGAGGAAATAAACTTACCCGGAGAACTTGTCTCAATCATAGCAGTTTCTTGAGCGCTGGGCTCAACAATCTCAAGCTCTTCAGGAGCAGGGGCAAGTTAACGCTTTCCTATCCTGGAGCGCTTGAAAATCTTCTTGACTTTGACTCCTTCAACGAATTTGGGCGCTTGGGCTGCAGGGGCAACAGTTGGTTCCTCAAAATTGATTTTCTTAATAATTCCTTCCAACTTCCTCCGCTTGATCAAAGGAATCTTGTCTTCCTTATCCTCATCAATTTCTTCATTAGTAGCCTTAGGAGGAGACTCAACAGTAGGAGCCTTGGGCTTACAAGGAGCCCTCTTCTTCTATATAGCCGGACGCTTCACGGCTTCAACCGGAGCAGGACACTCAGCTTCCTCGTCGGACGCTTTGCGTACCACTTGACGCTCAGATAGTAGTCTCGCAGCACCCAACTCGGGGAGGGTGAAGGAGATTAGTCAAAAAAATTTTCCCTATCATCTTGGTCTTGGCCAAAGGGAGCCCCGACAAGTGAACACACTTGGATCTATACAAGAGATCACTCAAAATAATTCCATAGGGTTTTCTTGTGGAGCTCAAACAGTCCCTAAACCTTACGAACACATACTCGGTCCAGTTAATCTTGATGTTGAGGAGTATGGCAGTCATCATCTGAAACTGCATCGGATTGACCTTATCAAAGGTACCCACCCTGCATTTAACAATCTTGCTGCAAAAATCAGCCATCAATTTATACTTCGACACTAAATCTTTCTTCTCAAAGTACGGTTTGTATGCGACATTATCTTTGATAGGAGTCATTTTTACGTGTTATTAAGCCCCTTTGCGTTTATGTTTTAGGTTCATTTATCGCTTGATTTTGTCACTTGTGTGTTTAATTCGTGCATTAAGTGATTTCAGGCCTTAAATGGATACAATCGAAGAACGGGCTGAAAAATGACGTATAAAACAAGTTTAGGCCAAGATGTTTCACACCTCTACGACCAAACCAGCAAGAAACAAGCTGGAGTTAGCCAAAATCATATTTTAGTACCATTTCCGCACACCTGGGTGCCAAATCAGAAACAATCTCCACGTTGGAACGCCATTTGGATAAATTTAGAGACCGAATTTGATGACGTGTCCTTCTACAAAGTTTTATATCTATGTCTTATCTTTACATGGGGACTTGAATCATCCAATTCGGAGGTCTGTGGAGAAGTTTATGAATAAAACACTATCCCTGCGCTGGAAAATACGAAAGTGGCAGCTCCCATTCTTAGTAGGTGGAAAACAAGAGAATGGTAGTTCACATTCTTGGTAGGAGGAAAGTAAGGGAATGGTAGGTGGAAAACAACAGAATGGTAGCTCACATTCTTGGTAGGAGGAAAGTAATAGAATGGTAGGTGGAAAACAAGAGAATGGTAGTTCACATTCTTGGTAGATGGAAAGCAAGAGAATGGTAGGTGGAAAGAAAAGAGAATGGAAGGACATGTTCTTGGTAGGTGGATTTTTTTGCTATAAAAGGAGGATTGGAGGTCATCCTACAAACACACTTGAAAACACATTCCCCATTGGGGGAGCCTAAACACATCCTATCATCTTCATCATCCTTAGATTAGTTATGAAGATTATCAACAACCTCTGAAGGTGAAGAAATCAAGAAGCATGGAAGAGACGAAGATCGAAGTTCAACCATCAAAAATACGAGGGAGTTTCTTAGATTTAGATTTATTTTTGTCTATGAATATGAATCTTAATTTAAGTTCCTATTTTTTATCTTTTATGATGAAATAGATTCTTCGAACTAAGGCCATGTTGAGGCTAAATTATGATAATTGAGTTATAAATTGTGTTTTTCATATTAATTCTATTGTTGCTTTGTGTCTTGATCTTGTTTGAATGCATCATATGCTTAGCTACCATATGCATGATTTATTGCTTAAATTATTCGTTCGAGAGAAGGTAATTTAAGGTGCAAAGAGGATCATCACATAATCCGTAACAAATAGGGAATTGCCCCTAGAGATAGGTAGAGATTCCCGGGTGCAATTAGCCGGATTAATCAGGGGAAATTCTAGCACTTGAATGCATGATTGTTGGTTAGATTCTCGGATAGACATATCTAGAGAACCATCAATTAATCATAGGATTATTACAGCCGAGACATCGGGTAGTAATTATTTAAGGTTTTTTCCACCAAAGCAACATTAGTCTAATAATATGAGAACATGTTTATAGTGAAAATTGATTAATTTATGCCAACACATGTGTCTTAGTTGCTCTCTTCCATAGCTATCTTGATTTCGACATCTTGTTTCTTATATCTTACTTACATAATATTTTAGTTAATTCTTGTTTTAGTTTAAGTTCTTCAATTGCTTTAAAATCATAAACTAAAATACAAGTCCTTGAGGTTCGACAACCCGGACTTTATTGTCCACTTTATTACTACACACGACCAGTCCACTTGCTGTTTAATACACGTAAGGATTTTTCGTGTCAAGTTTTTGGCGCCGTTGCCGGGGACTTGTTTAATTTTAGTTTTTGATTTTATTGCAAGCTTTAAGTATTTATTTTATTTTTATTAAAAATTTTTTTTTTATTATTATTATTTTTTTTTCTTACACTCTTAGCTCACAATGGCTAGCAATTTTCCAGATATGACCCTTCCGGAGAATCAATTATGGCTGCAAAGCATCATTCAATTCGCAAAGGATAGCAATTTTCCTGATATGACACTACCGGAGAATCAATTATGGCTGCAAAGCGTCATTGAAGCGTGTTATGCACAAGGGTTCTTTCCACAACATTACCAAGAAAGAATTCCTACTCCGGAGGAACAACTTGATAACACCATTGGAGAGCTCCACCTTATGATGAAGGACGCACGGAGGGAAATGAAGGAGATGAATCATCAACTCAAGCAACTAACGAGCGACATATCTGAGAAAGTACCATGGGAATTGCTTGGTACCACTGAGATAGATCAAAAGGAGGAATTCAACACCGTGACGTTGAATGAAATGAAGTTGGAAAATTCGAAAGCAGATTCCTCCAACGATGAGCATTCGACTCCTATCCTTTCTGAGGGTGTTGACATTTCTTTACCGTCTCCCCTAACCGCAAGTAAATCGGTAATCGATACCGATGATGGTAAGTTGTCAATGAATATAGAAGATGATATGGTTAATATCGATAAATATGAGGTTTTTGAACATCCACTTGACTTTGATTTGAATTTTCACGCTGATGCTTTTGATCCTTTTAGTGTTGAGCACTTTCAGGAAAAACGAACCAATCATCTTCTACATCCCTACATCGTGGATTTCATCTATGTGAAAGTGATGGGTGAAGAACGACAAGACATTATCTCTAACTTGGAAGAGTGCCCACAATACCATCCTAAGCATAGGCAAGAAAAGGTAATAGAGGTATTGAGGGACCATAAAAAAACTCGTGAGTGGATGATTGCTTGGTCTCAACCTAGGGTATTTATCACACACGATGGACCAATCCTCAATACCAATATCCAAAGATTGAATCAATACCCGAGAGTGGAGTGGAGAACAAACAAAGCATTCATACGTCATCCTCCTTGAGCCTACCCGATAAAGTCAAGCTAGTGACTTTAAAACAAGCGCTTCTTGGGAGGCAACCCAAGTTTGTAAGTTTTCTTTTCTTTTTGCTTTTCTTTTTGTTTTGTTTAGTTTGTTTCTTTATGTTGTGTTCTAGCATGCACTTTTAGCATGTATATTTTCATATGCTTGATGGTTTGTTTGATAAGTATGTTGAACCTGTTATAGTAGCAATTTCCCGTTGTTTTGAGAGGCCTATTTTGATGAGATGTGTTTGATTTGGAACATATTTGTGATGAAGGATTTTTTTCAACAATCATTGATTGTAAGTACTCTTATACCTTTTGCATGCGTTTATGTGAGACAACATTGGGGACAATGTTGAGTTTAAGTTTGGGGGTATATGTGGGTAGTACTTTGTGGTTTTAATACATTCATATGATTGATCACCATGTGTTTGCTATTTTTGTCATGTCATGTGTACCTCGTTTAGCTCAAGTTTGGGGGATTTTGTATGCTATCATGTTTATATGTGTTTATGTTGAGAAAATCAAGCATGGTTTTTTTTTTAGTCCTTCCAATTGATGCATTTAAATTGATTAATTTTACAAATGGCATGATTTCTTGAAATAATTTGAATTTAATGGAACATATATATCTTTGAAATTGCTCATGGAGACCCTATACTAGGATTGATTTCTTAGATGATTCACAATGCACATAAATCGAGGGTAGAGGAGTTGAGAGGATAACCATCTTGAGACACTTAAGGAGTTTTTCCCGGAAAAATTAACTTAGATTTTTCATAAGGTTATAAGTTGAGTAGTAATTTTTTTATGCTAAACAATGAATTAAAAAGGTTGAAGTTTGGTATGACCACAAGTGGTCAGGCTAATATGTACTGGAGGTGAAAAGTTTCATGCTTATATACTGTACTATTATGCTAATTTGAGCTAAGCTCAAGCCAAAAAGAAACGAATTGTTTAAAAGATCTAGTTTTATTTCGTGGCCTTTGACACTCGAGTGATTAAATCCTTAGGAGTGTCTTTACACTTAATGCCCCAAAACTATCTAGTTTGGGAGTCATTGATCTAAAACTTGTTACATGGGTGTCATAGAAAGCCTAATGGAATAAAACATTGCACATGATCTAGCCTTAATGAATTTAATTGGAAAGTTTCATATGAATTGAAAGTTTGAATGGTTGAGATAATGAAATTTAAATGGCTATGAGATTTTCTATGATTCTTATGCATTGTGTTTGATCAAAAGTTGATAGATATGGGATTAATGTCCAAAATTTGGTAAGGATGCCTTTCGACTATAATACCTTAGATTTATTTTCACTACACCCTATGGAGTCTTTTTGAGTATTGGTGTCACATGAGCAAAAGTAGTTGATATGTATATATATTTGTGAGCTATAAAAGGATGATTTTGTGCCATTTATTCTTGTTAATTATGTTGAGATGTATTCATTTGGTTGGGATTGAAAGTTTGTTAGATTTTGTGGGTATATCTTCTGCAAACCATCACGAGACTATAACTCGTCCTTTGAGGTAACTCAAAGGTTTAAAGGCTTGTTGCACATGCTAAGTGCAATCGTTTACTCCACGAAAGTGAGTTCGTTTGTTGTTTTTGTTTTCTCCTTTTGGTTGATGATGTTTTCTGTGCCCTAGACCTTTTATTGCTCGAGGTCGAGCAACTGATAAGTTTGGGGGAGTTGATAGGAGTCATTTTTACGTGTTATTAAGCCCCTTTGCGTTTATGTTTTAGGTTCATTTATCGCTTGATTTTGTCACTTGTGTGTTTAATTCGTGCATTAAGTGATTTCAGGCCTTAAATGGATACAATCAAAGAACGGGCTGAAAAAGGACGTATAAAACAAGTTTAGGCCAAGATGTTTCACACCTCTATGACCAAACAAGCAAGAAACAAGCTGGAGTTAGCCAAAATCATATTTTAGTACCATTTCCGCACACCTGGGTGCCAAATCAGAAACAATCTCCACGTTGGAACGCCATTTGGATAAATTTAGAGACCGAATTTGATGACGTGTCCTTCTACAAAGTTTTAGATCTATGTCTTATCTTTACATGGGGACTTGAATCATCCAATTCAGAGGTCTGTGGAGAAGTTTATGAATAAAACACTATCCCTGCGCTGGAAAATACGAAAGTGGCAACTCCCATTCTTAGTAGGTGGAAAACAAGAGAATGGTAGTTCACATTCTTGGTAGGAGGAAAGTAAGAGAATGTTAGGTGGAAAACAAGAGAATGGTAGCTCACATTCTTGGTAGGAGGAAAGTAAGAGAATGGTAGGTGGAAAACAAGAGAATGGTAGTTCACATTCTTGGTAGATGGAAAGCAAGAGAATGGTAGGTGGAAAGAAAAGAGAATGGAAGGACATGTTCTTGGTAGGTGGATTTTTTTGCTATAAAAGGAGGATTGGAGGTCATCCTACAAACACACTTGAAAACACATTCCCCATTGGGGGAGCCTAAACACATCCTATCATCTTCATCATCCTTAGATTAGTTATGAAGATTATCAACAACCTCTGAAGGTGAAGAAATCAAGAAGCATGGAAGAGACGAAGATCGAAGTTCAACCATCAAAAATACGAGGGAGTTTCTTAGATTTAGATTTATTTTTGTCTATGAATATGAATCTTAATTTAAGTTCCTATCTTTTATCTTTTATGATGAAATAGATTCTTCGAACTAAGGCCATGTTGAGGCTAAATTATGATAATTGAGTTATAAATTGTGTTTTTCATATTAATTCTATTGTTGCTTTGTGTCTTGATCTTGTTTGAATGCATCATATGCTTAGCTACGATATGCATGATTTATTGCTTAAATTATTCGTTCGAGAGAAGGTAATTTAAGGTGCAAAGAGGATCATCACATAATCCGTAACAAATAGGGAATTGCCCCTAGAGATAGGTAGAGATTCCCGGGTGCAGTTAGCCGGATTAATCCGGGGAAATTCTAGAACTTGAATGCATGATTGTTGGTTAGATTCTCGGATAGACATATGTAGAGAACCATCAATTAATCATAGGATTATTACAGCCGAGACATCGGGTAGTAATTATTTAAGGTTTTTTCCACCAAAGCAACATTAGTCTAATAATATGAGAACATGTTTATAGTGAAAATTGATTAATTTATGCCAACACATGTGTCTTAGTTGCTCTCTTCCATAGCTATCTTGATTTCGACATCTTGTTTCTTATATCTTACTTACATAATATTTTAGTTAATTCTTGTTTTAGTTTAAGTTCTTCAATTGCTTTAAAATCATAAACTAAAATACAAGTCCTTGAGGTTCGACAACCCGGAATTTATTGTCCACTTTATTACTACACACGACCAGTCCACTTGCTGTTTAATACACGTAAGGATTTTTCGTGTCAATCTTCTGCGCGCATCCTTAACCATGCTTCCTGGATTTGTTCTTGAGTAACATAGTCCAATGCCTCATTTGGCAGATTGAAGATTTCGGCAATGGTAGCAGCAGAAAGGGCAAATTCTTTCAGAGACTCCTTCTTAGACAAAGAGAATAGGCAAGAGATAGATGTCTTGTCCTTTGAGAGTTTAACAGTCTTCCAGAAAGAGTCTACTTCAGGGGCAAATAGATATGAATACTTCGTCAAGAACGTCCATCATATCTGTCATGTTGATTTGATTCTGTTCATACAAAAATTAACAGTCCAACAAACTCTGAAAACGTTTGGCATTTTCAGAGTGTAATGCACGCGCTTGATGGTACCCTAACACGTACACAAACACGTACTAGCTCTGAACCGTCATTTTGAAGAGTTTTTGATTTACCCGCTAGTTTCATGTGATAGAAGCGTGTGAATAGAGTTCAAAAGAGACTTTTGAGTCTATCGATCACGTCATTAAGCGTGTAAAATTTATGCAAGAATTTTATAAACAATTTATATTAAGTGTTGAAGGGAATAAGTTCAACGCTTAACATATACCATTTCTTATATTGTAAGTTTTATGTTTGACGCTTAAAATTTAAATTCTTTTTGTGTTTGAGCATCCAACATATTATGCACAAATAATACTGAGCGTTGATGATCTATGCATATGAAAGTTTTTGATCATTGATGCTTACAGGTATGTACAAGCACAATTTTAAGGTTCTCCCTAAATTTGATAACTTGTAGCACTTTTCGAAAATTCTTTTAGACGTAAATAAAGTGGATTCCCCCTAAATTATATGTCTAATTAAAGTATAATGCATAATGATGAGGCGTTTAAATCAATCATACCTTGTTCACTTTTTAAAGTGAGAAAGCGTTATTCATTGAGAGCTTTGATGTAGATATCTGTCAATTATTTGTCAGTACCAATAAAATGCATGGAGATATCTTTCTTTTGAATATGGTCACGAAGAAAATGGTATCTAATGTCAATATGTTTGGTTCTGAAATGAAGAACACGGTTTTCAGTCATGGCTAGGGCGCTTTGGTTATCACAATTAATAGGGGTTGGACCAAGGATTATACCATAATCTCTAAGTTGTTGCCTCATCCATAAAACTTGTGCACAATAACTCCCTGCAGCTACATACTCGGCTTCAGCTATATAGGTAGCTATCGATTGTTGTTTCTTACTATGCCATGAAACTAACCTATCACCTAGAAATTGACATGTACCACTAGTACTCTTACGATTTATTTTGCAACCTGCAAAATCTGCATCTGAGTAACCAATTAGTTCAAAAGGAGAGTCCCTTGGATTACCATAAGTCCACATTTTGTGTGCCTTTTAGGCATTTAAGGATCTTCTTAGCAGCAATTAAGTGTTACTCTTTAGGATCAGCTTGAAAACGTGCACACATGCATACCGAAAACATAATATCAGGTCTACTAGCAATAAGATAAAGAAGTGATCCAATGATACCTCTATAATTAGTGATATCAACCTTCTTCCCACTTTCATCTTTATCTAACTTAAGCATTTGGCTCATTGGAATTCTTGAAGATGATGCATTTTCCATACCAAATTTCTAAATCATATCTCTTGTATATTTAGCTTGGTTAATAAATATGGCATTAGGGAGTTGTTTAACTTGTAATCCTAAGAAGAAAGTTAACTCACCCATCATGCTCATTTCCAAATGTTCTTGCATCATTTTCGAAAATTTCTCACACAGACGCTTGTTAATAGAACCAAATATAATATCATCAACATAAATTTGGACTAAGAGAATATCTTCATCATTGGTAATTTTGAATAACATTGTATCAATGCTGCCTTTTGAAATACCCGCTTCTTGGCAATATCCTTGAGCAACAAGTCTATCTTTGTTTCTTATTACAATGCCATTTTCATCCATCTTGTTTCTATAAACCCATCTAGTTCCAATAACTCCTTCATGAGTTGGCCATGGTACTAGCGTCCAAACCTTACTGCGTTCAAACTGATTAAGCTCTTTTTGCATGGCTTCAATCCAACTTGGATCACTTAAAGCTTCATCCACTTTCTTAAGTTCCATTTGAGATAAAAAACTAGCGAACATGGCCTCATTGAATGTAGCGGCTCTACTCCTAACAAGCGCTTCAATATCTCCGAGAATCTGCTCAGGTGGATGATGACGTAGCCATAGTCTATCAGGCTGGAAAGGGTTAAGAGGTTGAACAGGCGTTTGATTCACTTGCTCAGACACTTGACTATCCTCTTGCGTATGCGCTTCAAGTTCACAGATTCTACCTTGCTCTTCATGATCATTAGTATATCTTACCTTGTTATTCGAAATAACTTCACGAGTAATTTTTAGAGGGGGCACCAAGATCTCATCATCGTCATCACTATCATCATCAAGGGTAACCTTAGAAGCTTGATAACACAGATCTTCAACCCCTACATCATTCATATTAACCTTACTCGGTTCTTGGTTAGCATCATCAAAGACAACATGAATAGATTGCTCAACCTTCGATTTGATCTTATTTAGGATGCAAAAATTCTTTCCATTCTTAGCATATCCTAGAAAGATTCCCTCATCCGCATTAGGATCAAATGTCTTTAAGCTTTGGGATCTATTATTATGAATAAAGCATTTAGAACTAAAGACGTGAAAGTATGAAACATTTGGCTTACGTCCCTTCCATAGTTCACATGGAGTTTTCCCATACTGTTTGTTGATCATGCAAAGGTTTTGAGTGTAACATGCAGTGTTGATTACTTCGGCCCAAAACCTAGGAGCAAGCTTGGACTCTGCTAATATCGTTCTAGCAGCTTCCTTGAGCGTTCTGTTCTGGCGCTCAAGAACACAATTCTGTTAAGGAGTTCTGGAAACTGAATACTCATGATGTATGTTAGGAAATTTCATGTTAGATGTTTTGATGATGACAAGATAGGATTTAATGTTAGACCCCAAAAATACAATGTAAGTTTCCATTTTTCATAGATTGATGTATAAGCGTTTGAAAGTTGTAATTCATTTTTTTAGGCTTGTAATTTTTATCTTTATAGAATTTAGACTAAGTCTTAGTGACTGAATCGCTAGTAGAATTCTAGGTGAGTCTATTAGAGAAGAAGTTGGAGACCAGCGTTTGAAGTCAACCAGAGATAAAGATTTTCTTATTAGCGTCTGTCAAACGCTAAAAAACCTCATTTCAGGATTTATGGATCAAGCGCTCAAAATCTCTCAAGCGACTTATGTTAGATTCACCTGAAATAAATCCTCAAGTCATGAAGGACTTAAATGCAATCATTCAAAGGACATTTATTTCCAACGGGAAATAAATTCAAATTGCATTAAATGCTTGATAAGAGCATTAAATGTGATAAGCCACTGTGACTTGTGGACAAGCCACCTTTTAACCAGACTGTCAGAAAGTTCAGAGTTTCAGCTGCTCTCGTCCAATCGGCTTCAGCGAATTTTCAGGAATGTCAGACTTTAGGCAAACTCACGTGCTGCGTGAAAGGCACGCTCCTACATGTGTCCAACAGACAGATCTCAAGAAATTGCCTATAAATACCTTACCCCAGCAAACCCTAAATATACAAGATACATACGAAAAAGAGAAGAGAAATTATCGCCAAAAATCTTACGTACATTTTCTGGGAAAAAGCTTAGAAACACCATAGCCAAATCTTTCAAGCTTTTTATCTACATTCCAGACAGTCACAAATATCTCAAACATCTTCCAAAGAAGAAACCCAAATTCCAACTGAGATATTCCAAGTTGTTTGATCTTTCCAAAAACGAACAAAACCCTAGTGAAAAACCTTAACCTTTCATCTGAGTGAGAAAAGTTGTCGAACCCTTTCAGGCAGTATTTCTGAGTGAGAGAAGCTTGAAGAAGACGATCTTCATTGGTGCTGAAGTCTGTGTGATCAAGAAGCCCAAGATCATTTTCACCCTTTACTATCTTGTAGAAGATTCTGTGTGATTCTTTGAAAATCAACCTAGTAAATTCCTCCGAGTGAAAAAGGAGAAGAAAGACGTAGCTGGGATTACACCACCCAGTGAACCTTATACATCTTGTGTTATTTATCTTTATTGTCTTATTATTATTATTATTATTATTATTATTATTATTATTATTATTATTATTATTATTATTATTATTACATCATTTATCTTTGAAAGAGACTAGTTAAAGTGCAAAGCGATTAAATTAACTAAAAGAACGCTAAAACTCATTTCCGCTGTGCTAACCCTGATCAATCGATCTAAGCGTTGCCCTACTTTGGTAAACTGCTAAAATCACTAAGTCTAAGTTAACTTTCCTGAAGCGTCTGACCCAAGCGCTCACTTATCCAAGCGTTCAAACCTTTAAAGTGATACGAAATTTTTGAAGTCGAAAAAGACTTCAGGATCTATTCAACCGCCCCTCCTTCTAGACCCTTTCGTATGCCACTTGGGACCACCAAGTGGTATCAAAGCGATCGAAGTAGAAACCTAAGCATTTCCGAGCGTAACTGCTTGTTTAGATCCATTTTTTTCTAAAAATCTAATCGCTTTTACTTTCTTCTACATCTCATTATGGCTTTTAACAAAATGCCTAAGTTGGTAGAATCAAATTATGATTCTTGGAAACTTAGAGCATTCGCATATTTATGTTCGTGCGATAATGAATTGTGTGATGTGATTACAGATGGCCCCATTCAAATTATGAAAGTTGTAACTCGAGCCCCTGGAGCGACCGAGGCTACTCCAGATGGTTATGTCGAGAAACCTAAGTTAGAATGGACGCCAGAGGATAGAAAAAGAGCTAATTTGGATAATGTTGGACGAAGTGCACTTTGCTCAGCGTTAGGAGATAACGATGCATTGTTCAACAAGATCAAGCAATGTAAGACTTCCAAAGAAATATGGGATAAGTTGGTCATTGTGTGCGAAGGTTCAGCACAAATGAAGGAGAACAAGCTCTCCATAGCCATGCAAAGATTCGAGCATTTCAAAATGCAGCCCAATGAGAAGCTAGAACAATTGGACGCAAGATTCACTTTTCTCATTACCGAGTTAGCGTCATTAGATAAAGAATTAAGCAACAAGGAAATGGTCAATAAGATTTTCAAAAGTCTTCCAAGTAAATATTTGTTCAAGACAGTTGCTATGAGAGAATCACAGACCTTGGAGACTCTTACTCCAGAACATGTGTTTTCAGAGTTAAAGGCATTCGAATTCAAGTTAGGTGAAGTCAGCGACACAACAAATTCAGTGACTGAATCAGGAGCATTAATCGCTACCACCAAAAATAAGGGTAAAGCGGTTAGTGAGGTTAAACCAGTGGAATCAAATGAAGAAAAGGAAATGGTCTTATTAGTCAAGAAATTTTTAAGATATGAAAAGAAAAATCCAATTGGACAAACTTCATTTCAAACTCCTCCCCCAGCACCAACACCTCAATATCAAGCGCCAGTGTACTCCGCACCTCAACCATTAGCGCCAGTTCCATATCAAGCGCCTCCATCGCCTACTCAGAATTTCTCAGCGCCAGTCAGATCAAAGCGATTATCCACTGAACAGAAAATGAAAACTAATTTGTGTTATAATTGCAGGAAACCAGGGCACTACCAGGTAAATTGCCCTTATCCAAATGTGTCTAAGCCCACAAGGCAAGACTATGTGGATAGAAACCAATTCAGGAGCAACCTTCGCTAACAAGGTTTGCTAGCGGAATTTGAACCATTCTTCGCACCTGAAGAGGACTTGGAATCATCAGATGAAAGTAGTGATGAGGAGCCTACAAGCGACTCCGCATTGATTTGTCTCATGGAAAGAGATGATGAAGCGTCTGATGAATCGCTACCAGAGGTAACCAATGAATTATCTCATCCCCTTTCGTATGATGAATTACTTGACAAAGTTAATGAATATTATAAAGATTGTCAAGAAGCCGCCAAAATAAATCAAAACGATCTCGCTATTATTTCATCACTCACAAGAGATAAAGTAACGCTCAAAGCAGAGTTGAAAGTTCAACAACAATGCATTGAAAGGAACCAATCGCTTGAAAGTGAAATTACTCAATTGAAAAACGATCTTAATATAATAGTCAAGAGAGAAGCTGATCTGATCGCTAGACTTGCTAAATCAAAGCATCTCATCTCATCATTATCAAAAGCTTCTAGAAAGTTGGATAATGTGACTGAAGTAACTAGATTATTTGGTGAAAAGACCGGTTTAGGATGCAACAAATTTGGTAAACAACCTAATAAATCTAATGTTACGGCGAACAACAAAGGAAAAGGTGTTACCTTTGTTAAGGAAAGCACAAAGCCAAACGCTAAATGAACCTAGCGACAACGGTAAGAGGCCAAATGACAAAGTCAAAGCTGACTCAGGCAAGGGTAAGGCTAAAACAAATGATTCACAAAAACAAGTTCATCCAAATGCTCAAAAGGCTAAAGGTAAGCCTGAATACTGTGAATCAAGCGCTAAGCATTCAGCACCAAAAGTGCAACCTAAGCCAGCGCCAAGGAAATACCAGCGTCAGTATTCTCAAAGATCTAGATCATATTATCGATACTATGATAACTATGACTATGATTACGATTATGATTACTATTATAATCAAGGATATTACTATACACCTAAAAAGCACACACAACACAAACCGAAACCCAAGAAGGCCAATCTTCCCGTAATGAAGACAAGGCAAATATGGGTTCCGAAAGTTTTAATTCAAACCAAAGCTACTAACGTTGAAGGACCCAAAACAACATGGGTACCTAAGAAGAATTAGAACTGCCCTTTGAATGCAGGTACCTAGAGCCAACGCCGATACTTCAATTTGGTATTTCGATAGTGGGTCATCAAGGCACATGACTGGATCAAAAGATCTCCTAGTCAATTATCGAGCTACCAATGGTCCTCAAGTTATATTCGGTGATAAATCCAAAGGTAAAACCAAAGGTATAAGTATCATGCATAGGGGGAACATCATGATCAGTGATGTATATTATGTTGAGGGTCTTAATCATAATTTGTTGAGCATTAGTCAATTTTGTGATAAAGGCTTTGATGTTAAATTTTCAAGCGACTTCTGCTATGTTAACAACGCTAAGACTAAGTCTACTAAACTAAGAGGAAAAAAAACAAATAATGTGTATTTAGTAGATTGGGATTCTACATTTGATAACAACTCCACATGCTTTGTTGCTAAAAGTCTAAATGAATTGGGTTGGTTATGGCATAGAAAAATGAATCACCTCAACTTTAAGGCAATCTCTCAGTTAATATCGCTAAATCTTGTAAAGGGATTACCTAAGGGTTCCTTTGAAAAGAATCGCTTATGTGATGCATGTCAAAAGGGTAAACAAGTTAAATCATCTTTCAAGAAGAAACCATGTCTATCTACTTCTAGAGTCCTTGAACTATTGCATCTAGATTTGTTTGGTCCTATTCAAATCATGAGTGTTAGTGGTAAAAAGTACTCGCTAGTAATAGTTGATGACTTATCTCGCTATACATGGGTAGAATTTCTAGCGACCAAAGATGAAACTAGTGTCAAGCTCACAGCGCTAATCCGTCAACTGCAAAATTCTAAAGATCTAAAGGTGACGAGAATTAGAAGCGATAGAGGAACTGAATTTACTAACCAATTTGTTGAGAAGTTTTGTACAGATTTTGGAATACTTCATGAGTATTCTGCCCCTAGAACACCTCAACAAAATGGAGTTGCTGAGCGACGGAACAGAACCACTCAAAGGTGAAGCGACTTTTTCTATGTTAACGATGCTTGCAAAGTCTAAGTTGCCTCAAAGGTTTTGGGCCGAAGCCATCAACACCGCTTGCTACACTCAGAACCGGTGTATGATCAACAAACAACATGAGAAGACTCCATATGATTTGTGGAAGGGACGTAAGCCTAACGTTTCATATTTCATGTATATGGTTCAAAATGTTTCATTCATAATAATGGATCCCACAGCCTAAAGACTTTTGATCCTAAAGCGGATGAGGGAATCTTTCTAGGCTATGCCAAGAATGGAAAGAGTTTTCACATCCTAAATAAGATCAGATCGAAGGTTGAAGAAACCATTCATGTTGTGTTTGATGATGCTAACCAAGAACCGAGTAAGGTTAATCCTGATGATGTAGGAATCGAAGATCTTGCCCAACAAGTATCACAAATTAATCTTGATGATAATAGTGATAATGAGGATGATGAGATCTTTGTGCCTATTCCTAAGGTTACTCGTGAGGTTACAAATGATGATAAAGTGAGAATCGCTGATGATCATGAAGAGAATGATCATCAAGAGCAAATTAGAACTTTGAATGATGAAGCGACTGCGCAAGAGACAAATATGGATCAAGTGATTGATAACCAAGAGTCTCTCAACCATTTCCAACCAGACCATAAATGGCTTAGAGACCATCCACCAGAGCTAATAATTGGAGATATGGAAGCACCTGTTAGAACTAGGTCAGCTACAATTAATGAGGCCATGTTCACAAGTTTTCTAACTCAAATGGAACCAAAGAAAGTGGATGAAGCGCTCAGTGATTCAAGTTGGGTAGAAGCGATGCAAGAAGAGCTTAACCAATTTGAGATAAATAAGGTTTGGACGCTAGTACCAAGGCCTACTCACCAAGGAGTTATTGGGACTAGATGGGATTTTAGGAACAAAATGGACGAAGATGGCGTTGTTATAAGAAACAAAGCTAGATTAGTCGCTCAGGGTTATTGTCAAGAGGAGGGTATTGATTTTGTTGAGACATACGCCCCAGTAGCCCGTCTTGAAGCAATTAGGATGTTCCTAGCGTTTGCCGCATTCAAAAAATTCACGATGTACCAAATGGACGTAAAGAGTGCATTCTTGAATGGTAAACTCCAAGAAGAAGTCTATGTGAAGCAACCTCCAGGATTCATCAACAACCATGGCAAAAGTATGGTCTACAAACTGGATAAGGCATTCTATGGCCTTAAGCAAGCACCAAGAGCATGGTATGACACTCTCTCTATCTTCCTTATAGGTAAAGGCTTTTCAAAAGACAGCGTTGACACAACGTTATTTAAAAATACCCATAATGAAGATATTCTCTTAGTCCAAATTTATGTTGATGATATTATATTTGGTTCTACAAATAAGCGATTGTGTGAGAAATTTTCGAAAATGATGCAAGATCAATTTGAAATGAGCATGATAGGTGAATTAACTTTCTTCTTAGGATTACAAGTTAAACAATTCCCTAATGGAATATTTATAAACCAAGTTAAATATACAAAAGATATGATTAAGAAATTTGGTATGGAAAATGCATCATCTTCAAAAATTCCAATGAGCCAAACGCTTAAGTTAGATAAAGATGAAAGTGGGAAGAAAATTGATATCACTAACTGTAGAGGTATCATTGGATCACTTCTTTATCTTACCGCTAGTAGTCCGGATATTATGTTTTCGGTATGCATGTGTGCACGCTTTCAAGCTGATCCTAGAGAATCACACTTAAATGTTGCCAAGAGGATCCTTAAATACCTAAAAGGCACACAAAATGTGGGCTTATGGTATCCATGGGACTCTCCTTTTAAACTAATTGGTTATTCAGACGCAGATTTTGTAGGATGCAAAATAGATAGAAAAAGTACGAGTGGTACATGTCAATTTCTAGGTGATAGACTAGTTTCGTGGCATAGTAAGAAACAACAATCCATAGCGACTTCTACCGCTGAAGCAGAATATGTAGCCGCTGGGAGCTGTTGTGCATAAATCCTTTGGATGGGGCAACAACTTAGAGATTATGGAACAATCCTAGGTCCTACCCCAATCCATTGTGATAACCAAAGTGCTTTAGCTATGACCCAAAATCCTGTCCTTCATTCTAGAACTGAACACATTGACATTAGATACCATTTCTTGTGTGATCATGTTCAAAAGAAAGATATCTCCATGCACTTCATTGGAACTGACAAACAATTAGCAGATATCTTCACCAAAGCGCTTAACGAACAACGCTTTCTCACTTTGAGAAGTGAATTAGGTATGATTGATCTAAACGCTTAAATCATAAAAACATCATATCTTAATAGACATACCATTTAGGGGAAATCCACCTTATGTTTATGTCTAAAGCGTTTGACAAAAATCTGAAATAAGTCATCAATTTTAGAGGGAACTTTAAAATTGTACTTATAACAATTTATAAGCGACTGTGATAAAAAAAAAAGACTTTAAAAATATATGCACTGATCACTAGCGCTTATCTTTAGGCATGACAAAGTCAATCTCTACATAAAAATGTTATTTATAATTTTAAGCGATTGACTTTATCTCAAACTTTACAAAATTAAATTTTGTTCTCCAAAAGTCTTAAGCGTTAAAGAGATTCCCACGTTAACACTAAGAAAATTATTTTTTTTAAAAAAAAAATCATGCATAGTTTTCATCGTTAAAGAAACGTGTGGATAAGTACAAAAGATTAAATTTGATACTGCTCACGCGTGTCTATCAAATCAAATTGATGGTTAATGACCTTTATCTAAAATCGAGACAGTTCAGGTCTGCACGAGTCTGATTACGTGTCAATGTACAATCAGGCGCGTGTACTTCAAGCTGAAAATTTCAAATTCTTTCAAACGTTTTTCAATTAATTTGGTAACTGCGGATCCCAAAATTTTGCACTTTTTGGTAACTGATAAACTATTTTACCGCACTTTTTGCATCCATATTTCCCTTAAAACGTATCAGATTTGAATCCGTTGAAAATTCAAACTCTTTGACTTTTTGCCTCTATTTAAACCCTTCAAGGTTTTTACAGTTAGACTTTATCACTTTCCCAAATTCTCTCTACTGTAAAACTCTTCATCTCTCTCAAGGCAAATACTTCTCTCTCTCAAAAAGCTTTCAAACTTTCAGCAATGGCACCCAAAGCTTCAAAATCTTCCAAATCATCCAAATCTGCTACCGGAAAAACTTCCCGTGCTGAAAAATCAGTCTCGGTTAACACCGGATTTCAGGTTAACTGGGACTACCTGTTTCATAACCAGAACTTTCCTCTTCAAACGATTCTTCCACTCATTCAAGAATCTGGTTTGAGAGTTATGATCACTACTATTTTCAACTATTTTTAAGAAGAGTGTCTACACTTTTTCAACAATGCCCAGATTTCTGAAGACAGAAATTCCATATCCTGCGTCTCACCCCTTCCTTGATTTCTTCATTGTTGGTTCTACCCAATGATGGCACTGAGGTGGAACACGTCACTCTCGGAGATGCTACAAAAGTTTGGGAATTGGTTAAGAAAGAAGATGTTGATACTACGTATGAGCCGAACTTCAAGAGGAACGATATGAAGGGAGAATACGTTATTCTCACGGATATATGCTCAAAGATGATCGAATGCAGAAAAGGGTCATTCGATAAAGTGACGAATATCCAATATAAAATGATGGTGGCCATTCTGACCAAATTAAACGTAAATTGGTCTCTCTACGTTTTTAATCGCTTCAAGGCAGCGATGGCCAAGTCGGTGAATCCCAAGCCTTATGGGATTGTGTTAAGTCATATTCTTAGAGCTTGCGGTTATGCAAAATCTTTTGGCAAAAAAATTCCAGCGATAAAATTCTACGGAAAGAAAATGATCGGTGAGCTGCAAAAGCCAAGGAAGATAGGTGGTGCAGCTGTTCCAAAAGAAGAGCGTGAGCGACTTCGTGCTTTAGGAGTTATTTGTAGTGATGATGACGATCAAGCGTCTTCCTCTTCATCATCATCCTCTTCGTCCGAAGAAGAAGTGGTGGTCAAGAGACCTAAGAGAAAGATAGTTCTCAAAGTCCCTGAGCCATCCAAGCCAGCAAAGAAACAGAAGCCTGAACCCAAGAAGAAGAAGCCGGAGCCCAAAAAGAAGCAAAAGATTCCTTCTCCTTCTCCCTCTCCTAAATCTCCTTCGCCTCCTCCAGGGTTTATCTTTTCCGTTCTTGAGGAAGAGGAAGTAGTAGTAGAAGAAGTACCTCTTGCATGAAGACGTACTCCTCTTTCTAATCTCGCAGCATCCTCTAGCGCTTCAGCAAAACCAGTGCTTAGAGAGTCAGTAAGCGTTCCTCCCTCTGACGCTGTTCCCGAAATCAGCTCAGATCCTCAAGCCGCTACTCAATCTGAGAGGCTTTCTAGTGTTCAGGGTAAGTATTTGCTACGCAAATTAGTCTATCCTTTCCTCGTTAGTTTCTAAGTCTCTAACGCTAGGATAAAAATTCTTTCAGTGCAATGTGAAGCAGATATTCAATATGTTCTCAACACTCTGGAAGAATTAGATATTCCCATTCGTGCTGATCCTATAACTTCTTTTCTCGACGTAGATCTAGAAGAAGTAGTCCAAGAGCCTGAGGAACATGTCCAAGAAACAGATCAAGCGTCTGAAATAGTCGATGATATTCCTCAGGGTAAGCGATTTAGTCTTTTCTTTTCTAAATTTCTACTTAATGGAAATTTTGCTTGCTTTTCTCAATCGCTTATATGTATCATCTCAAGATGTACCTTAAGATGCACCAATCGCTGATGCCCCTCATTCATCCGAGATTCCAGTTGAAGTAGATGTGGATATGGCAACTGTTGTGGATATCGCTAAGGAAGCATCCCAAGCCCTTCCTGACGCTGAAACATTGATAAGAGGTGTTTTTACGTGGTTTTAAGACCGTAATTCTTATGATTTGGATTCACTTATTGCTTAAATCATGTCACATTTGCATTTAATAGGTGTGTTAAGTGAATACAGGTAATCAATGAGAATACATGAAGAAATGGGAAGAAAAACGATGTACAAAACAAGTTCAAGCATGTTTTTCAACACCTAGGCGGTTTATGCATCTCCTACCACATTCGAGCGATAATTCCGTATATTTCGAGACCGACTTAGACAAAGTTTCCTTCTACAAAGTTTTATATGTATGTCTTAGCTTCAAATGGGAACTTGAAACATCCAAATCGGAGGTCTATAGAGATAATTGTGAAGGAAATACGATTGCTGCGTCGAACAGAGAACTACATGTGCCAGGATACGCCCCAACGCCCCCCTTGTCATGCCTAGGCATGGATAGTCCGAATGCTACTCCTTTTCAGCCTAAATTCCAGCATTATATGATGGGTAAGAATCACTTTTGGCCATAATTCAGCACATGTGTTGAGGGGTTGTCATAAGTGTGTTTCTTGGTAGATTTACTTTATGGGCGCCAAATCAGAAACAACGTCTATGTTGAAACGTAATTTAGGTATACTTAGCAACCGAATTGGACAAATTGTCCTTCTGGAAAGTTTTAGATCTATGTTGTATCTGAACATGGGGACTTGAATCATCCAATTTAGAGATCTGTGGAGAATTTTATGAGGAAACTACTAAGACTGCGCTGGAAAGCAAGAAAATGGCAGCATGCATGTGTTTTGTTGAAGTTTTCACATGGTTATGCTTGGTGGAATTCTTAAGGGCCGAAAGTTTAGCATTTTTTTTGCTGGTTGGAATCTTAAAAGCCAAACTTTAAGCATCACCTTAGGTGGAATTCTCATTGGGGAACTTTAATGGGAATTCTTAATGCATACTTTAGTGGAACTTTGGCTATAAAAGGAGGGGGAACCCATACTCTTCATCATTCACTATCAATTTCAGATTCTTGGAGAAGAGGGGGAGGAAGTGACCGATCCATAGAGAAGAAAAGAGGGGAGAGAGAAGGATTCTTGATTCATCATCATCATTGGAGAAGGAAGATTCAATTGAAGTTCCATCATTATTCACTTTTGAGGGAGTTTTTATAGCTTTTCATTTCAATTATGTCTATGAACATGTGTATTAATTCATTTATGTTTTTCATATTATCCATTATGAACTAAATTCATAAGACTAGGGCCATGTAAGGCCAAATTGTGATATATGCTTATAATAGATGATTGTTGAGGTTGTTCTTATATTGTTATGTGATGTGAATTTGTGTTTTTGCCTATCTTGCATATACTTGATCACTATATGTTAGAATCTTATGCCTAGGTTAATATTTCAAGAGAAAATTGACTTAGGGTGCAAGAAATTCACATCATGACCCGTAACTAATGAGGAATTGCCCTAGATATAGGTAAAGATTCCCGGGTGAAGTTGTTCGATTCAAATCGAGTGAACTCTAGTACGTTAATGCATGTTTAGTGGTTAGATTTCTGGATAGGAATATTTGGGAAATCACGATCTAAGCATAGGAGTTTATACGCGAGACATCGGTTATTCTCTACCCTCGGAGTTCTCACCATAACAATATAAGTGTAATCCTTCAACTAGAATCTTTATAAGTATAATTGATCAATTTGAACCTAGCATGTGCCTTAGTCTCCTTTTATACTTTGTGTAAAATCAATTGTGTAATCTTGTTCTTATTGTATGCATTTTACCTGTAATTTACTTTAATTATATTTGTTCTTTTTTCGTAAAAATCATAAACTAAAATTCAAGTCTCCGTGGTTCGACAACCCGGACTTTTAGCAGACTTATTACTACACACGACTAGTGCACTTGCTATCATAGCACGTTAGCTTTTAGCGTGTCAAGTTTTTGGCGCCGTTGCCGGGGACTTGTTCATTTTAGTTTTTGATTTTTCATTTAAATTTTCATAATTCTTAGTTTTTCGTTTATTTGAAACCTTTCTTTTATTTTATTATTCTAATTTTTTGTCTTGTGTTTATTTGTTAGGTATAATTTGTGGTGCATGACCCGCTCTTTTAACGAGCCCCTATACAATTTTGAGCCGGAGATAGAGCGTGTTCTTCGATCTAGTAGACAAGCTCGAGAAATGGCTGACAATCTAAATCCAAATGGAAATTTTCCCGACATAAATCTTCCGAAAAACAGGGAATGGCTGCAAAATCTTTTCCAAGCTATGCAACCGGCACCTCCTCAAAGACTTCCATCGGTCCGGGAAAGTCTACCTCCAAGGGTCCACACCATACCGGGGCCCGTAGTCTTTCCAAATTTCTTTGCACCAAATTATCACATTCCGTCACACATCTTTAGCATGGTGCAAAGCGAAACCCTTCTATGGAGAGCCCCATGGATCACCTCATGAGCATTTGGAGACTTTAGACGATACTCTCATGACTACCCAATTTCATCCACGGGATCTCGATGCAATTCGTCTAAGAGTCTTCCACTTCTCATTAAAGGAAAGGGCGACCATGTGGCACAAATCTCTACCACCCCAATCCATCACAACATGGGGATAATTAGTCGATGCCTTTTTGAGCAAATTCTTTCCACCCTCCAAAATCAATGAGCTAACGAACAACATTAAGGAGTTTAAGCAGGGGAATCATGAGTCCTTAGCCGAGGCATGGGCTAGATATAAAAACATGCTCCGAAAATGTCCGGATCACAACCTAAGATTGAGCGAGCAAGTATTACGATTCCATGATGGAGTCCGTTCGCGCATCCGAAATAAGCTTAATGCCGGCGCCGGTGGTGATCTCCTTGGGATCGATTGCCAAAGTGTGTGGGACAAGATTGAGCAATTAGCCCGGGAAGATGAACTCTATCCCGATGATGAAGAAATCACACCCACTAAAAAGATTGCTTGTGTTCAAGAGTTGGGCGAAGAAGTTGCTTTGGAAACAATGGTTGGCAATGTAAACTATGTTGGAAATGTCAATCCATCTTAATTGAACTTCCATGTGCCTGAAAATTTTCCAAGGAGGCCCAATCCGGCACAAAATGCCCATCTCGGTGTCTATCAAGCACCAAGGCCCCCATTCAACAATAACCAAGCTCAAAGGCAAGGTAATCCTCATATACAAAGGCAAATAAGACCTCTTACAACCGAAGAGCGTCTCGATGAACAAATAAAGAAATCGGATTCAGCAATCAACGAACTCCGTACTATGATGAAGGATATAATGATGGACATGAAGGATTTAAAGACACAAATGGGTCAAATAGCAAAGGCGATCAGCGAGAGAGCCCCGGGAACTTTACCAAGTGACACAGAAAAAAAATCCGAAGGAGCAATGCCACGCCATCACCTTAAGAAGTGGCAAACAGGTAGTCAATGATGCTGTTCGCATTTCCGCACCCGAGCGCCCAGATGAGAACGCCCAGGCGCCGGAATCAACCCACAGTGAACGAATGCTTCGCAATTGCGCGCCCGAGCGTCCCGATGATCACGCTCAGGCACCCGAGACCCAGCGCCCTGGCGCCGATTGTCGCGCCCAGGCGCCACCTCCTGAACCCTCCACAGCGGGCTCTTCAACTCCAACGCATCCTCCCATCGAGGTCCGTCTGCCATTTCCTAATGCACATAGAAAGAAAAAAAAGGAGATGGATCCAAGTTTCCTTCGAATCTTAGCAATTCTTCGTGAGGTTAGAATTAATATTCCTTTTATAGACGCAATTTTACAAATGCCAAATTACGTGAAATTTTTCAAGGATATTTTATCCAACAAACAAAAGTGGGAGGAAAACGAAACGGTGTGCCTAACCGAGGAATGCTCCGCCGTATTGCTTAATAAATTACCAATGAAACTTGAAGACCCTGGGAGTCTCACTATTCCTTGCACGATTGGGCCATTATCCTTCGAAAAAGTTTTGTGCGACTCGGAAGCTAGCATCAACCTCCTCCCGTACTCTCTTTTCAAAAAGTTGGGCCTTGGCAACCCAAAGCCGACTTCAATGAGCCTCCAACTTGCCGATAGATCAATCAACAGACCACGGGGAATAATCGAAGATGTAATCGTTCAAGTCGACAAATTCTACTTCCCGGTTGACTTTGTGGTTCTTGATATGGAGGAAGATGTTGAGGTACCCCTGATCCTAGGAAGACCATTCCTAGCCACTGGTAAGGCGATAATCGATATTGCCAATGGTAAGCTAACCTTAAATGTGGGAGATGAAAAGGTCACCTTTGATGTTTTTAAAGTGCTTAAACACCCATGTGATCCTGACTCATGTTTACGCATCGATGTATTTGATATGTTGATTGATGAGACTTTTCAGGCACAAATGGTAGACGACCCATTGGAGACATGTCTTTCCAAATCTATGGATGTCGATTCAGCGAGTGAAGAACAATTGGAAACCATGTTTCGCGTAGAGAAGCCACCTCTTTACCACGTCATTGGAGCTAAAAAATTAGAAAGATCACTCTTGGCTCCTCCTCGCCCTTCTATCGAAGAGGCCCCTATCCTTGAGCTTAAACCATTACCATTACATTTGAAATATGTATTTTTAAATGATAATGAGACTCTACCTTTAATTGTCTCATCTTCTTTGACAGGAGAACAAGAGGAGCGACTCATGAGAGTATTGAAGGCCAACAAAAAGGCCTTCGGGTGGAAAATACTCATGGAGGAGTCCGCAAAATCTACACGCCAACCACAAAGACGGTCAAATCCACAAATACAAGAGGTGGTAAAGAAAGAGGTTATAAAACTACTCGATGCAGGTATAATCTATCCTATCTCTGATAGTGCATGGGTAAGCCCGACTCAAGTAGTACCCAAGAAGGGCGGAATAACTGTGATAGAAAATGCGAACAATGAATTAATCCCTACTCGAATGCTTACCGGGTGGCGTGTGTGTATAGATTATCGCAAGTTAAATGATGCCACTCATAAGGACCATTTCCCCCTCCCATTCATTGACCAAATGCTTGAAAGGTTAGCCGGACATGATTTTTATTGTTTCCTAGATGGGTATTCCGGCTATAACCAAATTGCCATAGCCCCCGAGGACCAAGAGAAAACAACTTTCACTTATCCCTATGGCACGTTTGCTTATAGGCGGATGCCGTTTGGATTATGCAATGCCCCGGCCACATTTCAACAATGTATGATGGCGATCTTTCATGACATGGTTGAAGAATTCCTTGAGATTTTTATGGATGATTTTTCTGTTTTTGGAACCTCATTTAACACATGTCTTGATCATTTGGACCATGTTCTAAAACACTGTGAGGAAACAAATCTTGTTTTGAATTGGGAAAAATGTCATTTTATGGTCCGGGAAGGGATTGTGCTAGGTCACAAAATCTCCCAAAAAGGGATTGAAGTGGACCAAGCCAAGATTGAGGTAATAGAAAAGCTTCCTCCACCTACATCGGTTAAAGCCGTGAGGAGCTTTCTTGGTCATGCCCGCTTCTATAGGCGATTTATCAAAAAAATTTCCAAAATTGCAAAGCCGTTATCTAACTTGCTTGTCAAAGATGCACCATTCAATTTTGATTCCCTTTGTTTACAGGCCTTCATGACTCTTAAGGAACTATTGATATCCGCTCCCATCATGGCACCTCCCGATTGGAGTTTGCCTTTCGAATTGATGTGTGATGCTAGTGACACCGCGGTGGGTGCGGTCCTTGGCCAAAGGAAGGATAAGGTATTTCAAACCATCTACTATGCTAGTAAGACTTTAAATGATGCACAAATGAATTACGCAACCACGGAAAAAGAATTACTAGCCATAGTATTTGCATTTGACAAGTTCCATGCTTATCTCATTTTGAATAAAGTAATTGTGTACATTGATCACTCCGCATTAAAATACTTGCTTGCCAAAAAGGATGCCAAACCTAGACTCATTAGGTGGATTTTACTTCTTCAAGAATTTGACATTGAAATTAAGGATAAGAAAGGAGTAGAAAATGTTGTTGTCGACCACTTGTCTAGGATAGAGATTCCTAAGCCTGAGTGCGTGTTTGATAAACCTATTTGTGAGGAGTTTCCCGATGAGCAATTGTATGCTATACTTCATAATGATGCTCCTTGGTATGCCAATTACGCAAATTATCTTGTCACGGGAGTTCTTCCTCCGGATATCACTTATAATCAAAAGAAGAAATTCTTATTTGATGTGAAGCGATATTTGTGGGATGGATGGCCTCATTCGACGATGTATCCCCGAGGAGGAAATAGCATCAATTCTCGCCCATTGTCATGATATGTCGGTAGGTGGTCACTTTGGACCCTCTAAAACAGTGGCTAAAGTGCTTCAATCAGGTTTCTTTTGGCCTACTCTTTCTAAAGATGCATTCTTGTATGTTCAATCTTGTGATAGGTGTCAACGAACAGGTAACATCTCTAAAAGACACGAAATGCCATTGAATAACATGCTTGAATGTGAACTATTTGATGTATGGGGTATTGATTTTATGGGACCCTTCCCTAGTTCTTGTTCCAATAAGTATATTCTTGTTGCGGTCGACTATGTCTCCAAATGGGTCGAAGCTGAGGCTTTACCAACTAATGATGCTCGGGTGGTTACTCGATTTTTTTAAAAAAGGATTTTCACTCGTTTTGGAACTCCTAGAGCAATCGTTAGTGACGGGGGCACCCATTTTTCGAACAAACAATTCGAGCACTTACTGAACAAGTACGGGGTACGGCATAAAATCTCAACCCCATATCATCCTCAAACGAGTGGTCAAGTGGAGGTGTCGAATCGGGAGATTAAACGCATTCTTGAAAAGACGGTTAACGCATCTAGAAAAGATTGGTCCCTTAAACTAGATGACACCTTGTGGGCATATAGAACCGCGTTTAAAACTCCGATTGGCATGTCCCCATATCGCCTTGTCTTTGGAAAAGCATGTCACTTACCGGTTGAGCTCGAACATCGCGCTTTTTGGGCTATTAAATTTCTAAATTTTGATTCTCAACTCGTAGGTACCAAGCGATTACTCCAATTACACGAACTTGAGGAATGACGCCATCAAGCGTATGAGAACGCCAAGCTTTACAAGGAGCGAACGAAAACATGGCATCATAAGCGTATTATTCCCCGAGAATTTCATGAAGGAGACAAGGTTTTACTATACAATTCTCGCCTTCGACTTTTTCCCGGGAAGCTCAAGTCAAAATGGTCGGGACCATTTGTTGTATCTCGTGTGTATGCTTCTGGTGCCATTGAACTTATAACGGATAATGGACGAACCTTCATGACAAACGCCCAAAGGTTAAAGCATTACATTGGGATTGACGGGTCGAGGGATAAAGTGACCATTCCCCTCCAGGATCTTTAGCGATTCTTTATCTCAAGTCGAGCTACCGACTCTAAACTAGCGCTTCTTGGGAGGCAACCCAAGTTTGTAAGTTTGTTTTTCTTTTTGATTTTGTTTTTGTTTTGTTTAGTTTGTTTCTTTTTATTGTGTTCAAGCATGCACTTTTGGCATGTATGTTTTTCTTATGCTTGATGGTTTAAAAAGTTGAAGTGTTAGATATGATGCACATTTGGACCCCACCTTTAGAGATTCTTATTTTACTCGATAAGAGGAGAAACTTTGTAAGGATGCATTGGAAGCTTAAGGATGTTCTTCAATATCCTTGGTTGTAAGTGTTCTTTTACCTTTGTGTATGCATGTTGTAACAACATTGGGGACAATGTTGGATTTAAGTTTGGGGGGGAAGAGTATCTATTTTGAATATTGAAAATGCAATCCTAATTTTTAACTTGAATTTGGGGAAAGTTTGTTTGATATCATGTTTATATGCTTCTTTGTTGAGAAAATCAAGCATGAAAAATTTTTAGTCCTTCCAATTGATGCATTGAAATTGATTGACTCGGAAAAATGGCATGAATTCTTGAAATAATCTGAATTTAATGGAATATATATATCTTTGAAATTGCTCGTGGAGACCTTAGACTAGAATTGATTCTTTAGATGATTCACAATGCACTTAAATCGAAGGTAGAGGAGTTGAGAGGATAACCATCTTAAGACACTTAAGGACTTATTTCCAGAAATATTAACTTAGATTTCTCATAAGGTTATAAGTTGAGTAGTAATTTTATATGCTAACAATGAATTGAAAAGGTTGAATTTTGGTATGACCAAAAGTGGTCAGACTAATACGTACCGGAGGTGAAAAGTTTCATGCCTATATTCTGTACTATTATGCTAATTTGAGCTATGCTCAAGCCAAAAGAAGTGAATTGTTTAAAAGATCTAGTTTTATTTCGTGGCTTTTGATACTCGAGTGATTAAATCCTTAGGAGTGTCTCTACACTTAATGCCCCAAAACTATCTAGTTTGGGAGTCATTGGTCTAAAACTTGTTACATGGGTGTCATAGAAAGCCTAATGGAATAAAACATTGCACATGATCTAGCCTTAATGAAGTTTAATGGAAATTCCATATGAATTGAATGTTGAATATTTGAGATAATGAAATTTAAATGGCTATGAGATTTTCTATAATTCTTGTGCCTTGTGTTTGATCAAAAGTTGATAGATATGGGATTAATGTCCAAAATTTGGTAAGGATGCCTCTCGATTATAATACCCTAGATTTATTTTTCACTATACTCAAGGGAGTCGTTTCAAGTATTGGTGTCACTTGAGCAAAAGTAGTTGATATGTATATATATATTTGTGAACTTTAAAAGGTTGATTTTATGCCATTCATTCTTGTTGATCATATTGAGATGTGTTGATTCGGTTGGGATTGAAAATTTGCTAGATTTTGTGGGTATATCTTATGCAAACCCTCACGAGACTATAACTCGTCCTTTGAGGTAACTCAAAGGTTTAAAGGCTTGTTGCACCCGCTAAGTGCAATCGTTTACTCCACGAAAGTGAGTTAGTTAGTTGTTTTGTTTTCTCCAATTGAATGATGTTGGTCTTGCCTTATAGCTCTTATTGCTCGAGGTCGAGCAATTGATAAGTTTGGGGGTGTTGATAAGAGGTGTTTTTACGTGTTTTTAAGACCGTAATTCTTATGATTTGGATTCACTTATTGCTTAAATCATGTCACATTTGCATTTAATAGGTGTGTTAAGTGAATACAGGTAATCAATGAGAATACATGAAGAAATGGGAAGAAAAACGATGTACAAAACAAGTTCAAGCATGTTTTTCAACACCACTAGTACAGAAAAGACCTGTTACAGCGCACATTTTACAGCGGTTTTTGGAAAACCGCTGAACGGAGAGACTTATTACAGCGGTTTATAAGTGAACCGTTATAATGGATATTAACCGGGCACCTATTACAGCGGTTCGATAAAAAACCGCTGTAATAGTTCGAACCTATTATAGCGGTTCGATAAAAAACCGCTATTATAGCGCGAACAGAAAAAAAAAAAAAAAAAATTTTTTATAGCGGTTCGGGAATGAACCGCTATAATCGGTATGCCAATTATAGCGGTTCAGTACCGAACCGCTATAACTGGTAAACCGGTTTATGCCAGTTATAGCGGTTCGGTACTGAACCGCTATAATTGGTAAACCGGTTATAGCGGTTCGTTCCCGAACCGCTATAAAACGTAATTAAAAAAAATAAAAAATTTCCCTCCCTTTTTTCCCCCCAAAAACCGAGCTCTCCCCCTCATTTCTCTCTACTATCTCTCACTCTCTACTCTACTCTCTCTCTCTACTCTACTATCTCTCTCACTCTCTACTCTACTCTCTCTCTCTACTCTACTATCTCTCTCACTCTCCACCACCGCCCCCGCCATCGTCTCCACCACCACCACAATCCGCCGCCGCCGCCGCCCCATTTGATTTTTCTCTATCTCTCTACTCGATCTCTCTCCCTATACTCTACTCTCTCTCTCACTCTCAAGCTAACCTAAACCGCCCCCGTCCCGTCGCCACCACCTCCACCACCACCCGAAACCGCCGCCGCCCGAGCAGCCGCCGCCGTGACCCACCACTCTCCTCCTCTCTCTCTTTATAGGTATATATATATATATATGTTTATATATGTTATGTTATATATATATATTATGTATATATTAAATTTAGGTTATGTGTTAATTTCTTGTTTGTTATATATTAATGTTATGTTAATTCGGATTTTGTGATGTATATAATGTAGGTTATATGTTAATTTGTTAATTATTGTTATATATATCATGTTATGTTAATTGGGGTTTTATAAATTATATAGTGGATTTTTGTTATTATGTTGTAGTTGATTTTTTACTAACTTTGAATGCAAATCTGATTTGTTCTAGGCATCTCATGAGTATTTTCGATATATGTATGTATATCCCTATGTGTCTAGTTTCATATGAATAAAACGGTTCATGAATCGGAGCTTTCCACAATGAGTTATGAATTTTCTCGTGAAGACGCGCACAGCTGTTTTGAAAATTGACAGGTTTTTCTCTAACTTTGAATACAAATCTGTTTTTTTCTAGACATCTACTGAGTATGTGAGATATATGTGTGGATAGCCCTATGTGTCTAGTTTCATATTAATAAAACGGTTCATGAATCGGAGCTTTCCACAATGAGTTATGAATTTTCTCGTGAAGACGCGCACAGCTGTTTTGAAAATTGACAGATTTTTCTCTAACTTTGAATACAAATCTTGTTTTTTCTAGACATCTACTGAGTATGTGAGATATATGTGTGGATAGCCCTATGTGTCTAGTTTCATATGAAGAAAACGGTTCATGAATCGGAGCTTTCCACAATGAGTTATGAATTTTCTCGTGAAGACGCGCACAGCTGTTTTGAAAATTGACAGATTTTTCTCTAACTTTGAATACAAATCTGCTTTTTTCTAGACATCTACTGAGTATGTGAGATATATGTGTGGATAGCCCTATGTGTCTAGTTTCATAGAAAGAAAACGGTTCATGAATCCGAGCTTTCTACAATTATTTATGAATTTTCTCGTGAAGACGCGCACAGCTTTCTGCACAACCGAGAAGCTCCAAAAACTTTATATCGTGATGCTTTAATTTATTTGTAGTTTTATGTGCTTTTGGATCCAATTGGTGATCAATATTTATAATATGATGCTTTATTTGTAGTTTTTTATGTGATCTATGTGATCCAACTGGTGATCAATATTTGTAGTTGTTCCCCTGGAAATATGATGTTTTATGTGATCGAACTGGTGATCAATATTTTTGTATCGTTTTGTGTTCGTTGTGGGTGAAAGATTAGAGTGTTGGGTTTGTTGTGGTTGAAATTGGTAGTATTTTTTGCGTCGTTTCCCTGTTGAGATTTTAGCGGATCGTAAGATTCGACTTCTGTTGGTTACAACCCACTGAGAAGATTAAGTCGAGAACTTGGTAGAAATATTTGCGTCGTTACTCTGCCGAATTTTTTATAGAATAATGCGAAATAAATTAAAAATAAATTTATTTAATTAATTTAACTATCAACTGATGTTAAAATTATTTAATTTAATTAATTGAGAATTTAGATGGATCGAAGTTGGATTGTAGCGGATCGTATGTCGGAGCAATATGGGAAAGGGGTGAAAGAATTCATCGACTTTGCGGTTGAGCATGCATCGGATCCGACTAGGATTAGTTGTCCATGTTTACGTTGTTGTTTTGGAAAGAGAATTAGTCCACGTGACTTGGAAGATCATTTGGTGTGTAATGGAATTGATAAAAGCTACACACGATGGACAAGACACGGTGAAAGCAGTGCCACCTCAGCTGATTTGGGTGATACATCATATCGATCAGTAGATTTTGACATGGATGATTATGAGCCTGATCGTTTGGAGGAGATGACCAATGTGATCGAGGAGGATTTGCGAAATTGTCCCAAGATGTTCGACAATTTGACAAGTGATTCAAAGACACCCCTGTATAGTGGTAGTAATTTCACAAGATTGAAAGCAGTCCTAAACCTCTACAAGTTAAAAGCTAACAATGGGTGGCACCTCACGGTACAAGAAGAATGGATCTGCTCCTGTCAAAACAGCATGGTATTTGCCCATAATACCTAGATTTAGACGCATGTACAGTAGTGAAGCGTTTGCCAAGGACTTGACATGGTATGCTGATAGAAGGCTTGAACAAGGGATTGAAGATAACAAGATTAGACATCCTTCAGATTCTCCTCAATGGAAAAAGATCGATAATGATTTCCCTGAATTTAGGGAAGAACCAAGAAATTTACGCCTTGTATTGGCTACAGATGGAATGAACCCACATGGCTTGCAAAGTAGCTCACATAGTACATGGCCGGTGATTTTGATGATCTACAACCTACCCCCTTCGCGATGCATGAAGCGAGAGCATATTATGATGCCTATACTAATTTCCGGGCCGAAACAACCTGGAAATGATATAGATGTCTACTTGGCCCCTTTAATTGAGGATTTGAAAGAGTTGTGGGAGACCGGTATTAAAGTGTATGATGGGTTTAGAAAAGAGAGCTTCAATCTCAGAGTTATGTTGTTTGGTACAATCAATGATTTTCCAGCAAGAGCTAATCTCGAGGGATATGGTGTACATGGGCAATGTGCATGCCCCATATGTGTCAAGAGTACAGATCAATATAGACTCCCACACTCTCAGAAATATGCATTCCAAGGGCATCGAAGATGGTTGAATCGAGAACATCGATATCGTCGGTGGAAGAAAGCTTTCAATGGGAGCATAGAAGAATGTCGAGCTCCTAAGTGTTTGACCGGTGAAGAGGTGTTTGAGAATGTAAAAGACTTGGATATCAAGTTCGGAAAGACTTTTGCAGGCGGCCTTGCAAAAACTGGGTGGAAAAAAAGGTCAATTTTTTTTGATTTGCCGTATTGGAAATCTTTACATGTTAGACATTTTCTTGATATAATGCATATTGAGAAAAATGTATTTGATAGTGTCATTGGTACTCTTCTAAATGTGCCCGGCAAGACAAAAGATGGAGTAAAGGCAAGGTTGGACTTAGTTGAAATGAAGATAAGAGGTAAATTGGCACCAACAATGAAGGGAAAACGTACTTATTTACCTCCAGCAGCTCACACGCTATCTAGAAAAGAAAAAATTGCATTATGTGAGTTTCTTTGTGGAGTGAAAGTTCCCGAAGGGTATTCTTCGAACATTAGCAGTCTTGTATCAATGAAGGACTTGAAGCTAAAGCATATGAAGACTCATGATTGTCATGTAATCATGGATCATTTGCTACCAATTGCTTTACGGGCCATTCTGCCAAAAAAGGTGAGAGAAACGATAACTAGATTGTGTTTCTTCTTCAAAGCAATGTGGAGCAAGGTGTTTGATCCTGAACAATTGCCTGCACTTCAGAAACAACTTGTCCTCACTTTGTGTGAGCTTGAGATGTATTTCCCACCCGCGTTTTTTGATATAATGACTCACCTACCTATTCACTTGGTTAGAGAGACACAACTTTGTGGACCAGCTTTTATGAGATCTATGTATCCGGCTGAGCGTTATATGAAGGTATTGAAAGGCTATGTGAAAAATCGTAGCCGGCCGGAAGGTTGCATTGTTGAGCGGTACATAGTTGATGAAGCTATTACATTTTGCACAGAATATCTGAATGATTCTAACGTTGCAGAGCTTCAAAAGTCTCCTGTTGTGGGGGGGGGGGGAACAGAAGGAGAAAGCGTAATTGGAAAGCAATTAGTGAGTGTTCCTAGCACACAAAAGGATCAGGCACACCTATATGTGCTCCACAACACCGATGAGGTTGAGCCATATGTTGAAGAGCACAAGGACCAACTTAGGAGAATAAATTCAAGTAAAAATGAAAGTTGGATTTCAAGAGAACATAACAAGAGTTTTATCGATTGGTTCCGAAAGTGTATTCAAGAGAAACAAAATGAGAATTCACTTTCAGTTTCAGATAAATTGGCACGGTTGTCGGTGGGCCCGGGCAGATTCGTATTTTGTCATTCGGGTTATCGTATAAATGGTGTCACATTTTATACAAAAGACCAAGATGAACGGAGTACAATGCAGAATAGTGGGGTGAGTCTTGTAGCTGAAGCAATGCATATCTCAAGTGCGAAAGATAATAGCCCTATCTATGCCACTTTACCATATTATGGGGTGATTGAACGTATATGGGAGCTGGATTACAGTTGGTTTCGGGTGCCTGTATTTGGGTGTAGGTGGGTTGACCATAAAAATGGTGTCGATGATAGTGAAATAGGTTTTACTCGAGTAGACCTTGAAAAGGTGGGATACAAAGATGAACCTTTCATTTTGGCATCTCAAGCTAAACAAGTGTTTTTTGTCACCGATCCTGTCGATAAGAGGTGGTCCATTGTTTTATCGGCAAACAAAAATACTTGTATTGAGGATGATGGCCTATATAATGAAGATGATGGAGGAAATCCTATCTTAGGTGGTTCACAATCCACAAATAGTGACGGTGACTTGGATATCAGTGATGATGAATTGTATATGCGAGAAGATCACCAAGAAGGGATATGGATTAATCCTTCTGTTCGTCGGCGTACTAAACAAAATGGTCGTACTGAGGGATCACAAAAGATTAGTAAACCAGCGACAAAAAGAAAACGATGAAAGGTATTTGAACTTATTTGATAATTATATGAGTAACTTATTTGAACTCTTTTGTTAAGTATGCAGTTAAAGTGTAAATTATATTGAACCAGCTTGTAATATTATATTAGTGAATGAGTTACACTAACTTCTGTATTTTTTTGCTTTTGTAGGTCGATACCGTATACCACCACAGTCACCCTCTCCTCCGCCACTACCACGACGACCACTACCAATGTAAGCTTATCAATATTTGGTTTTGTACTTTTTGATGTGATTTATATGATCCAACTGATTAATGATGTGATTAATGCATATATATTTATTTTCGTTTGTTGTTGTTGAAATATTTGAATTTTCACTTATGAAATCTTGTAGATGGATTCTGGAGGTGCTGCAAACCCAAGTGTTGAAAGTGAGATACGGAGAGGTATTACAGCAATGAAGAAAGTAATAAAGGCCAAAAGTAAAGGCATAAAGCTACAAGTTGGTTGGAACGAGTATGGTCAACCAGTTGACCCAAATAAATCAACTTTTGTTGGTTACATTGGCGTGATAGCTCGTGACAGGGTCCCTATTACTATCAGTGATTGGCGCAGCGTCCCTGCAGCAATAAAATATGCCATTTGGAATGAAATAGCTGTAAGTTAGTTATTATATATTATGTTTTTAATTGGTAAATGTAGTTTTTTTTTCTCTAAATTAACATTTTTATATACTTTGTTCTTTGTTTTTTATAGTTGGCCTTTGATATTGACGAAAGTAGACAGAAGTTCGTCTTAGCCGAGGCTGGGAAGCTAGCTCGAAACTACAGGAGCTACTTGACCAGAATCTGGGTAGAGGATGATGATGGGAACATTAATTCAAGCCCACCCAAAAAATATCGTATATCTCAAGAAGATTGGACAAAATTTGTAGAAATACGCCAAAGTGAAGCTTTTCAGGTAATTATTTTAATTTATGGTTTCATTTTAATTTATTTGAAACTATATACATTGACTAATGCCTTGATTATATAATGAACAGCAACTACGTAAGGACAATTCTGAAAGAGCAAAGGACCCTGAATATCCTTACAGGGCATCACGTCTTGGATATGCTCAAGTGGAGTATATTGAGGTACGTAGTTCGTTACAAGTTGTAATTCTAATCAAATTTCCTTACAAATTTTCTAATCAAATTTCCTTAATTACAAATTTTCTAATCAAATTTATTTCCTTACAAATTTTCTTATATAGAAGCATAAAAGAAAGGATGCTGGGTCAGATGTCACAGAGGTGACACGAGCACTAGTGTGGAGGGTTGCACATTCTGACTGCCAGAACAAGATTGATAATGTCAATGTTAAAAGAGTAGTGGAATCAATGGCGAGTTATTTGCAATTTTAGTTATATAGTGTGTTGTATGTTTTTTTAAAAATAATTTTAAAATAACAAATTTTTGTCTTTTTTAAATGTATTATTACAGGAAAGCTTATCACAGGAGGGTAGCCACAGTGGACCCGAGAAGACCCGGAATGATATACTGGCTATAGCTCTTAAAAAGAAGGAGCATCCGGGTCGAGTTAGGGGTGTAGGCTTTGGGGTATCCCAAACAGATTACTTTTCGGATTCAAAGCCTTCAAAAAATACGGTGATTGATAACTTGCAAGACACGGTTCAAATGCTCACTCAATCACTATTCGAATTGCGACGCGAGTTTGAGCAGCATAGGGCGTCTGGGTCGTCGCAGCAGCCACATACAGAAGAGGCGGTTTCTTTGAAAGATAGCTGCCCAGAAGTGAAAGACCTTCCTCAGGTAATTAATGAAAAGCATATTGTTTAGTGATAATGTAACTTACAATCCTATATTTCTGTATGATATACAACATTTTCTAATATAATGGTGTATATATATATATATATATATGTAGGATGTGGTGCAGTGTCAATTAGCACTTTCTACACCGTGTTATCGTTTGGTGGCAAGAGGAACAATGTACAATCAACCAAAGGATAGAACATTGCATACATGTCCATTAGCCTCCCACCTCGTGAAAGTGTTGATTGACATTGCAATTGAAGATATTGCACCCTTACCAGTCCCTCTCGATGATGAAGGAGTGTTCACAGTATCTGAGGCTGTGGGATACATGGTTGCTTGGCCTAAGAGTCTTGTGATTGTCGGTGATGCATCGGTACGTAATTATTAATAGCTAGTCATTATTAAATTATAACAATTGTTTAATGTTAATAAATATACTTTCATTGATAACGCCCACGTTTTGTTTTCTTTTGCTTATAATCTCTCGGAAAATCCAAATCATCACTCGGAAAAAGCAAATCAGAGATGACGAAGCACTCACATGTCAAAAATACACCTCTAGTGGCCAACCCTCCTTCTCTAGTGGCCAACCCTCCTGCTCCACCCCCTAATTCACTTGCAATTCTTGAAAGGTTCTTTGGGATGATGGCTGCTGATAACACTATCCGGATAGACATACCCGAGGAAATCTTCAATATCCCCTTTCCAGAATATATTGGGTGGGAGGAGATCGGTGACTTTGTGCATAAAGAACAGATAGGAGCCTCTATCATTACTGCTTACATCAAGTAAGTTTTTAAATATTAATTAAGAAAAAGTAAGCTTTTAATTAAATTATTTTACTGCATTAATTTGAACTATGTTTATTTTTGTTACTCAAATTTATTTTATGCTCAATTGTAGGTGTTTGTGAGTTAATCACGTGGTCCCCGAACAAAAACAAAATAAATTCGGGTTCCTTAGCCCACATTCTATATCTGCGGGAGCAGGAATTACTCCCACGCAGCTTGTTGACAAATCGCAATATATAGCAAATACTATGATAGCTAGTGCACTGGAGGGGAAGTTGTTTCTTGCACCTTACAACTCCGGGTGAGCTACAAAAGACACATTGTTATTTTGTAAAATTTGTTACGTAGGCATAACTAATTTAAAATTTTTCTTTTGAATATGCTAATTAGGGGCCATTGGTTGTTGCTCGTGATTGATCCAATTAAAGAGATCGTTTATTATTTGGATTCTTTGCACGGTAATCCAAATAACCGACATGATATGAAAGATATGATCAATCAGTAAGTTTTATCATTCAATTAAATGTATCCATTATATTATATTTAATATTAAGTTTAAAGTATATATATTATAACTAGACTTCATATATATATATTTGCTTGATATTGACATATTTCCTTGATTTTTGATGTTTTTAACAGCGCTGTCTTGATGTTTCGAGCAAATAAAAACAACCAAAAGATCAAATCAAAAAACAAGGCCTGTACATGGAGTTGTATACAGGTTAGTTTAATTATATTATTTTAATCATAGTTTCAAGAAATTATTCGTATAAAAGTTATTTGTTCTAATACAATTTTGATTTGAATTTAATTTGTAGTGCCCCATTCAAATAAATGCCATAGATTGTGGGTTCTTCGTCATGAAATTCATGAAAGATATTATTAGACACGGAGAATCTATAATCCCACCGACAGTATGCATAATCCTAATTAATATTAATCAAATTCTAATGTCCCTTTTAAGTTATTAAACATTTTTGTTGGATTTTAATATTTGTCTTGCAGTACTTTGCTGATTGTCAGTACGCCACTTACACTATAGAGCAACTTGATGAAGCACGTTCTGAATTGGCACAATACATTTTTAAATGCGCTTTTGATATGCCGGCGGTGTAAGTTGAAAATTATTGTAAATTTTTATTTGATTTAAAAGCAGTGATTAGTTTATATTGGTTTATTGTAAACTCGTTATTATTTGTAATTATTGGAGATTATTATTTGGTGAATGAAATTAATTTTGGATTTGAATTTGTTGTTTCTGTTGAGCAATTGGTTTGTTTTATGTGTTATTGATGAGTTGAATTTTGAGCTTGTGGGAAGGATATAGCTCTAGCTGAAATTATAACAGAAAAAAATAAAAATAAAAAAAATCATGTTACAGCGGTTCGTTGATGAACCGCTGTAACAGTGAACCCTGTTACAGCGGTTCGTTTCGGAACCGCTGTAACAGGCTACGGCTTTTACAGTTAAATTTTTTTTTTATTTACCTATTACAGCGGTTCGTTATTGAACCGCTGTAATAGGGCTCATTTTACAGCGGTTTTTAACCGCTGTAATAGTAAACATACCAATTACAGCGATACGTATTACAGCGGTTAAAACCGCTGTAATAGTGAAAAAAAAATCGCTGTAACACACCTCTTCTGTACTAGTGCACCTAGGCGGTTTATGCATCTCCTACCACATTCGAGCGATAATTCCGTACATTTCGAGACCGACTTAGACAAAGTTTCCTTCTACAAAGTTTTAGATGTATGTCTTAGATTCAAATGGGAACTTGAAACATCCAAATCGGAGGTCTATGGAGATAATTGTGAAGGAAATACGATTGCTGCGCCGAACAGAGAAGTACATGTGTCAGGATACGCCTCAACGCCCTCCTTGTCATGCCTAGGCATGGATAGTCCGAATGCTACTCCTTTTCAGCCTAAATTCGAGCATTATATGATGGGTAAGAATCACTTTTGGCCATAATTCAGCACATGTGTTGAGGGGTTGTCATAAGTGTGTTTCTTGGTAGATTTACTTTATGGGCGCCAAATCAGAAACAACCTCTATGTTGAAATGTAATTTAGGTATACTTAGCGACCGAATTGGACAAAATGTCCTTCACCAAAGTTGTAGATCTATGTGTGGTCTGAACATGGGGACTTGAATCATCCAATTTGGAGATCTGTGGAGAATTTTATGAGGAAAATACTAAGACTGAGCTGGAAAGCAAGAAAATGGCAGCATGCATGTGTTTTGTTGAAGTTTTCACATGGTTATGCTTGGTGGAGTTCTTAAGGGCCGAAAGTTTAGCATTTTTTTAGCTGGTTGGAATCTTAAAAGCCAAACTTTAAGCATCACCTTAGGTGTAATTCTCATTGGGGAACTTTAATGGGAATTCTTAATGCATACTTTAGTGGAACTTTGGCTATAAAAGGAGGGGGAACCCATACTCTTCATCATTCACTATCAATTTCAGATTCTTGGAGAAGAGGGGGAGGAAGTGACCGATCCATAGAGAAGAAAAGAGGGGAGAGAGAAGGATTCTTGATTCATCATCATCATTGGAGAAGGAAGATTCAATTGAAGTTCCATCATTATTCACTTTTGAGGGAGTTTTTATAGCTTTTCATTTCAATTATGTCTATGAACATGTGTATTAATTCATTTATGTTTTTCATATTATCCATTATGAACTAAATTCATAAGACTAGGGCCATGTAAGGCCAAATTGTGATATATGCTTATAATAGATGATTGTTGAGGTTGTTCTTATATTGTTATGTGATGTGAATTTGTGTTTTTGCCTATCTTGCATATACTTGATCACTATATGTTAGAATCTTATGCCTAGGTTAATATTTCGAGAGAAAATTGACTTAGGGTGCAAGAAATTCACATCATGATCCGTAACTAATGAGGAATTGCCCTAGATATAGGTAAAGATTCCCGGGTGAAGTTGTTCGATTCAAATCGAGTGAACTCTAGTACGTTAATGCATGTTTAGTGGTTAGATTTCTGGATAGGAATATTTGGGAAATCACGATCTAAGCATAGGAGTTTATACGCGAGACATCGGTTATTCTCTACCCTCGGAGTTCTCACCATAACAATATAAGCGTAGTCCTTCAACTAGAATCTTTATAAGTATAATTGATCAATTTGAACCTAGCATGTGCCTTAGTCTCCCTTTATACTTTGTGTAAAATCAATTGTGTAATCTTGTTCTTATTGTATGCATTTTACCTATAATTTACTTTAATTATATTTGTTCTTTTTTCGTTAAAATCATAAACTAAAATTCAAGTCTCCGTGGTTCGACAACCCGGACTTTTAGCACACTTATTACTACACACGACTAGTGCACTTGTTATCATAGCACGTTAGCTTTTAGCGTGTCAAACATCATCAGCCAGTGAAGCAATTTTAAACGCTGGGCGGTCGATCGAAGTGGCCCCCATCCCAACAGAAGCAATTGCCATTATTCCCACGCCAACGGGACCTCCTCCTCGTGTCATCGATTTCTTTCCGCGCGGATATACTCCAAATGTTGAATTCTATTATGCCTCTAGAGAACGACACTCAAACGCTTGCCGAGTTGGAAATACAATTTCAAACAACTCTCCATCGGCCTGATATGTCCAACTCTCACAAGTTTGAAATTTTCGAGTGTATTGCCAATCTAGGACTATATAACTTAGAGCGTCTTCAATCACGCTTTAAGTATATTCGTCGTCCAGTTTTCAACAGAGCTGACTTTGATCTTCATCGTTTCAATTTAAAGGGTCGCTCAGACGAGTCCTTTTATCCTCTGCGCCAAAGCAAGATTGTTTTCAAGAACCCCCACATAAGTGATTGGAACAAAATTCCAGATGAGGAAGATCTCAACAAGATAGGCTATTCGGCTCTCCCCTCCATTGTCAAGTCTCCCCAGAACGCTTTCTCTCCTAATCCACTTAAGTTATGGAAAGGTAAAGGACCGCTTGTTGCTGAGCGCCCAAATCCGGTCAACTCGTGGATAGAAGATGCGGCTCGTAAATATCTAGCCAGATTATGGGCTGACGACTATGATGAAGAGACGAAACATTTTCAGAAGCTCCTTGCCGCTAATAAAGAGCAAAAGAAAGCGGACAAACTTGGAAAACGTTGGATGATGAATACAGCCAGGTAGGGTGAAGAATTTTGTTAGGAATTTCATGTTAGAAGTTTTGATGATGACAATTAGGACTTTTTGTTAGACCCCAAAAATATGTAAGTTTTATTTTGGTAGAAAATTTGTATAAGCTTTGAAGCATTAGATTTGTAATAGGCTTATTAGGCTTTGCTTTATTTTATTTTAGATTTTTAGGCAACGTAGTCTTATGCTGAGCGTCTGATAATTTCTGAGTGAGTTTATCAGTGGTAAAGTTCGAAGACCCAAGCGCCTGATCTCTGAAAAAAGATACAGTATCCAAGCGTTTAATTGACCAGCTACATCAAGCGTTACCTTAGGGGACAGAAGTGATTTCACCTGAATTTATTTCTAAGTCCAGAAGGAGTTTAATGCAAATTGTCTCAAAGTAGTAAGTACCAACGGGTATTTAATTCAAATGCATTAAATGCTGATAAGAGCATTAAATGTGATAAGCACTTTAAGGCGTACGGAGAAGCCACCTTATTGGACTCTCAACTATCTCAGGCTGCAGCACCAACTTTTGTGCAGCAAATTTTCAGGAAAAAGGACAAAAGTTGTTCACTCGCGAAAGTGAGAGACACGCGCCAATGCATGTGTCAAACGGACACTTTCTCCAAGAATGCCTATAAATAGAACTTCAACAACAAGCCAAAGAAGAGAACAATTATCAAGTCGAATTGTTGTGCATTGAAGTCTCATTCCTTAAATTCTCAGAAAAGCCAGAATATTCAAGAAAAACATTCCACTTGTGTGAAGTCAACAAATATCTCAAACATTCTTTTCGAAGAAACCACTTTCCTATTGAGATATTCCCAAGTTGTTTGAACTTCATCAAAATCAAACAAACCATTTTAGAAAACCCCATCCAAGCTTTGCGATCTGTGTGAAGTCGAAGTTGGATACTTGCATTATTTCTGGGTGAAAGAAGCAAGGGGATTGAAGTGATTTGGAGCAGAAATCTGTGTGATCAAGGAGCTCAAGTCATCGACATCCATCTCTCCCTATTTTGTAGAAGTTTCTGTGTGATTCTTTGAGAATCATTTTAGTGGATTGCCTCTGAGTGCAAAGGATAAGAAGGACGTAGTTGGGATTACACCACCCAACGAACCTTACAAACTTTGTGTCATTTACTTTTCAGTCAATTTCTTCATCTATCATATCATTGCATAAGTAAAACACAATCAAAAGCTAAGCAACTAAGAAAACTCTTGTGACGCTAAAACTTTCAAAGAGAAGACTCCAAAAATCATTCCACTGTGCTAACATTGATTAAAAGAACTGAACGCTTAACCTACTTGGTCAAAGTATTCAATTCTTGAAGTCTGAGTTAACTTTATAAAATTTTCTTCATCAGACGCTTCGCCAAAGCACCAATATTTTAAGTGAACGATTAAGTCAAGCGTTAGACACTTCAAGCGTCTATCTTTTCAAGGGTCCAAAAGCCTTTTAATACGAAATCTTTTGAAGTTAAAAAGACTTCAGGGTCTATTCAACCCCCCCTTCTAGACCCTTTCGTATGTCACTTGGGACCAACAAGTGGTATCAGAGCGGTTAAAATTGAAATTTTAAAATTTCCAAGCGTAATTGCTTGTTTAGATCCTTTTCTTTCAAAATCTAGTTGCTTTTAAAATTCTCGATATGGCATTCGCTAAAGTTCCCAAACTGACTGAATCAAATTTTGACACATGGAAAGTCAAAGCATTTACACATCTCTGTTCATGTGATGATGACATGTGTGATATTATTTCAGATGGGCCAATCAAAATATACAAAGTTATCACAAGAGCGCCTGGAGGCACGGAAGAAACTCCCGATGGTTACGTTGAGAAACCAAAACAAGAATGGACTCCAGATGAGCGTCGAAGAGCCAATTTGGACAATGTTGGTCGTAACGCTCTATATACGGCTATTGGTGATAATGACAACTTATTTAACAAGATCAAATCTTGCAAAACTACTAAAGAAATGTGGGATAAGTTGGCTACGATTTGTGGTGGTTCAGCCCAAATCAAAGAAAACAAACTTTCCATTGCCAAGGAAAAGTTTAACGGATTTAAGATGCTACCCAATGAAACATTAGAGCAATTGGATATAAGATTTACAGCTCTAGTTACAGAACTAACATCGTTGGGAATGGACTTACAGAACCGAGAAATGGTGGTTAAAATCTTTAGAAGCTTACCAAGTAAATTCTTGATGAAGACAACCGCTATGAGAGAATCAAATATGCTGGATCTCCAAACTCCAGAAGACGCCTTTTCAGAGCTAAAAGCATTTGAGTTCGAGTTGAACTCTGCTAGTGATATTGTGAGTAATCCAGTGATTGAATCTGGAGCGCTCATTGCATCAATCAAAGGTAAATCGGATAACAAAGGAAAGAATTCAGATATCAATGAGGAAGAACAGTTGGCGTTGCTAAATAGATTCAGGAAGTTCTTGAGATATGAAAAGAAAGGAAAAGGTTTCAATAATCAAGGACAAAGTTCATATCAAGCGTCTTCTCCCGTGCAACAACAGTTTCAAGCGCCTCAGTATTCTGTTCCTTCTCCCCAAGCGCCTGCTCAATACCAAGCATCTACTCAAAGTCTCCCAGCTCCAGTGGTCTCAAAACCACACATTGCAAGGTTAACAAATGAACAAAAGATGAAAACTAATCTTTGTTATAATTGCAGAAAACCAGGGCACTACCAGGTAAATTGCCCTTATCTAAACGTATCCAAGCCCTCAAGGCAGGATTACTTGGATAGAAATCAATTCAGGAGCAACCTTCGTCAACAAGGTTTGCTAGCAGAATCAGAACCAGCATCTGCACCTGAAGATTTAGAATCATCAGAAGAAAGTAGTGATGATGATGAGCCATTAGATGACTCAGCGCTCATATGTCTCATGGCCAGAGATGATGAAGCGTCTCCTGAGGTAATTAATGAATTAGCAATTCCTCTTTCTTATGATGAATTACTTGACAAAGTCAAAGAATACTACAATGAATGTCAAGAAGCTGCCAAAATATACAAAATGATCTCGCTATTATCTCATCACTCACAAGAGATAAAGTAACGCTCAGAGCAGAGTTGCGAGTTCAGCAACAGTGCATTGAGAAAAACCATCGCTTGAGAGTGAAGTTATTCAATTGAAAGATGATCTTGATATAATAGTCAAGAGAGAAACTGATTTGATCGCTAGACTTGCTAAATCAGAGCAGCTCATCTCATCATTATCAAAAGCTTCTAGACAGCTGCATAATGTGACTGAAGTAACCAGATTATTTGGTGAGAAGACCGGTTTAGGATGCAATAAACTCGGTAAACAACCAAATAAATTTGATGTTACAGCAAACAACAAAGGAAATGGTGTTATCTTTGTTGAAAAAGGTTTACAGGGTCAAACACAAAATGAACCTAGTGACAATGGTAAGAGGCGAAATGAGAAAGTCAAAACTAACTCAGGCAAGGATAAGGCTAAGGCAAATGATTCAGAAAGACGGGTTTATCCAAACACTCAAAAGGCTAAAGATAAGACTGACAACTGTGAATTAAGCGCTAAGCGTCCAGCACCAAAAGTGCAACCCAAGCCAGTGCCAAGGAAATATCAGCGTCAATATCCAAGACAGTCAAGATCATATTATCGATACTATGATGATTATGATTATGACTTTGATTATGACTATTATTATAATCGCGGATATTATTATACATCCAAAAAGCACACACAGCACAATGTGAAACCCAAAAAGGCCAGTATTCCTAAAATGAAAACGAGGCAAATATGGGTTCCTAAAGTTCTAATTCAAACTAACAAGGATACTAATGTTGAAGGACCCAAGCAACAATGGGTATTTAAACAGAAATAGAACTTCCCTTTTTGATTGCAGGTACCTAGAGCTAGAGCCGATACATCTGTGTGGTACTTTGATAGTGGATCGTCAAGGCACATGACAAGTTCCAAAGATCTTCTGATCAACTATCAAGCTGCCAATGGTCCTCAGGTTGTATTTGGTGACAACTCCAAAGGTAAAACCAAAGGTATAGGTACTGTGCATAGGGGGAACATCATGATAAGTGATGTTTATTTTGTTGAGGGTCTGAAGCACAATTTATTAAGCATAAGTCAATTCTGTGATAAAGGCTTTGAAGTCATATTCTCAAGTGACTATTGCTATATAAACGACGTTAAGACTAAGTCTACTAAATTGAAAGGAAAAAGAACTAACAACGTATATTTAGTAGATTGGGGTTCAACACTTGATAACAACCCAACATGTTTTGTTGCTAACAATGAATCTAAAATGGGTTAGTTATGGCATAGAAAAATGAATCACCTCAACTTTAAGACAATCTCTCAGCTTATAAGTCAAAATCTTGTAGAGGGATTACCAAATGGACCATTTCACAAGGATCGCCTTTGTGACGCTTGTCAAATGGGTAAACAAGTTAAGTCATTGTTCAAGAGAAAACCTTATCTATCTACTTCTAGAATACTTGAACTACTTCACATGGATTTGTTTGGACCTGTTCAAACGATCAGTGTAAGCGATAAAAAGTATACTTTGGTGATAGTACACGATTTCTCTAGATTTACTTGGGTGGAATTTCTTTCATCCAAAGATGAAACTTGTGACAAGTTAACAACGCTTATTCGGCAATTTCAAATATTGGAAAATCTTAAGGTTGCAAGAATAAGAAGCGATCACGGTACTGAGTTTACTAACAAGGTTGTTGAGAAGTTTTGTGCAGAAAATGGAATACACCATGAGTATTCAGCTCCCAGAACTCCCCAACAAAATAGTGTTGCTGAGCGCCGGAACCGAACGCTTAAGGAAGCCGCTAGGACTATGTTAGCAGAATCCAAGCTTGCTCCTAGATTTTGGGCCGAAGCGATCAACACTGCCTGTTACACTCAAAACCGCTGCATGATCCACAAACAGCATGGAAAAACTCCATATGAACTGTGGAAGGGACGTAAGCCAAATGTTTCATACTTTCATGTCTTTGGCTCTAAATGTTTTATCCACAATAATGGATCCCAAAGCCTAAAGACTTTTGATCCTAAAGCGGATGAGGGAATCTTTCTAGGCTACGCCAAAAATGGAAAGAATTTTCGCATTCTCAATAAGATCAAATTGAAGATTGAGGAATCTATTCATGTTGTTTTTTATGATGCCAACCAAGAGCCCAGTAAGGTTAATTTAAATGATGTAGGAGTTGAAGATCTATGTCATCAAGCGTCTAAGATTACTATTGATGGAGATACTGACGACGATGATGAGATCTCAGTGCCACCTCCTAAGAATACTCGTGAGATTACTCTAAATTATCATGTAAGAAATGCTGATGATCATGAAGAGAGTGATCATCAACAGCAAACAAGGAATTGTGAACTTGAAGCGCCTACGCAAGAGGGTTGTCAAGCGTATGATTCTCAAGCGCCTGTTCAACCTCTTAATCCCTTCCAACTAGATAGACTATGGTTGTGTGACCATCCACCTGAGCAAATTATTGGAGATATTGGAGCACCAGTTAGAACTAGAGCCGCTACATTCAATGAGGCCATGTTCGCAAGTTTTTTATCTCAAATGGAACCTAAGAAAGTGGATGAAGCACTAAGTGACCTAAGTTGGATTGAAGCTATGCAATAAGAGCTCAATAAGTTCGAACGAAATAAGGTTTGGATGCTAGTACCAAGACCAACTCACCAAGGAGTTATTAGAACTAGATGGGTATATAGAAACAAGATGGATGAGAACGGCATTGTTGTAAGAAATAAGGCCAGACTCGTAGCTCAAGGATATTGCCAAGAGAAGGGTATTGACTTTGATGAGACATACTCTCCTGTCGCTCGTCTTGAACATCCGCATGTTTCTAGCGTATGCAGCATTTAACAAGTTTACAGTAATTTTGTTAGGAATTTCATGTTAGAAGTTTTGATGATGACAATTAGGACTTTTTGTTAGACCCCAAAAATATGTAAGTTTAATTTTGATAGAAAATTTGTATAAGTTTTGAAGTGTTAGATTTGTAATAGGCTTATTAGGCTTTGCTTTATTTTATTTTAGATTGTTAGGCAACGTAGTCTTACGCTGAGCGTCTGATAATTTCTGAGTGAGTTTATCAGTGGTAAAGTTCGAAGACCCAAGCGCCTGATCTCTGAAAGAAGATACAGTCTCCAAGCGTTTAATTGACCAGCTACATCAAGCGTTACCTTATGGGACAGAAGTGATTTCACCTGAATTTATTTCTAAGTCCAGAAGGAGTTTAATGCAAATTTTCTCAAAGCATTAAGTACCAACGGGTATTTAATTCAAACGCATTAAATGCTGATATGAGCATTAAATGTGATAAGCACTTTCAGACGTACGGAGAAGCCACCTTATTGGACTGTGAACTATCTCAGACTGCAGCACCAACTTTTGTACAGCAGATTTTCAGGAAAAAGGACAAAAGTTGTTCACTCGCGAAAGTGAGAGACACGCGCCAATGCATGTGTCAAACGGACACATTCTCCAAGAATGCCTATAAATAGAACTTCAACAACAAGCCAAAGAAGAGAACAATTATCAACTCGAATTGTTGTTGCATTGAAGTCTCATTCCTTAAATTCTCAGAAAAGCCAGAATATTCAAGAAAAACATTCCACTTGTGTGAAGTCAACAAATATCTCAAACATTCTTTTCGAAGAAACCACTTTCCTACTGAGATATTCCCAAGTTGTTTGAACTTCATCAAAATCAAACAAACCATTTTAGAAAACCCCATCCAAGCCTCGCGATCTGTGTGAAGTCGAAGTTGGATACTTGCATTATTTCTGGGTGAAAGAAGCAAGGGGATTGAAGTGATTTGGAGCAGAAATCTGTGTGATCAAGGAGCTCAAGTCATCGACATCCATCTCTCCCTAATTTGTAAAAGTTTCTGTGTGATTCTTTGAGAATCATTTTAGTGGATAGCCTCCGAGTGCAAAGGAGAAGAAAGACGTAGTTGGGATTACACCACCCAACGAACCTTACAAACTTTGTGTCATTTACTTTTCAGCCAATTTCTTCATCTTTCATATCATTGCATAAGTAAAACACAATCAAAAGCTAAGCAACTAAGAAGACTCTTGTGACGCTAAAACTTTCAAAGAGAAGACTCCAAAAATCATTCCGCTGTGCTAACACTGATTAAAAGAACTGAACGCTTAACTTACTTGGTCAAAGTATTCAATTCTTGAAGTCTGAGTTAACTTTATAAAATTGTCTTCATCAGACGCTTCGCCAAAGCACCAATATTTTAAGTGAACGCTTAAGTCAAGCGTTAGACACTTCAAGCGTCTATCTTTTCAAGTGTCCAAAAGCCTTTTAATACGAAATCTTTTGAAGTCGAAAAAGACTTCAGGGTCTATTCAACCCCCCCCCCTTCTAGACCCTTTCGTATGCCACTTGGGACCAACAAATTTGTTCTTCACTTTTACACCATTGAAGAACTGATCAGATATCCCTTTCTGTTCGAATTCGGGATAGAGTACAGACGCCGAGGTTATGCAACCTTTTTGCTTCAACAGCGTCAGATTATTGTAGGGAATGTTAGCGCTTTGTCACGATATAGACAACCAATCGAAAGCTACATTCGCCAGCAACTTGCCTTATACAGCCAAGGAGGACGCTACGTTCTGCATCCTCGTGCAGGGTTTGTTCAACGAGTCTTTCCTCACTAAATGAAGACGCTTCATCAAGTAAACGACCACTTCTTCCAGGCTAGAGTCAGATTCGTGTGGATGTTTTGAATGAACACGCTGAGTTCCACAGAGAAATGAGAGCAGTGTTTGAAAAAACCCAAGCGCTGGACATCAGTTTCAATCACTATTTTGGGTGTTACAATTTCAGAGGATATACTCTTCACCCTGTGCTCTTTAGTGAATCCAATATTCAAGTGGCCAAGATGATCTCGCTGATTAGACCAGTGGACCAAGAAGCAGCTCAAGCGCTCATGCCTTTGATTTTGGATTTCTTCAACTGTTATACTTCAGGGATTGCTTTGCCGGAAGGTGTGCAACTTGCATTAAGTACCGAAGAGCGCGAAGACGCTATATTCTTTATCCCACAATCTAGCCTGATCAGTCCAAGGCATGTGCTGGAAGCCCTTGGCCCCCTCTGGGTCATTGGTATTAGAGAACCTTCTCCCCCAATCCAAATTATCGATGAAGACATTGCTCCTACTGCGGAAGTCGCTCAACATCCTGAGGCTTCTTTGCCAGATTCTTCTAGCGCCCTGGTAGTCGAGCCCCAGCGATTACAGATCCTATCATGGATCAAGCGATTGAAGAAGTGCACGCTAAACTTGCTCAAGAGCCTGAAGAACCTTTTGTCAAAGATAAATCCAAAGGTAAGGCTGTAGTTTCAAGTTCTTACGGACTTCTCCCGTCCCAGAGCGTCCTTCTTCTGATTCTGATTCCGAGAGCGATTCAGAAGCCAGAGACTTCAGATAGGCAGTCCAGAACTCGCTTACCAACATTGAGGGTTCCTGCTCCAAAATCTTTAAGGTTGCTGATAGACATATCCGCATAGTGTCGGATACGCGGAGTCGTGATATTGGAAACGCTGCAAATAAAAGCACTATTGCTATCATGAACAGCATATCACCTCTTATCGCTAAGCTCTCATCAGAATTCAACCGTTACTTAGCTCAGAGAGCTTCAGCCGATACTGAAAGACACGCTTCATCCGATGCTGCCGCTCAGAGTGTCGCTCAACAAGTTGCTCTTCTCGTCGAAGAAGTTAGACTCTTGCGCTGAGATGTCGCTGAACTCAAGACCTCCCTTGATAATGTCAAGAAGGGGGAAGATAAAGAAAAGTCCAAAGCGATTTCCAAGACAGATAATAAACAATGGCGTTCAATGTTCGAAGAATTAGTAAGCATTAAGAAAATGCTATCCAAGAAAAGAAAGCCAAGGTATTTTCTCGGAAAGTATGCGCTTCCAGAGTTGCACCCCGAGTTCTTAGAGAGTATGGGATTTCCTGCATATGCCGGACCACTACAACGACCTATCAATTGGAGACCGTCAAATGATCGACAAAGAGATATCTATTTTGATTTAATTCGTGCACTTGGTATTCCACCAAGGGAGTGGACGGAAAGGTTGTTAGACCTAAATGAAAGCGCTAGACTTCGTAGGCATGATTATGATGAAATTCAACAAACAGTGATGATTGACATCAATCGACTCTTGAAGTTCTTAGCATTAGAAGTTCTACAAGGAAAAGAAAGGACGAAGCGACAGAAATAGTGACTGGATTCCTTTTATGATATTCTTTCAGTGTAAAACATGTATGCTTTAATTCTTTCAATGAATGAATGTTTTAACGCTGAAACATCTTGTTGAAGCTAATCTAACTTTATCTAACTTTACTAACTTTTCAAACGCTAACTTATATTCCTTTGGGCCTTTTCTTTTTAAAGTAACTCTTAAAAATATAAAAAAGTTATAAGAGTCAAAAGTCTTGACATCATCAAAAAGGGGGAAATTGTTAGGAAATTTCATGTTAGATGTTTTGATGATGACAAGATAGGATTTAATGTTAGACCCCAAAAATACAATGTAAGTTTCCGTTTTTCATAGATTGATGTATAAGCATTTGAAAGTTGTAATTCATTTTTTTAGGCTTGTAATTTTTATCTTTATAGAATTTAGACTAAGTCTTAGTGACCGAATCGCTAGTAGAATTCTAGGTGAGTCTATTAGAGAAGAAGTTGAAGACCAGCGTCTGAAGTCAACTAGAGACAAAGATTTTCTTCTTAGCGTCTGTTAAACGCTAAAAGACCTCATTTCAGGATTTATGGATCAAGCGCTCAAAATCTCTCAAGCGACTTATGTAAGATTCACCTGAAATAAATCGTCAAGTCATGAAAGACTTAAATGCAATCATTCAACGGACATTTATTTCCAACGGGAAATAAATTCAAATTGCATTAAATGCTTGATAAGAGCATTAAATGTGATAAGCCACTGTGACTTGTGGACAAGCCACCTTTTAACCAGACTGTCAGAAAGTTCAGAGTTTCAGCTGCTCTTGTCCAATCGGCTTCAGCAAATTTTCAGGAATGTCAGACTTTAGGCAAACTCACGTGCTGCGTTAAAGGCACGCTCCTACATGTGTCCAACGGACAGATCCCAAGAAATTGCCTATAAATACCTTACCCCAGCAAACCCTAAATATACAAGAGATATAAAAGATACACAAGATACATACGAAAAAGAGAAGAGAAATTATCGCCAAAAATCTTACGTACATTTTCTGGGAGAAAGCTTAGAAACTCCATAGCCAAATCTTTCAAGCTCTTTATCTACATTCCAGACAGTCACAAATATCTCAAACATCTTCCAAAGAAGAAACCCAAATTCCAACTGAGATATTCCAAGTTGTTTGATCTTTCCAAAAACAAACAAATCCCTAGTGACAAACCTCAACCTTTCATCTGAGTGAGAAAAGTTGTTGAACCCTTTCAGGCAGTATTTCTGAGTGAGAGAAGCTTGAAGAAAACGATCTTCATTGGTGCTGAAGTCTGTGTGATCAAGGAGCCCAAGATCATTTTCACTCTTTACTATCTTGTAGAAGATTCTGTGTGATTCTTTGAAAATCAACCTAGTAAATTCCTCCGAGTGAAAAAGGAGAAGAAAGACGTAGCTGAGATTACACCACTCAGTGAACCTTATACATCTTGTATTATTTATCTTTATTGCCTTATTATTATTATTATTACATCATTTATCTTTGAAAGAGATAAGTCAAAGTGCAAAGCGATTAAATTAACTAAAAGAACGCTAAAACACATTTTCGCATTGCTAACCCTGATTAAGCGATCTAAGCGTTGCCCTACTTTGGTAAACTGCTAAAATCACTAAGTCTAAGTTAACTTCCCTGAAGCGTCTGACCCAAGCGCTCAGTTATCCAAGCGTTCAAACCTTTAAAGTGATACGAAATTTTTGAAGTCGAAAAAGACTTCAGGGTCTATTCAACCCCACCCCCCTTCTAGACCCTTTCGTATGCCACTTGGGACCACCAATGTATTCCATTCTCTGCACAAAACTTCTCAACAACTTTGTTAGTAAACTCAGTACCGTGATCGCTTCTTATTGTTGCAAGTTTCCGAATAAGTGTTGTTAACTTGTCACATGTTTCATCTTTGGATGAAAGAAATTCCACCCAAGTAAATCGAGAGAAATCATCTACTATCACCAAAGTATATTTTTTACCGCTCACAATGATCGTTTGAATAGGTCCAAATAGATCCATGTGAAGTAGTTCAAGTATCCTAGAGGTAGATAGATGAGGCTTTCTCTTGAAAGATGATTTAAATTGTTTTCCCATTTGACAAGCGTCACACAGGCGATCCTTATGAAATGGTCCTTTAGGTAATCCCTCTACAAGATCTAGTGTTATAAGCTGAGAGATTGTCTTGAAGTTGAGGTGATTCATTTTTCTATGCCACAACTAACCCGTTTTAGATTCATTTTGACTCTTAGCAACAAAGCATGTTGGGTTGTTATCAATTGTTGAACCCCAATTTACTAAATACACATTGCTTATTCTTTTACCATTCAATTTAGTGGATTTAGTCTTAGCGTTGTTTATATTGTAACAGTCACTTGAGAATTTGACTTCAAAGCCTTTATCACAAAATTGACTTATGCTCAATAAATAATTCTTAAGACCCTCAACATAATAAATATCACTTATCATGATATTCCCTCTATGCACAGTACCTATACCTTTGGTTTTACTTGAGGACCATTGGCAGCTCGATAGTTGATCAAAAGATCCTTGGAGCCTATCATGTTCCTTGATGACCCACTATCAATGACACGACAAAATCCTAGCAAGAGAACTAGGTCGCGTAAGTAGTAAAGTGGATTTCTAAGTCCGGGGTTATCGTATCCGCAGGGACAACTATAATCTAAGTACCAAGACTACTATATTACTCAATTCTAAGTTAAATCGGTCGATAGAAAGGTTGATTAACTAATTAATAAATACAAGAAAATAAACTAAGGCAACGTCACACCAAATAAAGGGAGGAAACAATAGAGAGAAGCGATCAAGGCACATGGTTCAACCAATTATGCATTTCGATTGTGATTTAGGTTCTATTGAATTATTAGATTGATTTAGCTAAGGCGAAATTCCCTAACGTACGTACCACCCAATCTCTTGGCATAGCAACCCTACCCTTGGTAACGATTTCCTATATATCTCTATATGAAAACCCGATTAACGAGGATGCATTTAAGGTCTAGGAATTCCCCACGTGAATGGAAAGCCACCTAAAGAAACCGAGTCTATCTCTAGTCGGTTTAACTATAGGGTATTCAATGTTTATATCTTCCCTAGGTTATTATCTCTCGATCTCTAACCTAGGCATTTTATCAAACACTTGGTGATCAAGCAAATGTAGCATTAAGATCAAATATTGAATACATAGCTAAAACCAAAATTAATCCAATAAACACCAACAAATCAACAATCAAAGTAACATAAATGGCCTATCCATGGCCTCAATCAAACAAGTTTAGCTCATATTCATGTCAAAAGTGCAAATATAAATCATACAAGTCATAGGAGATTTGAACAAATTCAAGAAACAAATATGTAAAAACTCCCTAATTCTTGTAGAGATGTGGATTCCTTGTTGAATTCTCCATGTTTTGACCTTCAATCTTCTCTTCTAAGCTCCCTCTCTCTCTATTTTCGTGTGGTTGCTGATATCCAAGGTGAGTTAGGGTAAAAAATGGCTAAAAGAGGTATTTATAGGCCAACACTGCCGCCTCGAACGCCGCGGCGTTCGTTTGTTGAACGCCGCGGCGTTGGCTACTGCTTGTGAATGCCGCGGCGTTCGCTTGTTTGAACGCCGCGGCGTTGGCTACTGCTTGTGAACGCCGCGGCGTTCGCTTGTTTGAACGCCGCGGCGTTGGCTACTGCTTGTGAACGCCGCGGCGTTGCCGCCGCGGCGTTGCCATGAAAAATTCCAAAAATTGTTTCATTTTGCCTTCGGTTCTTGCTCTTTCCTCCGGCTGTTAACCCAATCTGAAAAGTCAAAGCAAACCGGGTTCAAAGCATCATATGTGATCAAATTATTAAAGAAACAATCAAAATTAAGTTGATAAAAGGGGTAAAACTTGTGTAAAAATAACATATATCAACTACCCCCAAACTTAGCTTTGATCGTCCTCGATCAAATAGAATCAAGCGCACACATGAAGATTGAAAAGTTAATTTGCCAAATCATACACACCACAACAAGCATTATACCTTCTGAGAAGTTTTGGAATAGTCACACAAAACTTTGAACATTCAACAATTCAAAAACCACACAAAATCTTAGTTTCCATCCCTAAATCATGAACTCCCACATCCATATTCATGTCAAGAGCACACTTTAGAAAAGATTATGCAAATCAACTGGAAAGTAAAGACATTGAAACAATTCAATATTCGTTAACTCATCGGTGTGTATAAAGTGCAAAAGTCACAATCAAAAGGTCTTTCCGGCTTGTAATGTAAGGCTAGGTGATGGCTAGGACCGGAAGATATGGATAAAGTGACTAGGTCAAGAGAGCCTATGACTTCAAAATCATCGAGCTAAATTCTCATATAAACCATATAAACTTTCACAACTTATCACTTATCCCTTTTTCATTCTATTTTGCCTTTCAACTTACAACCCCCAAACTTGTTTCTTTTCATATTGGGTTGTACACATATTTCCAAGCCAAATGATCCAATTGAGTGCCAAGATCAAAGCCTAGTCAAGAGCACATTTTTTTTTTTTTCATATATATCTCTCTCTCGACTATTTAGCCCATTGCTCAAGTTTTCATTTCATCCCCTTTTTTTACATAATATTTCAAACCTCAAATATCCCAACATGGCCAAAACATCACTATCTAACTCATGTACATTCAAATCAAAACAAGGTGACTACCCATATTCAAGTCAAATGATATGAAGTTGTAAACTCTCTTGATTGGGTGCAAGACATTGTTTTTCTTTTAGGCTAGAAGGTGGTTGTCTTGGCTTAAATCATTTTATGACTTTACAACATTAATACACACTTCAAAATCAACAAAATTGAAAGTTCAACGTTTTAAGTCTACAAGAATTCGCATAAACATGACTAAAAAGGGCTTTCAAGTCACAATATATGACATGTTGACCACAGACAGGGAACTTTGACTTCGACAGAGTAGAGATATTCGAATGCATTCTGTTCTTACGCAAGGGTACACTCAACAAAAGAAACACAAGCAACATGCAAAAATGTACGCCCACCCCCAAACTGAAATGAAACAGTGTCCTCAATGTTGCAAAACTTAAGTATAGGAGACGGAAAAGCGATACATCCTTGAAATTTAGAGAACGGAGGGAGAAAGGTGGCGTCTCAGATCCCGGAGTCAAATCATTATTAAAACCTGCCGGAAGGAAAACTCAAGTGACCCACATCAACGCATGAAGGTGAACAAAAGAGCATGAAAGAGAAGCAAAAACACGAAAACGCGAACAAAACCAAAGGAAACAGTACAAGCATCGAGTACAAAAGAGTTACAGCCAATCATAACATAGTAAAGTAGATAATTAAAAAGGGAAAAGCTCTCAAACGACGTCAACATCCGACTACTCATCCGACGCCGTCTCGTCCTCGTCAGTCTCATCATCCTCATCATCCTCACCCTCCTCGTCATTTTCAGGGACGGCAGCGGGCTCTGGAGGCTGGGGGTGAGGGTGTAGTGGAGCAAGCGGATCAAACTGGGGAAACTCGGGCCAAACGCCGGGCCAAGGGCCAAATGCATTAGCCCGAATAGCACTCTCCATAAACTGCCATCGGCGGTGTGCGTCCCATCGCGCAGCAAGAATATTCTGATCAATACGTGTCATCTTGTGATCCAACTCAACTGCCCACTGCGGGACATCAGACGCTACACCGGAAGAAGAGGAAACACGCTGTGGGGCTTTGCGACGTGGCGGAGCAGGCAGAGCGGGGGCGGTGGTGGATGATGTGGCAGTGGGTCGGCAGGCACGGTGACCAGAACGAGCAGCTATAGTCTCGGCTTGGCAAATCTGTGTGTATGAAATAATCCGGCGCGGCACCTCAACATGCTCCATCGGCGAGTACTGGACGCCGGCGTTCTTGCACAGTGCGGTGATGAGGGAGGGGAAACAAAGATTCTTCTTGGCACCAGAACACTCAATGATGGACTGAATCAATTGTTGCTTAATCAGTTTGCCCACGTTGATGTTGAGACCATGATGAATAGCATAGACAACCTCGACTCGCTCGCGAGTAGCTGTGCTCAAAGATAATGTCGGGATGAGGCGAGCGCAAACAAAGTAATACCATGTGCGGGCCGTGGTGTTGAGGTTACATGCCTTGATTGAGATAGGACGGGAGTCCTTGAAACCTGTCCAAATAGACTCTGGATAACAAAGGGCAGAGTGGATTGCAGCATAATCAATGTCCTGTAAAAACGTCTCAAACTGATCCGGGCGAGGGATGGGGATGTGAAGTACTTCATTGATTTTTGTGGAAGAAATGGTAACATTCCGCCCCCTGACCTGAACAGAGACTAAACGGTGTACGTTTTCGGGCTTGCCGGTGGCATTGGCATAAAATTCTTTGACTAAAGGAATAATAGCCTCCCCGGGCTGCGTAGCAAACTCAAACCAACCTCGATTCCTAATATTCGTCCTGAATGGTTCAATCGAACAATCCAACGCTCGCTCATCCACCACATTCTTCTTTGTCAATTTTTCGGAAAAACAAACAGAGGCGGCGAGGCTAACAAATTTATCACAATCATACAGCGGGTCATCCGCTGGAGTAGAAGTATTCACTTTAGCCTTGCCTTTGTTTCCCTTAGAAAGTCGCGGGCTCATTTTCAACCCCCTAACACTAGGCAACACGTATCCAAGATAGAACGCTCTAGTCACCCACACGACTGATTTCAAACTCGGTATCCCCAAACTTCTTCAACAAATCACTCCCACAACCAAATTTTGCTCAACTCAACAAGCACAACAAGCTCACGAATGGAAAATTTAAAACGAGCAAGAAAAGAAAACCCACAAAATTCAATCAACCCGAATGATGCTCGCAACTACCAACCAAATGCACGATATCATCAACAATCCAATACTTAAAATTAATTTGCACCCCACAATTTACCACAAAGAATATATGTACCTTAATCCAAAATGGGTAGACAATTATCACAAAGTGATGTATGAAGCTATTACTTTGCCCAAAGAGATGAAAATGCAAGGTAAAGTCCGGTGGTGGCGGCACAATTCCGGCGGCGGCGGTGGGGAGTCGTGAATGTGGATTTTCGGCCGAAATTTGGATTTTTGATCGGTGGGAAGTGTAAGAAATCGGTTGGGAAGTGTGGATTTAAGATGAATTGGAGAGAGATTGAGTGATGTGGGAGGAATTTGGATTTTTTTGAAAGAGGGGGGAAGAGTTAGGGTTTGAAAGAAAAAAAAGTTGTAAGGGAAATGGGGAAAGGGGAAAGCTGCTGGGCATATATGCATCGAACGCCGCGGCGTTCGATTTATAACGCCGCGGCGTTGGGATGCAGTAGCGAACGCCGCGGCGTTATTTGTTTGGAACGCCGCGGCGTTGAGTCAACCCGATTTTTTTTTTTTTTTTTTTTTTTTTAAGGAAAGGGCTGCTGGCGTCGAATTGTGCGAATGAATGGAAAACCTGCAAACACGATGAAAACACATCGTAAAAATATTAAACAGAAACAAAACGAAGAAAAGACAAAGTGAAATGAAAGGAAAATAAATAAAATAAAACAAAAAAGAACTTGGGTTGCCTCCCAAGAAGCGCTTGTTTATAGTCGTTAGCTTGACGTAGGTGCAATCAATGTGGTGGGTCAACGAGGGTAACGTGCACATGGTCCCTCATACAACCATTTCCTTCATAGTGTTTCAAACGGTGGCCATTAACAATGAAAGAACCCTTTGTTTCGTGTGAAATTTCAACCGCACCGGAGGGGTAAACTTTCATGACAGTGAAAGGTCCTGACCATTTAGAGCGTAGTTTACCGGGAAAAAGTCGGAGGCGGGAATTGAATAAAAGGACCTGTTCTCCCTCGGTAAACTCCCTCGGTGTGATGCGCTTGTCGTGCCAGCGTTTTGTTCGTTCCTTGTAGATTTTTGCGTTTTCATAGGCCTCCTGTCGGAACTCATCCAGCTCGTTCAATTGCAACAACCTGTGTTTGCCAACATCTTGCAAATCAAAATTAAGCAATTTAATTGCCCAAAATGCCCTATGCTCTAGCTCAACGGGTAGGTGGCAAGCTTTCCCAAAAACGAGTCGGTAAGGTGACATGCCAATAGGTGTCTTAAACGCAGTTCGATATGCCCACAGGGCATCATCTAACTTAAGAGACCAATCTTTTCGAGATGAATTTACCGTTTTCTCAAGGATGCGTTTAAGTTCCCGATTGGACACTTCAACTTGACCACTCGTTTGAGGGTGGTACGGTGTGGAAATCTTATGTGTGACACCATATTTTTGCAAAAGATTATCAAACTGTTTGTTGCAAAAATGAGTGCCACCATCACTTATAATGGCTCGAGGGGTACCGAAACGCGTGAAAATGTGTTTTTTCAAAAATTTAACTACCACCCTTGAATCATTCGTACGTAAAGCCTCCGCTTCGACCCATTTAGACACATAATCAACCGCTACTAGAATGTATTTATTGGAGCATGAGCTAGGGAATGGTCCCATAAAGTCAATGCCCCAAACATCAAAAAGTTCGCATTCTAGTATGTTGTTTAACGGCATTTCATGTTTCCTCGAAATATTCCCTGTTCTTTGGCATTGATCACAAGAAGATACATACGCATGCACATCTTTAAATAGGGAGGGCCAGAAAAAACCTGATTGGAGAACTTTTGAGGCGGTCTTAGTAGGCCCAAAGTGGCCACCTACCTTGCCATCATGGCAATGGCTCATAATAGATGTCATTTCTTCTGCCGGGACACAACGCCTGATAATGCCATCTGCACAATTCTTAAACAAAAATGGCTCTTCCCAAAAATAATGCTTGACATCAGATAAAAATTTCTTCTTTTGATAAAAAGTGAGATTAGGGGGAAGTGCACCCATGACAACATAATTTGCAAAATCAGCATACCAGGGGAAAGCACCATGAATCACCGTATACAATTGTTCATCCGGAAACTCTTCCCCAATTGGTTTTTCAATGATTGAATCGGAGACAGGAGCTTCTATCCTAGACAAATGGTCAGCTACCACATTCTCAACTCCCTTTTTATCCCTAATTTCTAGATCAAATTCTTGGAGAAGAAGAATCCATCTAATAAGGCGAGGTTTGGCATCCTTCTTTGCAAGTAGATACTTAAGTGCAGAGTGATCAGTGTAAACAATGACTTTGTTCAAGACAAGGTATGAATGAAACTTATCAAATGCAAAAACTATAGCTAGCAATTCCTTTTCCGTCGTGGCATAATTTAACTGAGCATCATTTAAGGTTCGACTCGCATAATAAATGGTGTAGAATACCTTATCTTTCCTTTGTCCGAGTACAGCTCCAACTGCTGAATCACTAGCATCACACATAAGCTCAAATGGGAGGTTCCAATCTGGAGGTGCCATGATGGGCGCTGAAATTAATTTTTTCTTGAGCGTGTGTAAAGCCTGCAAACACTTATCATCAAAGTTAAACGGTGTATCTTTTACCAACAAATTAGATAATGGTTTAGCAATTTTCGAAAAGTCTAAAATGAAACGCCTGTAAAATCCTGCATGACCCAGAAAGCTCCTGACGGCTTTCACTGAAGAGGGTGGGGGAAGCTTTTCAATGACCTCAACTTTAGCTTTATCCACTTCAATCCCCTTGTGAGAGATTTTGTGGCCAAGCACAATTCCTTCTTGAACCATAAAATGACACTTTTCCCAATTTAACACAAGATTAGTTTCTTCACATCGTTTTAGAACACGTGTTAAATGGTTAAGACATGTATCGAAAGAAGTTCCAAAAACTGAAAAATCATCCATAAAAATTTCTAGGGAATCCTCGACCATGTCATGAAAAATAGCCATCATACATCGTTGAAAGGTGGCAGGGGCATTACATAGGCCAAATGGCATCCGCCTATAAGCAAATGTGCCATAAGGACAAGTGAAAGTGGTTTTCTCTTGATCCTCAGGTGTGATGGCAATTTGATTATAGCCAGAGTAGCCATCTAGGAAGCAATAAAACTCATGCCCGGCTAACCTCTCAAGCATTTGATCAATGAAGGGAAGGGGAAAGTGGTCTTTCCGGGTGGCCTCATTTAATTTTCGATAATCAATGCATACTCGCCACCCGGTAACTGTTCGTGTGGGAATTAATTCATTGTTAGCATTGGTAATAACAGTCATACCTCCTTTCTTCGGGACCACTTGAGTTGGACTCACCCAATTGCTATCGGAGATAGGATAGATAATACCTGCATCGAGTAGCTTAATTACCTCCTTTTTAACAACTTCTTGCATCATTGGATTGAGTCGTCTTTGCGGTTGAATGGTGGGCTTATATTCATCCTCCATGAGGATCTTATGCATACATACCGTTGGGCAAATCCCTTTAATATCAGCTATTTTCCATCCAAAAGCCTTTTTATGGGCTTTCAACACCGTAAGCAGCTTCTCCTCCATAATGTCTGTCAAAGATGAAGAGATTATAACAGGTAAAAATTCTGAATCTTGTAAGTAAGCATATTTGAGATGAGAAGGAAGAGGTTTAAGCTCAAGAGGTGGCGGTTCTTCAATTGAGGGCTTTGGTAATGAAGTGATTGGTCTATCCAGAACTTCGAAACGAGGTCGAAAACTTCGTTTGTAAGGTGGATTTGCCTCGAGAAAAGCAACAGCGTCCCTCAAGTTATTGTTTTCCATTGTCTCATCCATGGGATTCACAAGACATGCCTCCACTTGATCTTCGTATTGATTTCCCTGAAAATGTTCAGAAATTAAGGTATCAAATGCATCAATGTGGAAACAAGTAGAATCATTAGATGGTGTTCGCATAGCATGATACACATTTATTGTCACTTGCTCATCTCCCACTCTAAGAGTTAATTGACCATTGGCAATATCAATTAATGCTCGTCCGGTGGCGAGGAATGGTCGACCAAGAATGAGTGGTAGCTCGACATCCTCCTCCATATCTAGAACTACAAAGTCCACTGGGAATATGAATTTTTCGACTTTCACTAAAACATCTTCCACTATTCCTCGTGGGTACTTGATGGACCTATCAGCGAGTTGCAATGAAATAGTGGTAGGCTTGGGCTCGCCAAGTCCTAATTTCCTGAAAAGTGACAAAGGCAACAAATTAATACTGGCACCAGAATCACACAAAACTTTAGAAAAAGAAATAGAACCGATAGTGCAAGGAATTGTAAAGCTTCCGGGATCCTTAAGCTTTTGAGGTATCCGGTTTTGCAATATAGCCGAGCATTCTGCAGTAAGGGCTACAGTTTCATGTTCCTCCAACTTTCTCTTGTTAGAAAGGATATCCTTGAGATATTTAGCGTAACTCGGCATTTGCAACAAAGCATCTACAAGAGGAATGTTAATACGCAATTGTTTAAATATATCAAGAAACTTGGCAAATTGCTTATCTAACTTTCCTTTTTGTAATGCAAGTGGAAATGGAGGTCTTGGTTTGGGCACGGAGGGTTCGGTAGAGGAATGTCCCGAAACAGGGGATGAGGTCTCGGTGTTCTTTCCGGAGTTAGATGTTGCCTTAGTTTTATCCAAATGTTCTGGTGTATCATCCATTTTCTCTCCCAATTTTGGATCACTTGGTAACTGCTTGAACTTGTTCCTTTGGATTTTTCTCGGTATCACTTGGTAACGTGCCTTGGGTTCGTCCGGAAAGCATGTTGGCAATTTGCCCAATTTGATTTTCTAAGTTTTTTAGTGCAATTTCTTGATTTTTTAAGCTTGCTTCTTGTTTCTTGGACATCATTTCTTGATATTGAAACTTTTGTGTTGCCTCCATCATGAACTTTTGCCACCCATCTTCCATATTATTCTTTTTCTCGCTTTGTTGTGGTTGTTGGAGCCCCCCTTGCCTTTGAAATGGAGGTTGTTGGAAACCTCCTTGGTTTTGCTGAAAACCTGGTGGTTGTGGTTTCGCCATATTCGAATTTTGGCTCCATGAGAAATTTGGATGATTCCTCCATCCCGGATTAAAAGAGTTCGAGTAGGGATTATTCTGTTGACGACTTGCATTTCCCATGAAGTTAGCACTTTCAACCGAGTTAGATGTCCCACACACATCTCCTTGTAAGCACTCAAAGTTTGTGTGATCACCTCCACAATTTTCACAAGTGGATTTAACTTGATTTACCGTACCTTGCATGAGTCCGAAGGAATCCAATCTTTTGTTTAGGGCCTCCAATTGAACAGCTACTGTGGAGCTATTCCCAATTTCATACAATCCGGCGGGCTTCTTGGGCAACGTGATTCGTTCGGTTGGCCATTGATAGTTGTTCTCGGCCATGAGCTCAATTAATGCCCAAGCTTCCTCAGGTGATTTGTTCATGATAGTACCTCCCGCGGCGGCATCTAAATTCGTACGGAGATTCGGTCCCAAACCCAAATAGAAAGTTTGAACAAGTGTGGGCACGGCTAACCCATGGTGTGGGCATTTCCTCAAAAGTTCCTTAAAACGCTCCCATGCCTCATAAAGTGATTCCCCCTCATATTGACGAAAGCTGGTGATTTCATTTTTCATTGCGGCCGTCTTACCCGGTGGAAAATACTTAGACAAAAATTTATCCACCATTTGTTCCCAAGTACGGATAGAGGCGGTTGGCAAAGAGTTGAACCACTGTTTAGCCTTGTCTTTGAGAGAGAATGGAAATAACCGTAAGCGTATGGCGTCGTCGGTGACTCCATTGTTCTTGAAAGTATGGATAATCTCCGAGAATGTGGCTATATGAGCGTGAGGATCATCATGTTGTAAACCGGAGAATTGAACCTGGTTTCCTATCATTTGGATATACCCCGGCAGGATTTGAAAAGTGTTAGCCTCTACCGGTGGTAAAACGATTGGCCCTGCGGCTCCTTGGATGTTTGGCATCATATAATCCCTCAAAGGGCGTTGCGGAGGCGCCTCTGGTTGGTTTTGATGAACACGAAGATTTGCAAGCTCCCGACGAACCGCTTCTTCTAAGATAGCGGGATCTATGTGAATAGGAGGAGGATTCAGATTTGGATCCATTGTAGCTTGATAACGTTGAGCCTCTCTTTGTAGTCTTACCCCTCGAGTAAACGTTCGTTCAATTTCAGGGTCCAACTCCGCTAGTCCCACTCGACTAGTACGGGTCATGCACTAACCGAGATCAAACCTTGCACAAAGAAAGACACACAAATTAAAAATAAAAGAAATGATCTAAGCTCAGAAAGAATAAGGGAATCTCAATATTAGATAAAAATAGTTGTCCCCGGCAACGGCGCCAAAAACTTGACACGACAAAATCCTAGCAAGAGAACTAGGTCGCGTAAGTAGTAAAGTGAATTTCTAAGTCCGGGGTTATCGTATCCGCAGGGACAACTATAATCTAAGTACCAAGACTACTATATTACTCAATTCTAAGTTAAATCGGTCGATAGAAAGGTTGATTAACTAATTAATAAATACAAGAAAATAAACTAAGGCAACGTCACACCAAATAAAGGGAGGAAACAATAGAGAGAAGCGATCAAGGCACATGGTTCAACCAATTATGCATTTCGATTGTGATTTAGGTTCTATTGAATTATTAGATTGATTTAGCTAAGGCGAAATTCCCTAACGTACGTACCACCCAATCTCTTGGCATAGCAACCCTACCCTTGGTAACGATTTCCTATATATCTCTATATGAAAACCCGATTAACGAGGATGCATTTAAGGTCTAGGAATTCCCCACGTGAATGGAAAGCCACCTAAAGAAACCGAGTCTATCTCTAGTCGGTTTAACTATAGGGTATTCAATGTTTATATCTTCCCTAGGTTATTATCTCTCGATCTCTAACCTAGGCATTTTATCAAACACTTGGTGATCAAGCAAATGTAGCATTAAGATCAAATATTGAATACATAGCTAAAACCAAAATTAATCCAATAAACACCAACAAATCAACAATCAAAATAACATAAATGGCCTATCCATGGCCTCAATCAAACAAGTTTAGCTCATATTCATGTCAAAAGTGCAAATATAAATCATACAAGTCATAGGAGATTTGAACAAATTCAAGAAACAAATATGTAAAAACTCCCTAATTCTTGTAGAGATGTGGATTCCTTGTTGAATTCTCCATGTTTTGACCTTCAATCTTCTCTTCTAAGCTCCCTCTCTCTCTATTTTCGTGTGGTTGCTGATATCCAAGGTGAGTTAGGGTAAAAAATGGCTAAAAGAGGTATTTATAGGCCAACACTGCCGCCTCGAACGCCGCGGCGTTCGTTTGTTGAACGCCGCGGCGTTGGCTACTGCTTGTGAACGCCGCGGCGTTCGCTTGTTGAACGCCGCGGCGTTGCCATGAAAAATTCCAAAAATTGTTTCATTTTGCCTTCGGTTCTTGCTCTTTCCTCCGGCTGTTAACCCAATCTGAAAAGTCAAAGCAAACCGGGTTCAAAGCATCATATGTGATCAAATTATTAAAGAAACAATCAAAATTAAGTTGATAAAAGGGGTAAAACTTGTGTAAAAATAACATATATCAATCAACGTACCAAACAGATGTATCGACTCTAGCTGTAGGTCCCTGCAATTAAAAGGGCAGTTCTATTTCTGTTTAGATACCCATTATTGATTGGGTCCTTTAACATTAGTAGCATTGTTAGTTTGAACTAGAACTTTAGGAACCCATATTTGCTTAATCTTTATTGCGGGAGGATTAGCCTTCTTGAGTTTCACATTGTGTTGTGTGTGCTTTTTGTTCACCTTATGTTGTGTGTGCTTTTTGGGTGTATAATAATATCCTCGATTATAATAGTAATCATAATCATAGTCATAATCATCATAGTAACGATAATATGATCCAAACCGTTGTGGACATTGACGCTGGCTTGGGATGCACTTTTGGTGTTGGACGCTTAGCGCTTGATTCACAGTGATTAGGTTTATCATTTACCTTTTGAGCGTTTGGATGAACCTTTCTTTGTGAATCATTTGCTTTCGCCTTACCTTTGACTCAGTCAACTTTGGCTTTCTTATTTGGCCTCGTACCATTGTCGGTTGGTTCAACAAGTGTTTGACTTTTTAAACCTTTCTCAAAAAAGAAAATACCCTTTCCTTTGTTGTTCACCGTAACATTAGATTTGTTTGGTTGTTTACCAAATTTATTGCATCCTTGTTACTTCAGTCACATTGTCTAGCTTTCTTGATGCTTTAAACAATGATGAGACGAGCTGCTCTGATTTAGCAAGTCTAGCAATCTGCTCAGCTTCTCTCTTGACTATTGTATCAAGATGACTTTTCAGAATGATTATATCACTCTCAAGTTAATTGTTCTTCTCAATGCATTGTTGATGAACTTGCAACTCTGCCTTGAGCATCACATTATCACTTTTGAGCGATGAAATGATATTGAAGTGATTTTGATATAACTTGGTGGCATCTTGACGATCATTTTAATATTCTTTAACTTTGTCAAGTAATTCTTTATAAGAGAAAGGGTAAGATATCTCAGTATTTACCTCATGGAACGCTTCATCATCTCTAGCCATGAGACAAATAAGCGCTGAGTCAACCACTGGCTCATCATCATCATTGCTCTCCTCTGAAGACTCCAAATCTTCAGGTGCGGACGATGGTTCTGTTTCTTCTAGCAAACCTTGTTGACAGAGGTTGCTCCTGAATTGGTTTCTATCCACGTAATCCTACCTTGAGGGCTTGGATACAGTTGGATAAGGGAAATTTACCTGGTAGTGCCCTGGTTTCCTGCAATTATAGCAAAAATTAGTTTTCATCTTTTGCTCATTTATTAACCTTGCAGCGTGTGGTTTTGAGACCACAGGCGCTGAGAGATTCTGTTGAGTAGACGTTTGATACTGAATCGCCGCTGAAGGAGAAGGTGCAGAATATTGAGGTGCTTCATACTGTTGTTGTACTGGAGCAAGCGCTTCATATGAACTTTGTCCTTGATTCTTAGGAATGTTTCCTTTCTTTTCATATCTTAAGAACTTTCTGAATCTATTCAGAAGCTCTAGTTCCCCATCCTCACTGATATCAGAAACTTTTCCCTTGTTACCCGATTTGCCCTTGATTGATGTTATAAGCGCTCTAGACTCAATCACAGGACTACTCACAACATCACTAGCTAAATTCAACTCAAACTCAAATGCTTTGAGCTCAGAAAAGGCATCTTCTGGACTTAGAAGATTGAACATGTTCGATTCTCTCATTGTTGTTGCTTTCATCAAAAATCTACTAGGTAGACTTCTGAAAATCTTAACCACCATTTCTCTGTTCTGTAAATCCATACCCAAAGATGTTAACTCTGTAACAAAAGTTGTCAATCTTATGTCCAATTGCTCTAAAGTCTCATTGGGCCACATCTTAAAACCGTTAAACCTTTCCTTGGCAATGGAAAGCTTGTTCTCTTTAATCTGTGCTGAACCACCACAAATCGTAGCCAACTTATCCCATATTTCCTTAGTAGTATTACACGTCTTGATCTTGTTGAATAAGTTTTCATTATCACCAATAGCCGTATATAGAGTGTTACGGCGAACATTGTCCAAATTCTCTCTTCGACGCTCATTTGGAGACCATTCTTGCTTTGGCTTTTCCACATAGCCATCTGGAGTTTCTTCTGTGGCTCCAGGAGCTCTAGTGATAACCTTGTATATATGAATAGATCCATCTGAAATAATATTGCACATGTCATCATCACATGAACAGAGATATGTAAAAGCTTTGACTTTCCATGTGTCATAGTTTAACTCAGTCAGTTTAGGAACTTTAGCAAATGCCATGGAAAATTTTAAAGCAACTTGTTTTGAACGGATCTAAACAAGTTGTTATGCTTGGAAATTTTAAAATTTCAACTTTAACCTCTCTGATACCATTTGTTGGTCCCAAGTGGCATACGAAAGGTTCTAGAAGGGGGGGGGTGAATAGACCCTGAAGTCTTTTTCAGACTTCAAAAAGTTCGTACTAAAATAAGGTTGGAAGCTTGAAAATGTAGACGCTTGGCCGAGTGTTTACTCTAAGACTGTTTTATAAAGTTAACTTAGACTTCAAGATTTAAATACTATAACCAGTTAGGTTTAAGTGTTCAGTTCTTTTATCAGTGTTAGCACAACTGAGTGATTTTTTAGTCTTCTTCTTTGAAAGTTTTAGCGTCACCAAAAGGTTTATTAGTTGCTTAGCGTTTGATTGCGTTTACTTTAACAGATTAACGCAATGATATGATAATAATGAAATCGACTGTAAAGTAAAGAACACAATATTTATAAGGTTCGTTGGGTGGTGTAATCTCAACTACGTCCTTCTTCTCCTCGAACACTTGGAGGCAATCCACTAAAATGATTCTCAAAGAATCACACAGAATCTTCTACAAATTAGGGAGAGATGGATATTGATGTCTTGAGCTCCTTGTTCATACAGATTTCTGCTCCAAGACACTTCTATCTCCTTGCTTCTTTCACCCAGAAATATTGCAAGTATCCAACTTCGACTTCACACAGATCGCGAAGGTTGGATAGGATTTTTCTAACGGTTTGTTTGATTTTGATAAAGTTCAAACAACTTGGAATATCTCAATAATAGTGTAGGTTTCTTCTAAAAGAATGTTTGAGATATTGGTTGACTATCTCAGAAATTGAAGAAAAGCAAAGAGAATATTTGCTTGAATATTCCGGCTTTTTTGAGAGTTTGAGTACTTGAGACTTCAATGCAACAGCAATTTGACTTGTAATTCGATGGTTATTTTGGCTTGTTGTTGAAGTCCTATTTATAGGCATTCTTGAAAAAAATGTCCGTTAAACACATGCACAGGCGCCTGTCAAAACCTTAATAACTCAATATCTAAGGCACATAAAATGTAGGCTTATGGTATCCAAGGGACTCTTCTTTTGAACTAATTGGTTATTCAGACGCAGATTTTGCAGGGTGCAAAATAGATAGAAAGAGTACTAGTAGTGTAACGCCCACCGACCACCTGGTGGCCCGCTACACCGCGACACTAGCTCGATCCACAAGACTGTCCTTTCTCGAGCTAGCGCTAAGCGTCAGAACTATACCAATTCTTCATCTACTAAAACTAAAAGAATTTCATTCCACTTAAACCAACAATACCTTATTCATCAATCTTACACAATTAAACAATAACCCTATCAATTACAAATCTCCAAGCCAAAACTTATACATACCCAATCGTACATCCCAAAACATTACTCCCTTTGATAGAAACAAACCCATGCTTCCTTTATTTCTCATTTCTCCATTTGTATCCGACATTCTAAGCTTATCTGAAAAGGAAGAAAGAAGGAGGGGTGAGTCCGAATGACCCAGTGAGGTAGGCTAATGGCTTGCTTTACCTTATTAGGAGAGATAGAATCTGCAGCGAAAATCAATAACGACATGGACATATACGATGGCAAGCAAAAGAATAGAATAACATATCACAAGTTAAATTAATCGAGTATGTTACGTATGAATCAGAGGACATAACCCATGTACTGTTGTAATCATATCATGTGATCGTGATCCACCTTCCACTGTCCCATACCAGCAGGAGGCTTCACACCTTTATGTTCTATGAAGTGTTCCAGATGTCGGGATTCTAGTGGTGCCTCCTACGGGTTCAAGAGGTGGCCCCCGCCGTCGCGTGGCACTTTGTCCCGTATAGCACTTAGCTCCTTTCACTCTGCTTTTTCGAATCAAAGCTGTATATCAAGAAAATGACACATTGCGGATGGATGCCAGATTTCGGGATTCTAGAGGTGGCTCCTACGGGTTCAAGCGGTGGCCCCCGCCGTCACGTGGCACTTTGTCCCGTATAGCACTTAGCTCCCTTAGCCGACGGAATAGAGCCAAGAAGAATAATCGTTTCAACGAGTTTCCTACTAGAATATGTACACTGATTTGTATTCGAGCGAGAGCGAGCGGAAACAAGAACGATAGGCTACAAATTGGGACACGGTTGGACACTTACCTTAGATGAGAATAAAAGTCTGATCAATGAAACTTTATGAGGTCACACTTGGCTATGATTTATTAGATAAAGGGAACGAAAAATGGTAAGCAAGATCAAGTTGAAAGAATAAGAAAAACCCTCACAATAATAAACCGGCGTCGTTGCCTCGGCCTCGGAATCACGAAAGTATCCTGTGATTCAAAATACCATCATTTTCATAAAACAATACACTTTAAGCTAATCACATACAACAAGTTATATCCTACTATCCCAACATCTAGGCAATTAAGTTCAAACAAACCCCCTTACATGCGCAATATATTTCAACAATTTTGTAACACATTCTCGGATTGGAATTTCTTTCTCCAATTTTTCAGGATATCAGAAAGGATGCTGAAAAAGTCTACATAATTTTTCCAGATTTAATTTCCTTATCAAATTGGGGATTCGATCAACGAAACGGGACTGTCCCGGCAGATTTGCTTCAGAACAGACACCTTATATTCAAATATTTTTGTAAAATCCCCTGTTCACTGAAACATTCCGAAATTTATGTGACGTCTCTATAACACATTGATCAAGCTACTGTAAAAGGTTTAGAGTAAACCAAAATTTCCAGGTACACGAAATATCTTCAAAACAGTAACAATTTGCACTTCCGCCGAACAGACTGGCGATTTTGTTCAACGATTTTTAGAAAATTCCCCAAAACTCTAACCCTTACCAAATTTTTCATAGATGTTTATAACACAATCAAGTTATTCCAGAAAATTTATCATAATCAAACTCACAAGTTTAGGCACCTCATTACAGCTTTAAACGTAACTTTCAGAAACTGAAAGTTCCAAACACAGCTGAACATCATGCCATTGAAGTTTACTAAAATACATATATATGATATGATACTCTCAATTCCAGGTCATATATAGCTTGAACTACATTTAGTCTACAACATATTCATGCAAAAGCAATGATTAACTACCATATACCTTAAGAGAAAGAAGAAAGGACGATCCTTTCCCCTACTGGATTTTTTTTCTTCTCCTTCAGCTTTTCATGTATTTGAGATGAGATAGGTGCTAATTTTCAGAGTTTCTTCAGGTGTGGTGATGAATGAAGTTTTGAAAGGCTGAATTGTAGTATATAAGGAGGTCTTGGTCAAAAAGGTAGGGAAAAAAAGAAATGAATATTAATCCTCCATAAGCCACGTTTTTTAGGCAAGATGAGATGTAATTATCTTAATTTGCCACCTCCTAATCTTCCTTTCTCTATTAGAGCATGAATGGTACGTGTATATATATGTGTGTGTGTGTGTGTGTGCATGTGCATGTGTTTGTGCCTATATATATATATATGTAGTTAGGCATGATCCCATTTAACTATTAGTAATCAATTGATGAAGATGAATATATATATAGATATATATATACACCTTAAATGATATAATGCATCAACTATTCCACCAGGTGTAAATACTACTAACCTATTTCACATATAGATTTAATAATAGTTATATAAGCAAGTAGAAAAATATTTTTAGTCGAACGCGAATCACTACAATCAAATAATTTACGAAATCTAATTAGCGGTGATTGTAATGTTTACCTTCACTTCTACGAAATTAGGAGCCGAGAATATTGGGTGTTACAAGTAGTACATGTCAATTTCTAGGTGATAGATTGATTTCGTGGCATAGTAAGAAACAACAATACATAGCGACTTCTACCGCTGAGGCAGAATATGTAGCAAATGGGAGCTGTTGTGCACAAATCCTTTAGATGAGGCAACAACTTAGAGATTATGGAACAATCCTAGGTCCTACCCCAATCCATTGTGAAAACCAAAGCGCTTTAGCTATGACCCAAAACCCAGTCCTTCATTCTAGAACTAAACACATTGACATTCGCTACCATTTCTTGCGTGACCATGTTCAAAAGAAAGATATCTTCATGCATTTTATTGGTACTGACAAACAATTGGCAGATATCTTCACCAAAGCGCTCAACGAACAACGCTTTCTCACTTTGAGAAGTGAACTAGGTATGATCGATTTAAACACTTAAATCATAAAGCATCATATTTTATAGGCATATAATTTAGGGGTATTCCACTTTACTTTTATGTCTAAAGCGTTTTTCAAAATTGGAATGAGTTATCAATTTTAGGGGGAACTTTAAAATTGAACTTATACCAATTAATAAGCGTCTATGATCAAAAATGATTTTCAAACTCCCATGCATTGATCATTAGCGTTTATCTAGCATGCATGACAAAATCAATTTCAAATAAAATTAAATAAAAATATATTTTTAAAAGCGATTGAACTTTTTTAAAAGACTTCAGCGTTAAGAATATTCCCACTTAAACGCTAAGTAACTTTTTTTGAAATTCATGCATTGTTTTCATCGCTAAAAGGTAGCGTGTGGATAAGTCCAAAAGATGAGATTTGACAACTGTCCGCACGTGCCTATCAAATCAAACTGACGGTTAATGATTCCTATCTAAAAACTAGGCGGTTCAGTAATGATAAGTTCACATTTTACGATTATTTACCCCTTTATATAGGTATTTTTGTCATAGTTTAGTAATGATAATCCCGCATGTTGCTTTGATTTGTTGTCATTTCATGTGTGCAGGGATTCAAGTTGAATAGATCGATAATTGAGTGAGAAGGCCGAAGAAAAGACGCGAAGCAAGTGAAAACTGGAATCTGTCTTTCTAGACCGCGGTCTAGGACCGCTGTTCAATGGGACCGCGGTTCAGGACCGAGGTCTTGCACGTAAGTGGACAGTGGTCTGCCACGTTTCAGACCGTGGTCCGTTTTCTTGTGCCCTAGTTTTAGTCCGCCGTTTTTGCCATTTTTGAGAGACTTTTCACCTACAAAAGGGTTTTTACTTGCTCTCCAAGACCCAAGGAAGACACCCAAAGTCCCAAGGAAGCTTGAAGAGTCAATTATCATCATCAAAGCTTGGATTCACTTCGTGTGATAGGGAGTTCTTCAATTCCCTCTTTTAGAATAGTTTTTAGCTATGTCTGTTAGGGATTTTGAATTTCTCTTTGTTACAATTATGAACTAAGTACTTATTTGATTGGGTTATGTGAATACTTTGTGATATTTTATGTTTAATGAATTCCTAGTTTCCGGATTTATTAAATTCTTGTTGCATGTTTGATTTTTATGCTTAATGCTTGCACATGCTTGATCACCATATATTTGATTTAATGCTTTGTCTTGAGACCGATAGGAGATAGATAAAGGTAGATCATAAAATCCAATATCATAACGTAACAATGGACTAGAGATAGAATCAATTGCGTTGTGTGGCCTTTTGTGATAAGATGACCCGAGTGAATGTAGGATCTTCGTAAGCAAGGAATCCCTTTGAACCTTAATGCATGTTAGTTAATTCAATCTTCGCTATAGAGATATGGGAAGTTGTTAACTAGTATAGGATCGTTATTTCAAGAGATTGAGTAATGAATACATTAGGGGGTTTCTCCATAACAAGAGCGTTCTAAAAATCCGGGTAATTTAGAGTTTATGAACATAAGATAGAATATAGTAGGATCATAGCCCAATCATCTCTTTCCATTTGATAGAATACCTTGTTTATCATATAGTTGTCTTTAATTATTTTCATCGTTCAACCATCTATCATCTTATAATTTGATTTAGCTTAGAGTTAGGTAATATAGCAATTACGAGCATCGAATCTAATTGTCCCTGTGGAGACGATACACCCCGGGCTAATAGTCCACTTTATTACATTGCACGACCTAGTATACTTGCTAGGAATCACACATGTCAAGTTTTTGGCGCCGTTGCCAGGGACAATTGCGTTATTTGATATTGTAATTCACTTATCTTCTCTAAGACTAAGTTGTTGTTTTTGTGTTTTTAGTTGTTGTTTTTGTGTTTTAAATTTTTATTTTTGTGTTTCAAGTTGCTGTTTTTGTGTTTTTAGTTGCTAGTTTTGTGTTTTTAGTTGTTGTTTTTGTGTTGTAAGTTGCTATTTTTGTGTTACAAGATGCTGTATTTGTTTTTTTAAGTTGTTGTTTTTGTAGTTGCTGTTTTTGTTTTTTTTAGTTGTTATTTTGTTATGTTTTTTTTTATTATTATTATTCTTGAATAGATGAGCATCAATGACATTTATTGGTCAAAACAAGGATGGGATGAAGGTGGCGAATACGGGAGTCAAGTGCAAGAGTTATGTTCGTGGTGTGGAGACGTTCATCATAGCGATTACTATCAACACGGATTGAGAAGTCAGCAGGACTTGCCATTGAGTTATTATGCTATGAGAGCTTCACAAGCATACCTGCAACAAGATAGGTCCCCCTTTCTAATGCAGGGAGAATTTGAATCGACTAACTTTCAGAATCATGGGGATTATCAGCAACAATGTGATAGGAACCGAAGTTTTGAGGAGTTGGTGATCCAATGGATGAAGTCGAACGATGAGCGGTCTAAAAATCTCGAAGCATCTATGATGGAATTACAAGCACAACTAAACCAAATTTCCAACATAGTTGTAGAGAGATCATTGAACACCACAAGTATTAGCACAAAAGAGAATGATGAGGCTCCAAAAGCAACATCACTAGAGGACTCACAATTCAGCATAGAGTCTCTGAAATCCATCCCATCAAAGGACCAAGAAAAAGCATTAGAAATCTTCAAGAATCCAACACCACCTACCATCATATCTCTTGATTTCTTAAGAAAGTGCATGAATAACCAGAGAGATAGAGTGAGGGAGGTCGAAGACAAGGTTTACAACTTTAGTGGCCCGTTCGAGGCATACACCAAGAACCTAAGTGATACTACGGTTGAAAATGAGGAGATCCGAAGATATAAAAGTCACTGGGATATATCACCACTAAAGTTGTCAGAATCAAGGCTCGAGGAGTTAGGTCTAGCCACATACTTATTCAAACCATCAATGGAAAGCTCCCCATCTTTAAAATTCACTTTTAGTTATTTACAATTTTATTACATTTTTATAAAAGTGAATCTGAGCTCATATCTTAGTTTTTCAAGATTTGTGAATGTTATGGGACATGATAAGCCTTTACGCAACTGGAAAAAGCACAAAAAGGCTCGTCCTTACAAAGTTGGCATTACTCCTTATGATCCACCGTGAGCAGTGCAAGGGAGTCGAGCTAATGACTTAAAACAAGCGCTTCGTGGGAGGCAACCCACGTTTTACATACTTTCTTTCATTCTCGTATCTTTTTTGTTTTGTTTTGTTTGTTTCATTTTAAGTGTTCTTAGTTGTTTTGATGATGCTTTTTGTCTCTTCTTGTTTTTCTATCTTCAGATGGCTAGGTTTTATTGACTGCATCTTCGCCTTCTTGCGCATTTGCTACTTAGACCTCCGTTAGCTTCCGCTATCAGGGACGTCTTTCTTTCCCTTACTTTACATGTATATGTCCGCTCATTGGGGACAATGTGCTAGATTGGTTGGGGGGTGGGTTAGACGTCCCAATTTAATTATGATGTGGCAATTTCGCATAATTTGTATTCATTTGTTAAATTTCATACTTGAATTGGTGTTAGCAAGTGAAGCTTTGTCATGTTTTAAATTCATGTTGTGTTATATCTTGACTTGGAGTATAATTTGTTTGAGTGTCTCCACTTTATCTAAGATGAAATCCTTTGTCTTTGATCAACATATCGTATTTTATACCTTGAAAGCCTTTTTAGCCATGATTATGTGAATTTTTGAGGATGTAAAGCATTGAACTTTCACATTTGTCAACTTTGAAGTGTGTACTGATTGTGCGAAGTCATGAAATGATTTAGGCCATCTTTCATTATCTTTAGCCTTACAATTAGCCTTCACTATATTGCATAATCTCTAGGCCTTGCTTTGAGCTTTATTGATAAGAATGGAGTGTGCTAAGCACACTAGAAACCACCATTCGCTTTTCTTTCATAAGCCACGCCAACCACCCTCTAGCCTAAAAGTAAAACAAAGTCTAATTCCTAATTGAGAGAGCAGGGAACTTCATATCATTTGTCAATTATTTGGGTATACACTTTGTTTTGGGTATTGAGGCTCATTGATTAGTGATTTAGAAGGTGGTGTTGTTCTTCCTTGTGATAAATAATTGGAGGTTTGGATTTTATGTGAAAAGAGGAGATGAGATGAAGAACTGAAAATTGGCTAAATAGTCGAGAAAAAAAAATTGGTTCTCTCGACTAGGCTATGAATGGAACTTCAATGTGAATTGATTGGCTGTGGAATCATTACGCCCCGGTATCACAAGAAATAAGTTTGGGGGTTGTCAACTTGAAAAAAAAAGTGATAAGTGATGAGATGTAGAGATTTGTTCGGTTGATAAGTGAGTGTTTAGCTTGATGATATTAAGTGTATGCTCTCTTGAATTTAGTCACTTTATCCATATATTCCCGTCCAAGCCATTACCTAGCCTTACGTTACAAGCGGAAAAGACCTTTTGATCATGACTTTCACAGTTCATGCATACCGATTGGTTAACAAGTATTGGAGCGTTTTAATGTCTTTAGTATCTAATAGGTTTGGATAATCTTGTTTAAAGTGTGCTCTTGGCATAAAAATGGATATGGAGTTCATGATTTAGAGATGGAGTCGAAGATGTTTTGGAGGCTTTCAAATTGTTGAGTGTTCTAGGTAAAGTGTAACTTGTTATAATCATTTTCGAGGTTTAATTCTTGCCTTTATGTGTGAAGTTGCAAATTTTTAAAAATAGATCCCAAATCAAGTTGTAAAATCTGAACTTATGAATACTTGTTCACCATTTATAGCTCGAGACGATCTAAGCCTAGTTGGGGGGTAGTTGATAAGTTCACATTTTACGATTATTTACCCCCTTTATATAGGTATTTTCGTCATAGTTTAGTAATGATAATCCCGCATGCTGCTTTGATTTGTTGTCATTTCATGTGTGCAGGGATTCAAGTTTAATAGATCCATAATTGAGTGAGAAGGCCGAAGAAAAGGCACGAAGCAAGTGAAAACTAGAATCTGTCTTTCTAGACCGCGGTTCAGGACCGCAGTCTAGCACGTAAGTGGACCACGGTCTGCCACGTTTCAGACCGCGGTCCGTTTTCCTGTGCCAGCATAAGAGTGTTCTAAAAATCCGGGTAATTTAGAGTTTATGAACATAAGATAGAACATAGTAGGATCATAGCCCAATCATCTCTTTCCATTTGATATAATACCTTGTTTATCATATAGTTGTCTTTAATTATTTTCATAGTTCAACCATCTATCATCTTATAATTTGATTTAGCTTAGAGTTAGGTAATATAGCAATTACGAGCATCAAATCCAATTGTCCCTGTGGAGACGATACACCCCGGGCAAATAGTCCACTTTATTACATTGCACGACCTAGTATACTTGCTAGGAATCACACGTGTCAAGTAATAGCACCTGTCAGAGTACATGTCAGTGTACTATCAGGCGCGTGTAATTCACGCTGAAAATCTCAAAATTATTCAAACGTTTTGAAAAAGTAACTGTGGATTTCAAACTATTATAATCCACAGCTGTTGCCCTATTTTACCGCACTTTTTGACATCCGTCTTTATGAGTCAATGGCTCGGATTAAAATGCTTCAATTTTCAAAATTAATGATTTAACACGTAGCATTAATCAAAATTAAGGCTCGGATTAAAATGCTTCAATTTTTTGTCTCTATTTAAACCCTTCAAGATTTTACAGAAAAGCTTTATCACTTTCAATCTTTCCTTGATGTAAAATATCTCTTTTTCTCAAGACAAAAGACTTGTTATTAACTCTCAGAAAGCTTCAAACCTTCTTCAATGGCACCACCAAAACCTTCAAAATCTTCCTAAACCCAGAAACCAGTCACTGTTAATGCTGGATTTCTTGTGAACTGGGACTACCTCTATGATAACCAGAACTTCCCTCTAAGAACTGTCCTTCCTCTGCTCCAAGAATCTGGTTTGCCCAAAATGATAACTTTCGATTCAAGCTTTTATGAGGAAGAAACCATTTTCTTCTTCCAGAACGCAAAAATCTCTGACGATGGAAAATCCATTTCCTGCGTCTTTCCATTTGCTTGTGAGACCTTTGTTCTCACCCCTCCTCTTCTATTCTCTTTATTACATCTGCCCAATAACGGTGGAGAAGTTGAAGATGTCACTCTGGGCGACGCCACCAAGTTCTGGGCACTGATCAAGAAAGATGAAGTTGAAGCAGCCTATGAACACAACTTCAAAAAGAATAACATGAAGGGCGAATATGTCATTTTGGCTGACATATGCTCAAAGATGATCGAATGCAGGAAAGGAAGCTTCGATAAGATCTCCAATGTTCAGTACAAGATGATGGTTGCCATCTTGACCAAGTTAAAGAAAAATTGGTCACTATACATTTTTAATCGCTTTAAGGCAGTGATGGCTGAGTCGGTGAATCCCAAGCCTTATGGGATTGTTTTAAGTTTAATTTTAAGCACTAGCGGTTTTGTCAACACCGTTCGAAAGAAAGTCCAAGTTCTTAAGTTCTACGGGAAAAAGATGATCAGTGAACTGCTCAAACCTAGGCGACGAGGTGGTGCAGCAGTTCCCTAGGAAGAGCGTGAGCGACTCCTTGCAGAAGGTATTGTTCGAAGCGATGAAGAAGAGCAAGCAACCTCGTCTTCATCATCATCATCAGAAAAGGAAGTGGTGGTTAAGCGACCAAAACGTAAGATCGCTGTCAAGGTCGCTGAGCCAGCTAAGCCTGCCAAGAAGAAGAAGGAGACCCAGAAGAAGAAACCGCCCTCTCCTCCCCCTACCTTTGTTATTTCTCCAGAAGAAGAAGAGGCTGAAGAAGAAAAAGTGCCTCTAGCACGCAAGCCTTCCACGCCAGGAGGACCCACTAGCGTTTCCTCCGAGCCAGTGCTTGAAGCACAAGCGAGTGTCCCTTCTCCTCCTCCTTTCATTTCTGAATCTGCTCTTGTTTCTGAGCCAGAGCCTGCTACACCTTTTGAAAAAGCAAAGCTCTTTAAGGGTAAGTACTTATGACGAACAATGTATTTTTGCCTTTCCTCGTTATCTTTCTTTAACGCTAGGATAAAATTCTTACAGCTCGAATAGATCATGATATTCAGTATGTACTGAATACTTTTGATGCTTGCAAAATCCCTATTAAAGATGTTCCACTCATTTCTTTCCTCGATTTAGAGCCTGAGGAAACTGTACCAATTGTTGAAACACAACAAGCGATTGAGTCAGTCGATGATAGTCCTCAGGGTAAGCGTTGTAGTCATTTATTTGTTATTTCTACTTAGTAGATATTTTGCTTGCTTTTCTCAAACGCTTGCCTGTATCAACTCAAAATGCACCAAACGCTGACGCACCTCCACCATCAGAGGTTCATGTTGAAGTGGATGTCGATTTGGCACAGGTTGTGGATATCGCTACGGAAGTAGCTCAAGTCCTTCCTGACGCTGAAACATCTCTAGTCAGTGAAGCGGCTGTGAACGCTGAGCGGTCGATAGAAGTGGCCCCTATCCCAACCGAGTCAATTGCCTTCGTCCCTACTCTAACCAGATATCCTCACCGTGTCATCAATTTCTTTCCTCGTGGCTATGATGTAAATGATGAGTTTTACTTTACCACCAGGGAGCTTGACACCAGGTAATTAATCGACATGGAGATAAACTTTCAACATACTCTCCACAGGACTGATGTCTCTAATTCTGCTAAGTTCAGTTTCTTCGAGCATTTCGCTGATTTGGGTCTTTACAATCTTGAGAGTCTTCAATTGCGTCTAGAATATATCAGGCAACCAGCGTTCAATATGATATAATTTGACGAGAAGCGTTCTAGTTTTACTGGCCATTCTGAAGAGCCTTTTATCCTTTGCGCCAGAACAAGATAGTCAACAAGAATCCCCATATGGGTGATTGGTTGAAGAACCCCGATGAAGAAATTCTTAACAGGATAGGATACTCTGCCTATCCCAAAGTCGTTCAGTCTTCTCAGAACGCTCTATCCCCAAAGCCTCTTAGATTGTGGAAAGGAAAAGAACCAGTTGTCGCTGAGCGTCCCAATCCTATTAAAGCTTGGATAGAAGCTGAAGCCCGTGAGTATCTTGCAAGATTATGGGCTGAGGACTATGATGAAGAAGTAGAATGCTTTGAGAAATTCCTTGTCTCTAGAAAAAACCAGAAGAAACTGACACGCTTGGTAAGCGATGGATGATGGATACCACAAGATGGGCTGAAGAGTGTATTTTACATTTATACACAATAGACGAATTTGTGAGGTATCCATTCTTGTTTCAATTTGGAATAGATTACAGACGTAGAGGTTTTGTTGTGTTTCTACTTGACTAGCGCAGGAATTTGATGGGCAATATTAGCGACTTGCCTAATTATAGACAGTCAATAGAATGCTATATTTGCCAGCATCTAGCTTTAGTCGCTCAGGGTGGACGCTATGTTTATCATCCGTCTCAAGATTTCGTACAACATATTCTTCTTGATCTGAATGAAGATGCCTCCACCAGTAAGCGACCTCTTCTGCCAAGACAAAGTGAAGTTCCTTTGAGCCTTGACAATGATCACGCTGAGTTTGCAGAACTCTACAAAGACAGGAGAACGATTCTTAAGAATGCACAATCGCTGGACATCTCCTTCGTCGAATATTTTGGCCTGTATAACTTCAGCGGCTATAATCTTCATCCTGTTTTTGTCTGTGAGCAGAATGTTCAAGTGGCCAAGATGATCTTGCTAATCAGGCCAGTGGACCAAGAGGCTGCTCAAGCGCTGATGCCTTTCATTTCAGACTTTTACAATTCTTACATTTGAGGAGTTGACCTGCCCGAGGATGTGCAATTTGCACTTAACACCGAAGAGTGCGAAGATGCTATATTTTACATTCCGCAGACCAACATCCCAAGTCCGATGCACGTGATGGAAGCGATTAGCCCCCTTTGGGTCATTGCCGTTCAAATAGCATCTCCTCAAGTGGAGATAGGTGAAGTAGAAGAAGATACTCCTACTTAGGAAATCGCTCAACTACCCGACGCTTCTTTGCCAGAAATTTCGAGCGCCCCAGTAGTCGAGATCCCTCTTCAAGGATCGCTTGTACCATCACGACTGTAGATCCAATTCTGGATCAAGCGGTTCAAGAATTTCAAGAAGCACTTGATGAGCCTCAAGAGCCTTTCATCAGAGATAAATCTAAAGGTAAGGCCATAGTTTCTAGCTCTCACAGACCTGAGCATTCATCTTCTAACTCTGGAAGTGATCAAGAAGCTAAAGACTTCCGAAAAGCGGTTAGAAATTCTCTTGGTAATATCACAGGCTTGTGTTCTTGTTTGGAAGAGCGAAGCACTTCAATGCTTAACCAAGTAGAGAGAATTCTTCACGCTGACATGAGTAACGTCAACAAGCTTGGAATCACTATGATGAATAGTGTCGCTCCTCTTGTCAAAGAATTGTCTAATGACTTTAATCGGATGCTAGCCCAGAATGCATCTGCTGATACTGAGCGACATACTTCTTTAAATTTGGTCTCTCAAAGTATCGCTGAGCAAGTTGCTCTTCTAGTAGATGAACTCAAAATTCTTCGTCGGGACATTGCTAAATTAAAGACCTCCCTTGATGATGCCAAGAAGGGGGAAGATCTGAAGGAAAAGTCCCAGTCCAAGTCCATCTCTAAAATAGATAACAAGCACTGGCGCTCTATGTTCGAAGAAATAATGAGCATAAAGAAAATGCTTACTAAAAAGCGAAAGCCTAGATACTATCAAGGCAAGCACTTGCTTCCGGACTTAGACGTTGAATTTTTAGAGAGTATGAGTTTTCATCCATACGCCGGACCGCTTAGAAGACCTATCAACTGGAAATCCACCAATAATCGAAGACAAGACATTTATCATGACTTGATTCATGAACTTGGAATCCCTCCGAGGGATTGGGTGGAGAGATTGATCGAGCTGAATGAAAGCACTAGACAAAGAAGGCATGATTACAATGTAATTTAGCATACAACCATGATAGACGTTGATAGACTTCTACTGGACCTAGGGACTGAAATCTACCAAGAAGAAGAAGCAAATAGGAAGCGATACAAAAGATGATTGCCTATCTTGCTTTATTTATTTATGTTGTGGCTTTAAATTATCTATCTTCAGTATAAATCATGTATGCTTAATTCTCTTATATGAATAAATGAATGATTTATCGCCGAAACAACTTGTTGAAGCTAATCTAACTTTAGCTAACTTAACTAACTTTCCAAATGCTAACTTGATTATTTTTTTGACTTTTCTTTAAACTCTTAATCTATAAAAGAGTTCTAAAAGTTAAGGTCTTGACATCATCAAAAAAGGGTAAATTGTTAGAAAATTTCATGTTAGATGTTTTGATGATGACAAGATAGGATTGTATGTTAGACCCCAAAATATAATGTAAGTTTATGTTTTAATAGATCAATTGTATAAGCATTTGAAAGTTTGTAATTTTACTTTGTTTAGGCTTGTAATTTTTATATTTGTAGAATTTAGACTGAGTATTAGAGACCGAATCGCTAATTGACACGAAAAATCCTTACGTGTATTAAACAGCAAGTGGACTGGTCGTGTGTAATAATAAAGTGGACAATAAAGTCCGGGTTGTCGAACCTCAAGGATTTGTATTTTAGTTTATGATTTTAAAGCAATTGAAGAACTTAAACTAAAACAAGAATTAACTAAAATATTATGCAAGTAAGATATAAGAAACAAGATGTTGAAATCAAGATAGCTATGGAAGAGAGCATCTAAGACACATGTGTTGGCATAAATTAATCAATTTTTATTATAAACATGTTCTCATATTATTAGACTAATGTTGCTTTGGTGGAAAAAACCTTAAATAATTACTACCCGATGTCTCGGCTGTAATAATCCTATGATTAATTGATGGTTCTCTAGATATGTCTATCCGAGAATCTAACCAACAATCATGCATTCAAGTTCTAGAATTTCCCCAGATTAATCCGGCTAACTGCACCCGGGAATCTCTACCTATCTCTAGGGGAAATTCCCTATTTTTTACGGATTATGTGATGATCATCTTTGCACCTTAAATTACCTTCTCTCGAACGAATAATTTAAGCAATAAATCATGCATATGGTAGCTAAGCATATGATGCATTCAAACAAGATCAAGACACAAAGCAACAATAGAATTAATATGAAAAACACAATTTATATCTCAATTATCATAATTAAGCCTCAACATGGCCTTAGTTCGAAGAATCTATTTCATCATAAAAGATAAAAGATAGGAACTTAAATTAAGATTCATATTCATAGACAAAAACAAATCTAAATCTAAGAAACTCCCTCGTATTTTTTATGGTTGAACTTCGATCTTCATTTCTTCCATGCTTTTTGATTTTTTCACCTTCAAAGGTTCTTGATAATCTTCATAACTAATCTAAGGATGATGAAGATGATGATAGGATGTGTTTAGGCTCCCCCAATGGGGAATGTGTTTTCAAGTGTGTTTGTAGGATGGCATCCAATCCTTCTTTTATAGCCAAAAAAATTCACCAACCAAGAACATGTGCTTCCATTCTCTTTTCTTTCCACCTACCATTCTCTTGCTTTCCATTTACCAAGAATGTGAACTACCATTCTCTTGTTTTCTACCTACCATTCTCTTACTTTCCTCCTACCAAGAATGTGAACTACCATTCTCTTGTTTTCCACCTACTAAGAATGGGAGCTGCCACTTTCGTGTTTTCCAGCGCAGGGATAGTGTTTTATTCATAAACGTCTCCACAGACCTCCGAATTGGATGATTCAAGTTCCCATGTAAAGATAAGACATAGCTCTAAAACGTTTTAGAAGGACACTTCATCAAATTCGGTCTCAAAATGTATCCAAATGGCGTTCCAACGTGGAGATTGTTTCTGATTTGGCGCCCAGGTGTGTGGAAATGGTACTAAAACATGATCTTGGCTAACTCCAACTTATTTCTTGCTTGTTTGGTCGTGGAGGTGTGAAGCATCTTGGCTTAAACTTGTTTTATACGTCGTTTTTCATCCCGTTCTTCGATTGTATCCATTTAAGGTCTGAAATCACTTAATGCACGAATTAAATGCACATGTGGAAAGAATCAAGCGATAAATGAACCTAAAACATAAACGGCAAGGGGCTTAAAAACACGTAAAAATGACTCCTATCAACTCCCCCAAACTTATCAATTGCTCGACCTTGAGCAATAAAAGGTCTAGGGTACGAAAAATATCATCAACCAAAAGGAGAAAACAAAAAAAATTAACGAACTCACTTTCGTTGAGTAAACGATTGCACTTAGCATGTGCAACAAGCCTTTAAACCTTTGAGTTACCTCAAACGACGAGTTATAGTCTCGTGAGGGTTTGCAGACGATATACCCACAAAATCTAACAAACTTTCAATCCCAACCAAATGAATACATCTCAACATAATTAACAAGAATAAATGGCACAAAATCATCCTTTTACAGCTCACAAATATATATACATATCAACTACTTTTGCTCATGTGACACCAATACTGGAAAGACTCCATAGGGTGTAGTGAAAATAAATCTAAGGTATTATAGTCGAGAGGCATCCTTACCAAATTTTGGACATTAATCCCATATCTATCAACTTTATGATCAAACACAAAGCATAAGAATCATAGAAAATCTCATAGCCATTTAAATTTCATTATCTCAAACATTCAAACTTTCAATTCATATGAAACTTTCCAATTAACTTCATTAAGGCTAGATCATGTGCAATGTTTTATTCCATTAGGCTTTCTATGGCACCCATATAACAAGTTTTAGATCAATGACTCCCAAACTAGATAGTTTTGGGGCATTAAGTGTAAAGACACTCCTAAGGATTTAATCACTCGAGTGTCAAAGACCACGAAATAAAACTAGATCCTTTAAACAATTCGTTTCTTTTTGGCTTGAGTTTAGCTCAAATTAGCACAATAGTACAGTATATAGGCATGGAACTTTTCACCTCCAGTACATATTAGCCTGACAACTTTTGGTCATACCAAACTTCAACCTTTTTAATTCATTGTTTAGCATAAAAAAATTACTACTCAACTTATAACCTTATGAGAAATCTAAGTTAATATTTCTGGGAAAAATTCCTTAAGTGTCTCAAGATAGTTATACTCTCAACTCATCTACCCTCGATTTATGTGCATTGTGAATCATCTAAGGAAATCATTCTCATCTAGGGTCTCCATGAGCAATTTCAAAGATATATATGTTCCATTAAATTCAATTTATTTCAAGAAATAGTGTCATTTTTCCAAGTTAATCAATTTCAATGCATCAATTAGAAGGACTAAAAAAAATCATGCTTGATTTTCTTAACATAAACACATATAAACATGATAGCATACAAATTCCCCCAAACTTGAGTTAAAAGAGGAACACATGACATGACAAAAATAACAAACACATGGTGATCAATCATATGAATGTATTAAAACCACAAAGTACTACCCACTTATACCCCCAAACTAAAACTCAACATTGTCCCCAATGTTGTCTCACATAAACGCATGCAAAAGGTATAAGAGTACTTATAATCAAGGATTGTTGAAAAACAATCCTTCATCACAAATATGTTCCAAATCAAACTCATCTCATCAAAATAGGCCTCTCAAAACAACGAGGAATTGCTACTATAACATGCTCAACATACTTATCAAACAAACCATCAAGCATATGAAAGCATACATGCTAAAAGTGCATGCTAGAACACAACATAAAGAAACAAAGTAAACAAAACAAAAACAAAAGCAAAAGCAAAAAGAAAACAAAACTTACAAACTTGGGTTGCCTCCCAAGAAGCGCTTGTTTTAAAGTCACTAGCTTGACTTTATCGGGTCGGCTCAAGGAGGATGACGTATGAATGCTTTGTTTGTTCTCCACTCCACTCTCGGGTATCGATTCAATCTTTCGATATTGGTATTGAGGATTGGTCCATCGTGTGTGATAAATACCCTAGGTTGAGACCAAGAAATCATCCACTCACGAGTTTTTTTATGGTCCCTCAATACCTCTATTACCTTTTCTTGCCTACGCTTAGGATGGTATTGTGGGCTTTCTTCCTAGTTAGAGACAATGTCTCGTCGTTCTTCACCCATCACTTTCACATAGATGAAATCCACGATGTAGGGATATAGAAGATGATTGGTTCGTTTTTCCTGAAAGTGCTCAACACTAAAAGGATCAAAAGCATCAGTGTGAAAATTCAAATCAAAGTCAAGTGGATGCTCAAAAACCTCATAGTTATCGATATTAACCATATCATCTTCTATATTCATTGACAACTTACCATCATCGGTATCGAGTACCGATTTACTTGTGGCTAGGGAAGAAAGTAAAGAAATCTCAACACCCTCAAAAAGGATAGGAGTCGAATGCTCATCGTTGGAGGAATCTGCTTTCGAATTTTCCAACTTCATTTCATTCAACATCACGGTGTTGAATTCCTCCTTTTGATCTATCTCGGTGGTACCAAGCAATGCCCATGGTACTTTCTCAGATATGTCGCTCGTTAGTTGCTTGAGTTGATGATTCATCGCCTTCATGTCCCTCCGTGCGTCCTTCATCATAAAGTGGAGCACTCCAATGGTGTTATCAAGTTGTTCCTCCGGAGTAGGAATTCTTTCTTGGTAATGTTGTGGAAAGAACCCTTGTGCATAACACGCTTCAATGACGCTTTGCAACTATAATTGATTCTCCGGTAGTGTCATATCAGGAAAATTGCTATCCTTTGCGAATTGAATGACGCTTTGCAGCCATAATTGATTCTCCGGAAGGGTCAGATCTGGAAAATTTCTAGCCATTGCGAGCTAAGAGTGTAAGAAAAAAATAAAAATAATAATAATAAAAAATTTAATAAAAATAAAATAAATACTTAAAACTTGCAATAAAATCGACCCATAGTCTAGGTAGTAAGCCAGATTCGCATCACACTTAGAAGTTCTACCTCCTTATCTGTCTTATTAAAGAATGAGAGAAAACGGTATCTGACCAGGAGTTTTACCAAGTTGAATGACCAGATAGTATTATCTCTCAATTTCTGTCAGCTCAGTGTTGAACATTATATCCCTGATCTTGCTGTCAATATCAATCAGCAGGGCAATTTTATTTTCCGCAACAATATATCTTTCTTCATTATAGCCTGCGGGAATGAAATCTTCTTCACGTGCTGGGGGCATATAGTTGATTGACTGATGAATCGTCTTTAGTGGGTCCAGCTTGTAGAAGTTCCTTGGCAATGCTCTGCCCTTCTGAGCGTGCCTCTGTTATAGCTGAAACAAGAGTTGATGTATGAACGTCTTTGGGAGCAGGTTCCTCGACTTCAGTTACAGCAGCTTCGGCGACAACGTCTTTGGCAATAGCCACAATCTCCGTCATCTCAACATCCAGATGGGGCGGGAGGAGCAGCAGCTGATTCTTCAAAATTAATTTGTTTGATTATACCTTCCAGCTTCCTCCGCTTGATTAAAGGGATCTTGTCCTCTGCATCCTCATCAGTTTCCTCATCGTCCTTTTGTGGAGATGGAATAACATGAGCCTTGGGCTTTCTGGGAGCACTCTTCTTACTAACAGACGGACGCTTCACGACTTCCTCAGGAGCAGGATGCTCAGCTTCCTCATCAGACGCTTCATGTACTTCTAGACGCTCAGACAGTGGCCTAGCAGCACCACCAACCTTGGGAGGATTAAAGGGATTGTTCAGAATCCTTTTTCCTAACAACTTAGCCTTATTCAGAGGATTACCAGACGAGTAGACACAGTCTGATCGATACAGCAGGTCACTTAAAATAAGCCCATAAGATTTGTTTGGGGCGCTTAAACAGTCCCGAAACCTTCCAAAGATACTCACTCTAGTTGATCTTGATGTTGAGGAGTATTGTTGTCATCATCTGAAACTGCATTGGGTTCACCTTATCAAAGGTACCCACTCTACACTCTATGATTTTGCTGCAGAAATCAGCCATCAGTCGGTATTTGGATACCAGTTCTTTCTTTTCAAAGTGCTGTTTGTAAGGTACACCGTCATAAGCACTCATCGTAGTCCATGCTTCTTTGATTCGTTCCAAAGTAACGCAATCCAATGCCTCATCCTCATTTGGAAGATTGAATTTCTTGGCAATGGAAGTAGCAGACAATACGAATTCTTTTGGTGACTCCTTCTTCGATAATGGAATGAGAGAAGAGATCGACTTCCTGCCTTCGGAGAGTTTAGCAGTTTTCCAGAAGGTGTCAACTTCCGTCAGAAACAAATAGGAGTATTGAGTCAAAAAGGTTTTAAGCCCAGCCTTGGTGACAAGGTCCATCATGTCTGTCAGGTTAATCTGAGGTTGCTCATAAAGAAATTTCCAGTCGACAACAAGGCTTTCAGTAACCTTGATGGTAGGCTCGGCAGAGGTTTCTTTGAAAAGAAGGTTTGAAGAAAAGCATAAAGAACGTTTGCTTGAATATTCTGGCTTTTCTGAGAATTTAAAGAACAAGACTTCAATTCAACAGCAATTTGGCTTGGAATCAATTGGTTGTTTTTGGCATGTTGTTGAAGTCCTATTATAGGCACTTTTGGAAAAAGTGTCTGTTTGACACATGCACAGGCGCGTGTCTCTCACTTCCGCGAGTGAACAACTTTAGTCCTTTTTCCTGAAAATTTGCTGCACAAAAGTTGGTGCTGAAGTCTGTGAATAGTTGACAGTCCAATAGGGCGGCTTCTCTGTACGTCTGAAAGTGCTTATCACATTTAATGCATTTGAATTAAATGCCCGTTGGCACTTAATGCATTGAGAATATTTGCATTAAACTCCTTCTGGACTTAGAAATAAATTCAGGTGAAATCAATCATTGATAGACGCTCATTCAACTTTGAATTACTTTTGTCCTAAAGTGACGCTTGATATAGCTGGTCGTTTGGACCCTTGGAAACTCCATCTTCATTCAGACTTCAGGCGCTTGAGCCTTCAACCTTAACTACTGATAAGTTCACTCAGAAATTATCAGACGCTCAGTCTAAGAACACTTAGCCTAACAATCTAGAATAAAATAAAGCAAAGCCTATAAAGCCTATTACAATTCTAATGCTTCAAAGCTTATACAAGAATTCTAAATAAAATCAAACTTACATATTTTGGGGTCTAGCATAAAATCTAATTGTCATTATCAAAACATCTAACATGAAATTACTAACAAAAGTAAAAGCCAAACCAACTATTTTTACAACTTTAGAATATTACATTCAATGAAAACCAAACAACATAGACTAGGCTCGTTGTTCATTCCCATCACATAAGCATACCAAGCAACAAACATATATATAGGCGATATCCAAAATTTACCCATCCGTCATCTAAACAAAATTACAAATTTCATCGGGATAATATAGATTTTCAATTTCCAAAACTTTTTTCAGAAATTACAGGTCTTTAACCCGACCTTCCGGCATCGACTGGGGTCAAGTTCTTAGGTTACCCGACCTTCCGGCATCAAAAAATGAGAAAAAAAATACAACCCGAGTCTGACGACCACGCCTAGGCGCCAGCAGACCCACGCCTGGGCGCTGACCTGACGGTGCCCAGGTGCCAACATTGCTGCGCCCTGGCGCCGCGGACAGAGGGTCAGCGCCCGGGCGCTAGTCACCCAGCACCCAGGCGCGGGTAACAACACCTGTTGCTGTACGGGATTTCTCCCCTTTTCAATCATGAGTGATTCGTTCAGTCAATGATGGACGAATTCGATCCCACCTCGGGCCAAGCATAATCACTTGACAATTGAGCCTTCGGCCCGATCATCTCGTGATGTCCTACCACCGGTGATTCCAAAATCATCCTTCACCATCCAAATAAATCAACACACACCCAAGATTCATCCTTTTCAATTGAATTTTTAAAACCAAAATCGATTTTCACAAAAATAATCAATTATATCCCAATCGAAAAATCAATTATTCTAAACGGCGAATATATATTTTAACATGCACCAATTTACATACGGGTAAATAAAACATGCTAACACATAATATAGCTTAATCGAGCCAACCATGGCTCTGATACCACTGTTGGGTTGGTTCTATTCCCCGGGTGGCTCGTGGTAGCAAAAATTAAAATTTAAACGTACAACCACCCGAAACAGGAATAATGGTGTGCTCGATTACGCTATAAAAAAGGTTACGAGAATTTTTACCTTTCGATTAAATTCTCGCAGCAACAATTCGGATCTTTTCAACCCTGTGGTGCAAGTCCACACGATTTCTTGGAGAAAATCGGCTCTCAATCGTATCCTCGATGTTAGTCCTCCAAACGTCACACCACTAAGATGTAAACATAGGAGATTCAGTGACAAGAATAATGTCAGAGAAAGATCCCATCTTGATTCTCATGTGCCTTCATACACAATCAGCCCATGTCTGATTTCGCCCATCTGTGATCATCTAAGTAATCATGTAACAAATCCAGACATGTTCGATTGTGTATAAGACATCCAATGGAACCTCAGGTTCTAAGGACTACTCTTATACTACAAGACCACTGGAAGTTCCAGATTCGACTGGGATTCCAATTAATGGAACTTCCATGAGGTTGTTCAGTATACCTATTCCCACAATAGGAACCCTCATACATGCATAGGATTTCACCGTGCCAATATCTATGGAACGAGATACACTCTATGAAGAGTATACATCATATAAGCAAGTCTTTTGGGTCTCATCGATATCCCTTCATCTCGACGAGCTCATTCACGACTTAGAACATATGTTTAAGGATCACAACCTTGGAGACATATTCCACATTGCCATTCCCGATGCGCAATGATGTCCCATAGCTATGTGTGATCCTTCGGGACTTTATTCTAAGTTAAGACCAAGCTATATAGACAAATTAATAAAGAATGCCAACAGATTAACTTTATTTATATGAAAAAGTTCATTCAGCTAGAGTTATTATTACATAGAATGGCACCCAAAATTAGTGCGACGGGCATAAACTCTAATAGGGTGATGGTTGGACCCCTTCTGGATTAGGTTCCTCAGCATCCACTGCAACTTTTGTTGCAATTTCCTTGGCGATGGCCACCACTTCCTCTAAGCCAACATCCAGGTGGACGTCAACTGGTGCTTCAACTGCAACTGAAATAAGATCTATAGCATAAGATATATCCTCTATAAGAGCAGGATCTTCTACAGATGTAGGTAAAGGAACACTATGGGCAGAAATAAACTTACCTTGAGAACTAGTCTCCACAGCAACAGTTCCTTGAGTGCTTGGCTCAACAGTCTCAGGGTCTACAGGAGTAGGAGCAGATGGACGCTTCACTGTTCCTCTGGGTCGCTTGAATATCTTCTTGACATTGACCCCTTCGATTGTCTTTAGCGTTTGGACTGGAGCAACAGTTAGATCTTCCTTAAAATTTATCTTCTTAATAATAGTCGCCAACTTTTCTCTTTTGATCAACAGAATCTTGTCCTCCACATCCTCACCTGTCTCTTCATCATCATCATTATCCTTGATAGGAGATAGAACTATCGAAGCCTTGGGCTTTCTGGGAGCCCTCTTCTTTGTCACAGCTGGACGCTTCATAGCTTCTTCTTGAGCCGGACGCTCAGCCTCCTCATCTTATGCTTAGCTAACCACTTGGCACTCAGATAGAGGTCTGGCAGCACCACCAACTTAGGGAGGGTTGAGGAGATTCGTCACTATCCTCTTCCCTAAGAATTTGGCTTTGGCTAGTGGTTGCCCAACAGAATTGACACATTATGCCCTAAATAGTAGATCACTAAGAACAATACCATATGGCTTGTTTGTGGCATTTAAACAATCCCTAAACCTGCCAAATACGTACTCACTCCAATTGATCTTGATGTCCAGGAGTACGGCAGTCATAATCTGGAACTGCAGTGGGGGAACCTTGTCAAAAGTTCCCACTCTGTACTCTATAAACTTGCTGCAGAAATCAGCCATCAATCTATACTTCGGAACGATGTCTTTCTTCTCAAAGTAGGGCTTGTATGCTGCATCATCATATGCACGCATCTTCGACCATGCTTCTTCGATCTGTTCGTTAGTAATAGATTCTAAAGTTTCACCCTGATTAAGCAACTTGAAGTTCTGAGCAATGGAGTCAGCAGAGAGAACAAATTCTTTTGGAGATGTCTTTTTTGAAAAAGAGAAGCGGCAAGAAATGGAAGTCTTGGCCTCTGAAAGTGTAGCATTTCTCCAAAAAGAGTTCACTTCTTCAGCAAAGAAGTATGAGTACACCTTCAGGAACGTCTAAAGCCCAGCCTTGGCAACAAAATCCATCATATCCGTCATGTTGATTTGAGTTTGCTCATACAGATATTTCCAGTCCACCACAAGGCCTTCAGTAACCGTGACGGTGTCCTCGATAACATTAACAGATTTCTTTGGTGCCATTTGAAAATTATTTTTGCAAGAAAGTAGAGATTCTTTTGAGAGATAGAGAGGGAGAGTAGTTTTGCAGAGAGTTTGTGTGAGAAGTGATTAATTTTCTACAAAAATTTGCTTTAAATGACACAGTTTGGAAATTTTGAAAATTGTGTTTTTCTTGTCTCATTAAGATTTTGACACGTGTAAAGGTAATGAATCTAAGCCATTATTAGTTTTAACTGCGGATTCGAGTTCTAGGAAAGTAAGTTAAGTTATATTTGGTAACTACCATATATACAGATTTGATGTTCGAGTAAAATTTTAAAATGTTTGGTATTTTCAGAGTGTGATGCATGCGCTTATGATACACTGACACGTATATAAACACGTATAGACCCTGAAACGTCATTTTGAAAAGTTTTTAGTTACTCGCCAGTTTGATGTGATAGGAGCGTGTGGATAAAGGTCAAAATAGAACTTTGAGTCTATCCATCACGTCACTAGTCAGTTTTAAAAAGTTATGCATGATTTTCATAAAACTTTATATTAAGTGTTGAAGGGAATATGTTCAACGCTTAACATATACCACTTGTTGTAAGATTTATGTTGACGCTTGAAATTAAATTCTTTTTATATTTGAGCGTCCAACATATCATGCACAAATAACAATAAGCGTTGATGATCTATGCATATAAAAATAGTTTTTGATCATCGACGCTTACAGATGTGTACATGTATAATCTTAAGGTTCCCTTTAAATTTGATGACTTGTAACATTTTTCAATAATCTTTTAGACATAAATAAAGTGGATTCCCCCTAAATTATATGTCTAATGAAAGTATGATGCCCAATGATTAAGCGTTTAAATCAATCATACCTAGTTCACTTCTTAAGGTGAGAAAGCGTTGTTCGTTGAGCGCTTTGGTGAAGATTCTGTCAATTGTTTGTCAGTTCCAATAAAATGCATGGAGATATCTTTCTTTTGAACATGGTCACGAAGAAAATGGTATCTAATGTCAATATGTTTGGTTCTGAAATGAAGAACATGGTTTTGAGTCATGGCTAGGGCGCTTTGGTTATCGCAATGGATAGGGGTTGGACCTAGGATTATACCATAATCTCTAAGTTGTTGCCTCATCCATAAAATTTGTGCACAACAACTTCCTGCAGCTACATACTCTGCTTCAGCTGTAGAGGTAGCTATCGATTGTTGTTTTTTACTATGCCATGAAACTAACCTATCACCTAGAAATTGACAGGCACCACTAGTACTTTTCCGGTCAATTTTGCATCCTGGAAAATCTGTATCTGAGTAACCAATTAGTTCAAAAGGAGAGTCCCTTAGATACCATAAGCCCATATTTTTTGTGCCTTTTAGGTATTTAAGGATTCTCTTGGCAGCAATTAGGTGTGACTCTTTAGGATTGGCTTGAAAGCGTGCACACATGCATACCGAAAACATAATATCAGCTCTACTAGTAGTAAGATAAAGAAGTGATCTGATGATACCTCTATAATTAGTGATATCAATCTTTTTTCCACTTTCATCTTTATCTAACTTACGCGTTTGGCTCATTGAAATTTTTGAAGATGATGCATTTTCCATACCAAATTTCTTAATCATATCTCGTGTATATTTAGCTTAGTTAATAAATATGCCATTAGGGAGTTGTTTAACTTGTAATCCTAAGAAGAAAGTTAATTCACCAATGATGCTCATTTCAAATTGTTCTTGCATCATTTACAAAAATTTCTCACACAGACGCTTGTTAGTAGATCTGAATATAACATCATCAACATATATTTGGACTAAGAGAATATCTTCGTCATTGGTAATTTTGAATAATGTTGCATCAACGCTGCCTTTTGAAAAGCCTTTACCAATAAGAAAAATAGAAAGAGTGTCATAACATGCTGTAGGCGCTTGCTTTAGCCCGTAAAGTGCTTTGTCTAGCTAGTAGACCATATCCTTACCATGGTTGTTGATGAATCTTGGTGGTTGCTCCGCATATACTTCTTATTGGAGTTTACCATTCAGGAAAGCACTCTTTACGTCCATTTGATACACTGTGAATTTGTTGAACGTTGCATACGCTAGAAACATGCGAATTGCTTCAAGACGGGCTACAGGAGCATATGTCTCATCAAAATCAATACCCTCTTCTTGGCAATATCCTTGAGTGACAAGTCTGGCCTTGTTCCTTATCACAATGCCATTCTCATCCATCTTGTTTCTGTAAACCCATCTAGTTCCAATAACTCCTTGGTGAGTTAGCTTTGGTACTAGCGTCCAAACCGTACTATGCTCAAACTGATTAAGCTCTTCTTGCATGGCCTCGATCCAACTTGGATCGCTTAGCACTTTATCTACTTTCTTAGGTTCTATTTGAGATAGGAAGCTTGTAAACATGGCCTCATTGAATGTAGCGGCCCTAGTCCTTACAGGGGCTCCAATATCTCCAACAATTTGCTCTGGTGGGTGATCACGTAACCATAATCTCCCCGGTTGGAATGGGCTAGAAGGTTGATCAGACGCTTGATTAACTACTTGTACAGGTGCTTGACTACCCTTTTGCGTAGACGCTTCCAATTCACAAATCCTATTATGCTCTTAATGATCATTCTCTTCATGATCAGCAGATCTTACATTGTCATTCTGAATATTCTTACGAGTAATCTTAGGAGGTGCACCAAGATTTCATCATCGTCATCACTTTCATCAATAATGATCTTAGACGCTTGATGACACAAATCTTCAACTCCTACATCATTAACATTAACCTTACCCGGTTCTTGGTTAGCATCAGCAAAAACAACATGAATAGATTCCTCAACCTTCGGTTTGATCTTATTAAGGATGTAAAAATTCTTTCCATTTTTAACATAGCCTAGAGAGATTCCCTCATCCGCTTTAGGATCAAATGTCTTTCGTCTTTGGGATCCATTATTATGAATAAAACATTTTGAACCAAAGACGTGAAAATATGAAACATTTTGCTCACGTCCCTTTCATAGTTCATATGGAGTTTTCCCATGCTGTTTGTTGATCATGCAATGGTTTTGAGTGTAACAAGCAGTGTTGATTGCTTCGGCCTAAAACCTAGGAGCAAGCTTGGACTCTGCTAACATCGTCCTGGCAGCTTCCTTAAGTGTTCTGTTCCAGCACTCAGCAACACCATTCTGTTGAGGAGTTCTAGAAGCTGAATACTCATGACGTATTCCATTTTTTGCAAAAAACTTCTCAACAACCTTGTTAGTAAACTCAGTACCGTGATCACTTCTTATTCTTGCAACCTTAAGATTTTTCAATGTTTGAAGTGGCCGACTAAGCGTTGTGAGCTTATCACATGTTTCATCTTTGGAAAAAAGAAATTCCACCCAAGTAAATCTAGAGAAATCATCTACTATCACCAAAGTATACATCTTATCGCTCCCACTGATCAATTGAACAGGTCCAAACAGATCCATGAGAAGTAGTTCAAGTGTTCTAGAGGTAGATGGACAAGGCTTTCTCTTAAAAGATGATTTAACTTGTTCTCCCATTTGACAAGCGTCACAGAGACGATCCTGAAAGAGTTAGGTGCCCGACGTGCCATTTGTTGGGCGTAGTAGCCGACTCTTTAAACAGTCTTATATTGTATCTTGTCAAGTAATTTAATAAATGGCACTTTCTTCTTTATCTTATCATTCTATGCAATTAGATAAAGTCCCCTAGATCACTTTTAAGCTATGAGATGTGTTTGGTATCGGGGATGCCAATCACGGAATACGTCTCTAAGGTTGTGGTCTTAAAAATGTTCCAAGTCATAGAATCATTGAGATAGGGATATCAATGACTCGTAAAGACTTGCACGTACAATGTACACTCTTGGAGAGTGTATCCTATTCCATGGATACTGATACGGTGTACATCCGTGCATGTATGTGGGTTCTCGTTGGGATCGAGTAAACTGAACAACCCCGCCGAGATTTCATATTGGAGTCAATGTCGAATTTGGAATCTCCTCGGATACGTAGGCATAAGATTTGTCCTCATGACTTGAGGCACCATTGGTCGTCTCGTGCATCGCCCACTGTACTTAGATTTGTCACACGATTCCAGGTGAGTCATAAAGTGGGGCATATTGGGTCCAGTCTGGTTATGTACGGAGGCGCGTGAGTGCCAAGAAAGAATCCGTCACTGATCATTAGCATCGGCGCATATCCTATGTACTTCACAGTGTATTGACCATGGGAACCTCCGGCCGGAGTAGTATCAATAAGGAGGAGCAGTGTTTCCTCGCTTGATTGATAAATTGGTCAATGTCACTTAGATCGATATACATAGAATCGAGTTACTAGGATTTCGACTGACATCCAAGTCCTAGATTCGATCGTGATATTTGATGGAAGGATTTTACTTATGCGAAAATCGTAATGCAGAAAGGTCACCTAATAATCGTTCATGGCTAGGTCTTCTTGGCGCGTGGCTAGTACTAACCTTGATTTGTAGGAATCATGAATTAATCGGTAATTAATTCTTGGTCGGATTAAAATACTTGGAGTAATTAAATCTAGCAATGAAAATTGCAAAGGCACAACGGGGTTGTGTTCCTACTACTAGTACATGAACGAACCTACAATGGGGTTACACACTTACTCAAGAAAGTTCAATTGCTATGTGAATATTAATCCGGTTTAGGATTAAAGTGAAATTGATTAATGAGATTAATTAATTAAGTGGAAGACATTTTAATTAGTAGGCTTGGGAAAATAATTTTTCTATTAATTAATCTTGGAGATTAATCATTAACGGAAATTATTATTATCCGGGAATATATTTAAGCTACTAATTTTACTATTAATTAATCATGAAGATTATTTAATTAACAAGTCTTGGAAGACTTGGGAGTCATTTTAATTAAGTTGGACTTAATTAAATGAAGTCACAAGAGTGAAATTCAAAGCTAGTCAAAGTTTGACTTGTAATGTTTTTTAAATGAAGAAGAAAATAAAAAATATTCTCTTACACATGTGGTGGTAGTTGAGAATGGAATGGTAGGTGAGAATGAGGTGGTAGGTGAAGAAAAACAAGTCTTCTACTCCACCTAACACCATATGGCCGAAAATTGGTGGCTATAAAAGGAGGTGTTCTTGCTCTCATTTAAAACTTGATGAAAACTTAAAAAGAAAAAAAAGCGTAGAGCTTAGTTTTTCATCTCTAGATTTTTCTAGCTTCTCTTGTGATTCTTGAAGACTTTCTTCTATAGAACTTCTTCTTGAAGATTAGTTGTAAAAGATTATCTTCCATAGATATTTCTTTTAGTAACTCTTCTTGTCTTCCACCTTTCACTACATAGACTCCATTTCCTTAGAGCATATATCTAGCCAATCTTTTGCTTAAGGTATGAACTTACTTGAGGTGTGTCCTTGTAGAGGCTTCTTTCTTTAGGAGCTTATGGTGGTTTGATTCGAACCCCTCCATGTTGAGGTGAGGATTCGAAAATGAGAGCCAAAGTTTTTGGTGTGGTTTTCCTTGTGTTGTGGTTTTACACCCTCACTTTAATAAAACCCCAAATCTTGTAATCGGTTTAAAACCCCTTTACTCGTATTAGTTTTTGTTGTGCATTACTTTGACCCCCTAGCTTGGGATGCCGATATATATGTGTTTTATATACTTTATTTCTTCCGTTGCGCCGGCATCGCTTGTGGGGGCATACCGATCCTAAAAGTGGTATCAGAGCCCGGGTTATGCACATTAAAAACTTTGCATGTTTTTGCTTTCGGTTTCATGTAGTATTTTAACCGGTTGCTTAAATCTATATGTTACATTTGTTGATTTAATAATAGCTTGGGATTTGTCATCGTTTTTCTTAAAATCTTGGAGATTTTGTTTTTTTTGAAACGATTGAAAATTAAGAGACACTAAAAGGGAAGGTCGAAACCCGGGCGAGGACCGTTGATATTGAACACAAGCTACGAGACTTTGTGCGCACCCGTCCGAAGGCTTTGTGCGCATAAGGGTGTGCTCATTTAGTAGGACTCAATATCGCGAATCATTGCCAACCGTCAAAGGAAACTTGGCGGGGGTCAAGCCGGGGCTGACCATGGCCGATTCCACCCCTTGGTGGTCTCGACCATGGTCGAGAAACTGTCCAGCCGCTGCTGGACAGTGTGTGCGCTGCTCGGCGGCGCACGGTGCGTTGCCGGGCAGCGTACACGGGTGTGCGTATGCACACCATGTGCTTGATGGTTGGACCATCTTGACGTGGTGTGGTACACACGACCCGGGCCTTCAAGGACTCCTAGCTTTGGCCCATTTCTTGATTTTGGAATCAAATTCCACGTGTTTTTGAGTTATTTAAAAGTTTGGAATTTTTGAAAACTAGAAAAACTCTGTTTTTCCTCAAAAAGTATAAATCCCAAAGTTATGATTGTTTCAACTATGTGATGGGCTTATGATTAATTAATACTTTGTATGTCATCTTCATACGCTTGATGGTTGATTTGCATAATGGATGGATTGTGGGTCGAGCCTTAGATTATTCAATTGGGTTGTAATTATTATTGGCCTCTATTTCGATTTGGTTGTATATTTTATTTTCGCACTTTCTTTTTCATTTTATTGTAATCGAAGATGGAGACGAAGATGATGGACCATTATTGAAGATTATGTATGCCGTTGGAAGCTTATGTAATAGATAGGGCCTATTTTAATTTAGTACCCTAGATTGCATTAGATTCACCGGTGGCTCGGGTGGATCGCTTAGGGACCCACAATCATCCATATTTGTTTACCGCTTTGTGGATGTCTTATATTATGTTTTCTTATATGCTACTTAGATTGCATGATCACATAATTAAAGATAATCCTGATCTTGATGAGACCTTGCATGTTGAAACCCCTCGCTTGATTTGTTTCAAGTAAATCCAAGAAATATTAAGTTTATGTGGAAATTAAATGAAGTTCTATTGTCCACGCCTTCCATCATAAGTGGTAGCATGTGAAATGCCATGAAGCTTGGCCCGCCGTCCATGAGTCGTGGGGTGGCATCAAGTGGATTAGGCTGTGACCACCACTAAGCATAGAGATGCTCGTGGGATCGATTTGTCTATGTGTCGTCCATGAGTCGTGGGGCACACTAGTCCGGTCGATTGACCATGAATATTTGATGGGATTGACTTAACGTTTACTACCATATGGGCTCGTGTTCTCGGGGTATATGGGAAAGACGAGGCAAAATATCTTGAGAACTATATGTCGATATAGAAGGCCGGTAAGCCTACCATACGGATTTATCATATGGGCTCGTGTTCTCGGGGCATATGAAGAGTCGCTTATGGATCTCGAGCCCACTAGGGAGACCCGCATATCTCCTCGAATATCCATATAAGAGGGTTATGGAATTTGATAAAATAGTGGGAGACACGTACGATTAAAGACCGAATTATATGTGGACAAGACACATATTGAATGCTAATTATTTTGCCTCGCTATTTATTTTGTAGTTAACAAAATGGCCAAAAATCCACTTTCAACAATCTTAGATTCAAATAGACTTGTCGGTCCCAACTACGCCGATTGGTATCGAAACCTTAAAATTGTGCTTCAAAGTGAGCGCAAGGATAGCGTATTAGATACGCCTTTGCCTCGCGTAACTCGCACAAGCACTAATGATGAACGTGCCGCTTTTGATAAGTGGACTGATGATAATATCCAAGTGAGATGTATCATGATGGCTTCTATGACTAATGAGCTTCAAAAGCAATTTGAGCATATGACCATCTCCAAGGATATTATCAAAAGTCTCGAGGAGCTCTATGGCACTCGAACTAGGAGGGAGAGATTTGCAATCTCTAAAGAGCTATTCCGTGCTCGTCTGCATGAGGGATCTTCGGTCGATAATCATATTTTACGTATGATCAGTCTTATTAATAAGCTTTCTGATCTTGGCGTAAAATTTGAGACCGAGCTTTCTATTGACCTCGTGCTACAGTCCCTTCCGAAGTCGTTTGACCAATTTGTCATCAACTACAACATAAATCCACTTGAGGCTTCATTACCCGAGTTGTTGAACATGTTGAAGAGTGCAGATGCCACCATCAAGAAAGATAAGCCAGTACTGCTTGTTGGTTCCTCATCCCGTTCTAAGGGCCGTAAGGCCAATAAGAATAAGGGGAAGAAGAACAACAATAAGAAAAAAAAGTTGAAAGGCAAAGCTGGTGTAAAAAAGGCTAAGGGTACCGATCATGATGCGTGCTTCAATTGTGGTAAAAAGGGACATTGGAAGCGTAATTGCACTGAACCAATGAATGGTATGTTTTATGTTGAAGTTAACTTAGCAGTTAATGATGCTTCTTGGGTGTTGGACACCGGATGTGGAGTTCACCTTTGCAATGATTTGCAGGCGATGGCAAGAAGCAAACAGATAAGTAGAGGGGAGATGACCATGCGGTTTGGGAATGGAGCACGGGTTGCTGCCACGGCCGTAGGAACTATCTACTTATCTTTTCCCAACAAAAATCGTGTTATTTTGAACAATGTATTTTACATTCCGCAATTAATTAAGAACATCATTTCTGTACCCTTGTTGGACAAGGAAGGTTATAGTTTTGTTATCAAAAATGGAGCTTGCTCCATGTTTTATGATTCTTCTTTAATATTGGAATCAAAGTTGTCTCATGGCTTATATACGGTTCTCCCCGATACTCCAATCTTATTATCTCAACATGAGGAACATACTAGTAAGAGAAAGTTAGATAATCAAAATGATACATACCTGTGGCATGCTAGACTAGGCCATATCTCGAAAGATAGAATTCATAAGATGGCGAATAAGCTTGACCTTCGGGAAATGCTAGATATGCCAACTTATGAATCTTGTCTAAAGGGTAAGATGACCAAGTCACCATTTTCTGGGCAAATGGAGCGAGCTACTAACCTTTTGGACTTGGTCCATACGGATGTATGTGGTCCGCTTAATGTAAGCACTAAAGGGAACCATTCTTACTTCATAACCTTCACCGACGACTTTTCGAGGTATGGTTACGTGTATCTTATGAGATACAAGTCTGAAGCCTTTGAGAGGTTCAAGGAGTTTAGACATGAAGTAGAGAAGCAAACGGGAAGAAGTATCAAAGCTCTTCGATCGGATCGAGGGGGAGAATACTTGTCCCTTGAATTCCTTGATTATCTAAAAGACAATGGGATTGTCTCTCAGTGGGCTCCGCCCGGTACTCCCCAACTTAATGGGGTAAGCGAGCGAAGGAATCGGACCTTGATGGACATGGTTCGATCCATGATGAGTTTCACTGGACTTCCTCTTTCCTTCTGGGGATATGCCCTAGAATCTGCGACGCATCTATTAAATAGAGTACCGTCAAAGAGTGTCTCCAAGGTGCCATATGAAATGTGGTTTGGTAAACCACCCACTTATAAATACCTAAGGGTATGGGGTTGCTCGGCTTATGTCAAGCAACTAGTGGGCGATAAGTTGGATGCAAGATTCTCCTTATGTAAGTTTGTGGGATATCCAAAGGAATCCTATGGATATTATTTCTACAACCCATCGGAACATAAAGTGTTTGTTTCAAGGAACGCTACCTTCTTAGAGAAGGAATTTCTATTAGATAGAAATGGCGAGGTTGTAGAACTTGAGGAAACTCAAGAACCACAAAAGGGTTCACCTGATACCACAGATGCACAACCAGAAGTAGTAGCAAGTACACAACATCCTCGAAGATCCGAAAGGATCCCAAAACAACCTGAGAGGTATGGTTTCGTAGTTGATAGCAACGAGGATGGTAATTCCCCTGATCCAAGGACATATGGGGAAGCGACGTTGGACGTCGATTCGGGAAAATGGTTAGAAGCCATGCAATCCGAGATGGTCTCCATGCACTCCAACAAGGTTTGGACCTTGGTAGATCCACCTGACGGGTCTAAACTCGTAGGCTGCAAGTGGATCTATAAGCGAAAGCTTGGAGCAGATGGAGAAGTAGTCACCTACAAGGCACATCTCGTGGCGAAAGGTTTCACTCAGAGGCAAGGAATTGACTATGATGAAACCTTTTCACCAGTGGCGATGGTCAAATCCATTCGGATACTTCTTGCCATAGCTGCATATTTAGACTATGAAATATGGCAGATGGATGTGAAGACTGCGTTCCTCAATGGTAAAATAGAGGAAGAGCTTTACATGGAGCAGCCCGAGGGCTTCGCATCCAGAGGAAGTGAGCACAAGGTGTGCAAACTTCAGAGATCCATTTATGGACTCAAACAGGCTTCCCGAAGCTGGAACAAGTGTTTTGATGATACTGTACAAACATATGGTTTTCTTCAAAATGCTGATGAAGCATGTGTGTACAAAAGGGCTAGTGGGAGCGCGATAACATTTTTGGTGCTTTACGTTGATGACATTCTATTGTTTGGAAACAACATAGGAATGTTGCAAGAAACGAAAGCGTGGTTATCCACACAATTCTCAATGAAGGATATGGGAGAGGCATCCTACACTCTCGGAATGAAGATTCATCGAGATAGATCCAGTAGAATGCTGGGACTCTCCTAATCTGCGTACATAGATAGAGTTTTGAAGAGATTCAAAATGGATCAGTCCAAGAGAGGACTGGTGCCTATGAGACATGGTATTTCTCTTTCCAAGTCTATGTCCCCTTAGACACCGGAGGAAAAGGACAAGATGTCTCACATACCATATGCCTCTGCTATAGGGAGTATTATGTATGCTATGCTATGTACACGGCCTGATGTGGCTTATGCACTTAGTGCAATAAGCCGATATCAAGCCAATCCAGGCGAAGAGCACTGGAAAGCCGTAAAGGCAGTCCTTAAGTACTTAAGAAGAACTAAGGACGCCTTCCTAGTCTACGGTGGAGGAGAATTAAAATTGGAAGGCTATACAGATTCTAGCTTCCAATCTGATGTGGATGATTTCAAATCTATCTCGGGATTTGTCTTTGTACTCATTGGTGGAGCGGTCAGCTGGAAGTGTTCTAAACAGGAAACTATTGCTGACTCCACCACAGAGGCTGAGTACATTACAGCCTGGGCGGCTGCAAAAGAAGCTGTTTGGATAAGGAACTTCATCCAAGAGTTGGGTGTTGTTCCATCTATTGTTGATCCCGTACGATTGTACTGTGATAACAATGGGGCTATTGCACAGTCAAAAGAGCCAAGGTCTCATCAGAGGTCCAAACACATAGAAAGTCGAAACCATCTGATCAGAGAGATCGTTCGTAGAGGCGACGTTCAAGTGGAACGTGTGGACTCAGCAAATAACATAGCAGACCCCTTTACCAAACCCTTGGGCCAACGAGTATTGGAGGGACATCTCGAGAAGATGCGTCTGAAATACATGGGCAATTGGCCCTAGGGCAAGTGGGAGATTGAAAGAGTTAGGTGCCTGACGTGCCATTTGTTGGGCGTAGTAGCCGACTCTTTAAACAGTCTTATATTGTATCTTGTCAAGTAATTTAATAAATGGCATTTTCTTCTTTATCTTATCATTCTATGCAATTAGATAAAGTCCCCTAGATCACTCTTAAGCTATGAGATGTGTTTGGTATCGGGGATGCCAATCACGGAATACGTCTCTAAGGTTGTGGTCTTAAAAATGTTCCAAGTCATAGAATCATTGAGATAGGGATATCAATGACTCGTAAAGACTTGCACGTACAATGCACACTCTTGGATAGTGTATCCTATTCCATGGATACTGATACGGTGTACATCAGTGCATGTATGTGGGTTCTCGTTGGGATCGAGTAAACTGAACAACCCCGCCGAGATTTCATATTGGAGTCAATGTCGAATTTGGAATCTCCTCGGATACGTAGGCATAAGATTTGTCCTCATGACTTGAGGCACCATTGGTCGTCTCGTGCATCACCCACTGTACTTAGATTTGTCACACGATTCCAGGTGAGTCATAAAGTGGGGCATATTGGGTCCAGTCTGGTTATGTACGGAGGCGCGTGAGTGCCAAGAAAGAATCCGTCACTGATCATTAGCATCGGCGCATATCCTATGTACTTCACAGTGTATTGACCATGGGAACCTCCGGCCGGAGTAGTATCAATAAGGAGGAGCAGTGTTTCCTCGCTTGATTGATAAATTGGTCAATGTCACTTAGATCGATATACATAGAATCGAGTTACTAGGATTTCGACTGACATCCAAGTCTTAGATTTGATGGAAGGATTTTACTTATGCGAAAATCGTAATGCAGAAAGGTCACCTAATAATCGTTCATGGCTAGGTCTTCTTGGCGCGTGGCTAGTACTAACCTTGATTTGTAGGAATCATGAATTAATCGGTAATTAATTCTTGGTCGGATTAAAATACTTGGAGTAATTAAATCTAGCAATGAAAATTGCAAAGGCACAACGGGGTTGTGTTCCTACTACTAGTACATGAACGAACCTACAATGGGGTTACACACTTACTCAAGAAAGTTCAATTGCTATGTGAATATTAATCCGGTTTAGGATTAAAGTGAAATTGATTAATGAGATTTATTAATTAAGTGGAAGACATTTTAATTAGTAGGCTTGGGAAAATAATTTTTCTATTAATTAATCTTGGAGATTAATCATTAACAGAAATTATTATTATCCGGGGATATATTTAAGCTACTAATTTTACTATTAATTAATCATGAAAATTATTTAATTAACAAGTCTTGGAAGACTTGGGAGTCATTTTAATTAAGTTGGACTTAATTAAATGAAGTCACAAGAGTGAAATTCAAAGATAGTCAAAGTTTGACTTGTAATGTTTTTTAAATGAAGAAGAAAATGAAAAATATTCTCTTACACATGTGGTGGTAGTTGAGAATGGAATGGTAGGTGAGAATGAGGTGGTAGGTGAAGAAAAACAAGTCTTCTACTCCACCTAACACCATATGGCCGAAAATTGGTGGCTATAAAAGGAGGTGTTCTTGCTCTCATTTAAAACTTGATGAAAACTTAAAAAGAAAAAAAAGCGTAGAGCTTAGTTCTTCATCTCTAGATTTTTCTAGCTTCTCTTGTGATTCTTGAAGACTTTCTTCTATAGAACTTCTTCTTGAAGATTAGTTGTAAAAGATTATCTTCCATAGATATTTCTTTTAGTAACTCTTCTTGTCTTCCACCTTTCACTACATAGACTCCATTTCCTTAGAGCATATATCTAGCCAATCTTTTGCTTAAGGTACGAACTTACTTGAGGTGTGTCCTTGTAGAGGCTTCTTTCTTTAGGAGCTTATGGTGGTTTGATTCGAACCCCTCCATGTTGAGGTGAGGATTCGAAAATGAGAGCCAAAGTTTTTGGTGTGGTTTTCCTTGTGTTGTGGTTTTACACCTTTACTTTAATAAAACCCCAAATCTTGTAATCAGTTTAAAACCCCTTTACTCGTATTAGTTTTTGTTGTGCATTACTTTGACCCCCTAGCTTGGGATGCCGATATATATGTGTTTTATATACTTTATTTCTTCCGTTGCGCCGGCATCGCTTGTGGGGGCATACCGATCCTAACAGATCCTTATGAAATGGTCCTTTATGTAACCGCTCTACAAGATTTAACGTTATAAACTGAGAGATTGTCTTAAAGTTGAGGTGATTCATTTTCCTATACCATAACCAACCCGTTTTAGATTCACTTTTAGCTACAAAGCATGTAACGTTGTTATCTATTGTTGAACCCCAATCTACCAAATACACATTGTTTGTTCTTTTTCCTTTTAATTTAGTAGATTTAGTCTTAGCTTTATAAATATAGCAACAGTCACTTGAAAATTTAACTTCAAAGCCTTTATCACAAAATTGACTTATGCTCAACAAATTATGCTTAAGACCCTCAACATAATAATCATCACTAATCATGATGTTCCCCCTATGCACAGTACCTATACCTTTGGTTTTACCTTTGGAGTTGTCACTAAATACAACCTGAGGACCATTGGTAGCTTGATAATTGATTAAAAGATCCTTGGAGCCAGTCATGTGCCTTGACGACACACTATCGATGTACCAAACAGATGTATCGACTCTAGCTCTAGGTACCTTGTAAACAAAAAGGCAGTTCTATTTCTGTTTTGGTACTCATTGTAACTTGGGTCCTTTCACATTAGTAGCATTAGTCTGAATTAAAACTTTAGGAACCCATATTTGCCTAGTCTTCATTGTGGAAGGATTAACCTTTTTGGGTTTCACCTTGTTTTGTGTGTGCTTCTTAGGTGTATAATAATATCCTCGATTATAATAGTAATCATAATCATATTCATAATCATAATCATCATAGTATTGATAATATGATCTTGACCTTTGTGGATATTAACGCTGGTATTTCCTTGGCATTGGCTTAGGGTGCACTTTTGGTGCTTAACGTTTAGCACTTGATTCACAGTGGTAAGGTTTATCCTTAGCCTTGTGAGCGTTTGGATGAACTTTTCTTTATGAATCATTTGCTTCCGTCTTTCCCTTGCCTGAGTCAGTATTGATTTTATCTTTTGGCCTCGTACCATTGTCTTTCGGTTCAATAGGTGTTTGACTCTTTGAACCTTTCTCAACAAAGAATACACCCTTTCCTTTGTTATTTCCCGTAACATTAGATTTATTTGGTTGTTTACCAAATTTATTGCATCCTTAACCGGTCTTATCACCAAATTATCTTGTTACTTCAGTCACATTATCTAGCTTTCTTGACGCTCTAGACAATGATGGACGAGCTGCTCTGACTTAGCAAGTCTAGGAATCAGCTCAATTTCTCTCTTGACTATTATATCAAGATCACTTTTCAAAATAGTTATCTCACTCTCAAGTGGTTTGTTCTTCTCAATGCATTGTTGCTAAACTTACAACTCTGCCTTGAGTGCCGCCTTATCACTTTTGAGTGATGAAATGATATCGAAGTGATTTTGATATAATTTGGCGGCAACTTCACAATCATTATAATATTCTTTTACCTTGTCAAGCAGTTCTTCATAAAAGAGAGGGTAAGAAACTTCAGTGTTTACCTCAGGTGACACTTCATCATCTCTGGCCATGAGACAGATAAGCACTGAGTCATCCATTGGCTCATCATCACCACTACTCTCCTCTGAAGACTCCAAATCTTCAGGTGCGGAAGCTGGTTCTGATTCTACTAGCAAACCTTGTTGATGAAGGTTGCTCCTAAATTGGTTTCTATCCACTTAATCCTGCCTTGATGGCTTAGATACGTTTGGATATGGGCAATTTACTTGGTAGTGCCCTGGTTTCCTGCAATTATAACAAAGATTAGATTTCATCTTTTGTTCATTTGTTAACCTTGCAGTTTGTGGTTTTGAGACCACTGGCGCTGAGAGATTTTGTTGAGTAGAGGCTTGATACTAAATCGGCGCTGAGGGAGAAGGTGCAGAATATTGAAGCGCTTGATACTGTCGTTGAACTGGAGGAGGCGCTTGGAAATAATTATGTTTATGATGCTTAGGACCTTTTCCTTTCTTTTCGTATTTTAGAAAAAAATTTAATCTATTCAGTAGCGCTAGTTCCTCATCCTCACTTATATCTGACACTTACTTTTCCTTTGTTACCCGATTTACCCTTGATTGATGCTATTAGTGCACCAGACTCTATCACTGGACTACTTACTACATCACTCGTTGAATTCAACTCAAACTCAAATGCTTTAAGTTCTGAAAATGCATATTCTGGACATAGAAGATCTAACATATTTGATTCTCTCATAGTTGTTGTCTTGATCAAAAATCTACTGGGGAGACTTATGAAGATCTTAACCACCATTTCTCTATTTTTCAAATTTATGCCTAAAGATGTTAATTCCGTAACAAGAGTAGTAAATCTCATATCTAATTGCTCTAGCGTATCATTAGGCAACATCTTAAAACCATTGAATCTTTCCTTGGCAATCGAAAGTTTGTTTTCCTTGATTTGTGCTGAACCACCACATATTGTAGCTAACTTATCCCATATTTCCTTAGTCGTAGTCCATGATTTGACCTTGTTGAATAAGTTATCATTGTCACCAATGGCCGTATATAAAGCGTTCTGACCAACATTTTCCAAATTTGCTCTTTGATGCTCATCTTGAGACCACTCATGCTTTGGCTTCTCAACATTGCCATCTGGAGTATCTTCTGTGGCTTCAGACGCTCTAGTGAGAACCTTGAATATTTAAACCGGTCCATCTGAAATGATATCACACATTTCATCATCACACAAACATAAATACGTAAAAGTTTTGACCTTCCATGAGCATAATTTGACTCGGTCAACTTAGGTACTTTCGCAAATGCCATGAAAAGTTTTTAAAGCAACATAATTTTAAATTAGGATCTAAACAAGCAGTTATGCTTGGAAATTTTAAAATTTCAACTTCAACAGCTCTGATACCACTTGTTGGTCCCTAGTTATACGAAACGGTCTCGAAGGAGGGGGGGTTGAATAGACCCTGAAGTCTTTTTTGACTTTGAAAAGTTTCGTATTAAAATGAGTTTAGAAGCTCAAGAATGTTGGCGCTTGGCTGAGCGTCTAGTTGAAGACTGTTTTGATAAAGTTAACTTAGACTCAAGATTTGAATACTATGACCAAATAAGGTTAAGCGTTCAGTTCTTTAATCAGGGTTAGCACAACGGACTGATTTTTTAAGTCTTCCTTTTGAAAGATTTTAGCGTCACAACTGTTTTCCTTAGTTGCTTAACTTTAAGTGATTTTATCAATGTGTTTACTCAACCGATTATACAATAATATGACAATAATAAAGATGACGGTAAAGTAAAGAACACAAAATTTGAAAGGTTCGTTGGGTGCTGTAATCCCAACTATGTCCTTCTTCTCCTTGAACACTTGGAGGCAATCCACTAAAAGGATTCTCGAAAAATCTCACAGAAACTTCTACAAAATAGGGAGAGATGGATATAGATGACTTGAGCTCCTTGGTCACACAGATTTCTACTACAAGATACTTCTATCCTCTGGCTTCTTTCACCCAAGAATAATGCAAATATCCAACTTCGACTTCACACAGATTGTGTGCCTTGGATAGGGTTTTTCTAACAATTTGTTTGATTTTGGGAAAGTTCAAATAACTTGTAATATCTCAATAATAGTGTAGGATTCTTCTATGAAGAAGTTTGAGTTATTTTCGACTCTCTTGGAATGTATAGAAAAAGTTTTGAGGAATTTTTGCCTACGAGATTTGTAAGCTTTTTCTATCAAATAATTTCACCAACGTTTTGGCTCTTGGTGCATGAACATAGTTGTTTAGGGTTTGCTGAAGGGTACTATTTATAGATATTTCTTGAGAATTGTCCGTTGGACACATGTAGGCACATCTCTCTCATGCAGCGCGTTAAATAGACCTTTTCTAACATTCCTCAAATTTTGTTGGTTCTGATTGGACAGAAGCAGGTTTTGAACTCTGATTTCTGACAGTCTAGTCAAAAGGTGGCTTGTCCACAAGTTACAATAGCTTATCACATTTAATGCACTTATCAGGCATTTAATGAGTTTTGAATTTATTTCACGTTGGAAATAAATGTCCATTGGAAATAAATGTCCGTTGATGATTGCATTTAAGTCCTTCATAACTTGAGAATTTATTTCAGGTGAATCCCTTCATTGAATGCTTGAGTAGCTTGAGCACTTCATTCATAACTTCTAAAACAGATCTTTAGCGTTTGACGGACGCTAAGAACAAATCTCCATCTTCACTTGATTTCAGACGCTGATCTTCAACTTCATCTTTGATAGACTCACCTACAATTCTATCATAGACTTGGTATCTAATACTTAGTCTAAAATCTACAAAGATAAAAATTACAAGCCTAACAAAATTAAAAAATTGCAAATGCTTATACAAATTTTCTATGAAAGCATAAACTTTACATTGTTTTGGGTCTAACATAAAATCCTAATTGTCATCATCAAAACATCTAACAAGAAATTGCTAACAAAATCTTCAAAGAAACCTATGCAGCTATGGAAGGGAAAGGGTGCTATGCTTCAAGATCACCCTAACCCAATCAATTTCTAGGTTGAAGATGAAGCCAGAGAGTTTCTAGCCAGACTTTGGGTAGACAGTTTTGATGTAGAAAAAGAGTGTTTCAAGAAACTGCTCGAGGCGAAGTAAGACAAGGAGCTGGCAGAGAAACTGGGCAAATGCTGGATTTTGGATACATCCAGATGGGTTGAAGACTTTGTGTTTCATTTCCATACAGTTGATGAGATGATCATGTATCCATTCCTCTTCAACTTTGGAATCGAGTATAGGTGTCGAGGATATGCCTTGTTTTTGTTGCATAGGCGCGAGTCGCTAGTGAATCCTATCAATGCCTCACCCTACTTTAAAAGAGGCATGGAAAGCTATATCAGAGAACAACTTTCTCAAATCAGTCAAGGGGGCTATGTGTTTCATCTAAGATAGAACTTTGCTCAGCGAGTCCAGATTGATTTGAATGAAGACGCTTCCACATGCATTTGACTGATGATTTTGCTGAATTTCATAGAGAAAGATGAGCGATTATTGAGAATGCCCAATCGCTGAATATCACTTTTAACCATCATTTCGGTTTTAGTGAATTCCGTGGGTGCAACTTGCATCATGTCTTGTTTTGTGAACAGAACATCCGTGTGGCCAAGTTACTTTCACTCATCAGGCCAATGGATCAAGCGCTAGCTCAAGCGCTAATGCCATTTTTTTTGGACTTCAAGAATCTGTACACAACTGGAGTAGAGTTCCCGGAATATGCTGATCTAGTGTTTAGCTTTGAAGCAAGCAAGGATGCTTTGATGTTTATTTCGCAAACATTTTGTCAAAGTCCAAGGCATGTTCTAGAAGCAATTGGCCCAATTTAGGTTGTGCCAGTGAAAAGAATGTTCCTGTGACAATCACAGAAGTAGAACCAGAGCTGGATCCTACTGTTGAGGATGCTGCAATTGAAATCGCTGATATTCAGATGGAAGATTCCCCCAGTGCTACAGTAGTTGATATGCCCCTTGTTGAACAGATTGTTCCGATTAAGGATACCACTCAATCTCTCAACTTAGCGATTGAAGAAGTGCACGCTGAAATGGCCGAAGAACCTAAAGAACCTTTCATCCACGATAAATCTAAAGGAAAGGCTGCCGTTTTAAGCTCTTATGGACTCATTCCGTCCCCAGAGCGCTCTTCTTCTAACTCAGATTCGGATAGTGATTAGTAGGCCAAAGACTTTCGACGAGCCGTTAGGAACTCGCTCAACACTATCAAGGGTTCTTGCTCCAAGATGTTAGAAAATGATGATTTGCACATCAAGTTAGTCTCCAACACAAGAAGCCGTGATATAGCAAACACTGTGACCAAAAGTACTGCCGCGGTACTGGATCTCGTGGTTCCTTTGATCACTGGCCTCTCCGAAGAGTATAATCGCTCGTTAGCACAGAACGCTTCAGCCGATACTGAGACACATAATACTTCCAACCTCGTCAAACAGAGTATCGCTAAACAAGTTGCATTGTTAGTTGCTGAAGTTAAGCTATCGCTGAGTTGAAATCTTCCCTTGATGAAGTCAAGAAGGGGGAAGAGAAAGAAAAACTTCAAGATCCTAAAGGCAACATAAAGCTTCAATGGAGCAAGTGTCGAAGACTGACAACAAGAATTCGCACTCCATGTTTGAAGAGATAGTGAGCCTTAAAAGGATGCTCACAAAGAAGCATAAGCCAAAATACTTCTGAGGCAGGCATAGGCTTCCAGATCTTGATGTAGAATTTTTGGAAGGCATGGGCTTTTATCCATACGCTGAGCCCTTGCGGAGACTTTTAAACTGGAAACCTTCTAATGACTGAATGCAGGATATTTATCATGATCTCATCTGGACGCTCGGGATCCCTCTAAGGGATTGGGTGGAAAGGTTACTAAAATTGAATCAAAGCGCTAAAAATAGAAGCGAGGACTACAATGAATTCTATCAAACAAGAATGATAGACATTGACCGAGACCTTTTGGATTTAGCGAATTAAATTTTCCAGGAAGAGGCTTCCAAAAAGCATCAAAGAAGATGATTTCCTACTTTATTTTTTTTCTTGTTTATGTTGTTGCTTTTTCTTTTTAATATAAATCATGTATGCTTTCAATTCTATATCTATGAATGAACGATTTATTGTTGAAACATCTTGTTGATGCTAATCTAACATTAGCTAACTTATCGAACTTTCAAACGCGAACTTATATTTATTTTGGGCTTTTCTTTAAAACTCTTATACTATAAAAGAGTTATAAGAGTTAAGGTCTTGACATCATCGAAAAGAGAGAAATTGTTAGGAAATTTCATGTTAGATGTTTTGATAATAACAAGAATAGGATTTTATGTTAGACCCCAAAAGAATGTAAGTTTATGCTTTCATAGAAAATTTGTATAAGTGTTTGAAAGTTTATTATTTTGTTAGGCTTGTAATTTTTATCTTTGTATATTTTAGACTAAGTATCCGATACTAAGTCGCTGATAGAATTCTAGATGAGTCTATCAAAGATGAAGTTGAAGATTAGTGTCTGAAGTCAAGTGAAGATGAACGATTTGTTCTAAGCGTCTGTCAAATGTTAAAGGACTGTTTCAGGGTTGTTGAATCAAGCGCTCAAGTTACTCAAGCGATCAAGGATCAGATTCACCTGATAAAAAATCTCAAGTCATGGAGGACTTAAATGCAATCATCAACGGACATTTATTTCCAACGGGAAATAAATTCAAAAGCATTAAATGCATGATAAGTGCATTAAATGTGATAAATTATTATGACTTGTGGACAAGCCACCTTTTGACTAAACTGTCAGGATTTAGAGTTCAAAGTCTGCTCTTGTCCAATCGGTAACAGTAGAATTTCATGAATGTAAAAAAAGGGACTATTTAACGCACTGTGTGAGAGACACGCGCCTGCATGTGTTCAACGGACAAATCCCAAGAAATCTCTACAAATAGTACCCTCCAGCAAACCCTAAAAACACACGTACATGCACAAGAAAAGGTCTAAACTTTGTTGAAAACATTTGAGAGAAAAGCTTATAAACTTCATAGCCAAAAATCCTTCCAAGCTTTTCGTATACATTCCAAAGACAGTCAAAGATATCTCAAACATCTTCAATAAAAAACCCTAAACTCCTATTGAGATATCCCAAGTTGTTTGAACTTTCTAAAATCAAATAAACCCGTGACAAAACCCTCAACCTCTTTCATCTGAGTGAGAAAGTTGTTGATTCTACAAGCAGCATTTCTGTGTGAGAGAAGCTTTTTGAAGAAGGTCTTCATTGGAGCTGAAATCTGTGTGACCAAGGAGCTCAAGATCATCTTCCCTGTCATCTATTTTGTAGAAGCCTCTGTGTGATCCTTCGATAATCAATCTAGTGAATATCCTCCAAGTGCAAAGGAGAAGAAGGACGTAGTTGGGATTACATCACCCAGTGAACCTTATAATATCTTGTGTTATTTACTGCTTTATTGCTTTGCTTTACCTTTTCATATTATATTTTTGAAAAGGCATTAAAATGGTTAAGCGACTATTTGGTTAAAGAGAACGCTAAGCTTTAAAATTATTTCCGATGTGCTAACTCTGATTAAGCGATTGAAGCATTACCCTACTTTGGTAATTGTTAAAATCACTAAATCTAAGTTATCTTACCTTTAGGCGCCTGACCTAGTGCGGAGCTTACTAAGCGTTCAAATTTTTCAAAAGTGATACGAATTTTTAAAAGTTGAAAAAGACTTTAAGGTCTATTTAATCCCCCACCCCCTTCTAGACCCTTTCGTATGCCACTTGGGACCATCAATTATTTTCTGTGTTAATTTTTTGCCTTTATTCCAATCATATGTTTGATCACCATATGCTTGCTAATTTGTCTAGTCTAATCATTTGAGAGAATATAGGTTAGGGTTCAAAGGAATTAACACATAATCCGTAAAAAAAATAAGGAATTGCCCCTAGAGATAGGTGGAGATGCCCGGATGCAATTAGCTGGATTTATCCGAAAAAATTCTTGAATGTGAATGCATGGTTATGGATTAGATTCTCGAATAGACATATTTAGAGAATCGTCAATTAATCATAGGATTATTATTTCCAAGACATCGGGTAGTAATTAATTAAGGAATTTCCACTAAAGCAATAGTAGCCAAATAATTCGAAAAATAACTCATATATATTAACGAGTAATACGGTTGAAGCATGTGCATTAGTTGTTTATCTCATAAGAATCTCAATCTAATTTTCAAGTCTTGTTTTTTATTTTCCTTTATTTTTAATTCATTCGTAGTAATTTAATTTAATTTCAATTGCTTTAAAATCTGTCAATTTAAAATACGAGTCTCTGTGGGTTTGACATCCCAGACTTAAAAATCCATTTTATTATCACACATAACTAGTCCACTTGCTGTTTGATACACGTAAGATTTTTTGTGTCAGTGCCATAAGCCAGTCCTAAGGAAATACCAACATCAATATCCACAAAGATCAAGATCATACTATCAATACTATGATGATTATAATTACGATTATGATTCTGATTACGATTATGATCAAGGATATTATTATACACCTAAAAGGCACACACAACACAAAGTGAAACCTGAAAGGGCCAATCCTCCCGCAATGAAGACTAGGCAAATTTGGGTTCTTGATCAACTATCATGCAACCAATAGTCCTCAAGTTATATTCAGTGATAACTCTAAAGGTAAAACTAAAGATATAGGTGGCGTGCATAGAGGTAACGTCATGATAAGTGACGTATATAATGTTGAGGGTCTTAAATATAATTTATTGAGCATTATTCAATTTCGTGATAAAGGTTTTGAAGTCAAATTTTCAAGTGACTATTGCTATATCAATGACACTAAGATGGATCTACTAAATTGAAAGAAAAAAGAACACATGATGTTTATTTAGTAGATCGGGGTTCAACAATTGGTAACAACCCTACATGTTTTGTGGCTAAAAATCAATGTGAAATGGGTTGGCTATGGCATAGAAAAATGAACCACCTCAACTTTAAGGCAATCTCTCAATTAATATCGCTAAATCTTGTAGAGGGATTACCTAAGGGTTCCTTTCAGAAAAATCGCTTATGTGATACATGTCAAATGGGTAAACAAGTAAAATTATCTTTTAAGAAGAAACCTCATTCATCAACTTCTAGGATTCTAGAACTATTGCATATGGATTTGTTTGGTCCAATTCAAATCTTGAGTGTAAGTGGTAAAAAGTATTCGTTAGTAATAGTTGATGATTTCTAATGCTATATATGGGTAGATTTTCTAGTGTCTAAAGATGATACTAGTGGCAAACTCACAGTGCTAATCCGTCAATTACAAACCTCAAAAGATCTAAAGATGACGAGAATTAGAAGCGATAGAGGAACTGAATTAACTAACCATATTGATGAGAAGTTTTATACAAAGAATGGAATACTTCAATAGTATTTTGCGCCTAGAACGCCTCAACAGAGTGGAGTCGCTGAGTGTTGGAACAAAATGCTTAAAGAGACTACATGGACTATGTTAGTCGAGTCCAAACATTCTCAAAGATTTTAGGGCGAAGCAATCAGCACCGTTTGCCACACTCAGAACTGGTATATGATCAATAAGCAACATGGAAACAATCCATATAAGTTGTGGAGGGGATGTAATGGTGGTCCCAAGTGGCATACGAAAGGGTCTAAGAGTGGGGGGTTGAATAGACCCTGAAGTCTTTTTCGACTTCAAAAACTTCGTATCACTTTTAAAGATTTGAACGCTAGGTCAGCGCTACAGTAAAGATAACTTAGACTTAGTGATTTTAGCAATTTACCAAAGTAGGGTAAAGCTTAGATCGCTTAATCCGGGTTAGCACAGCGGAAATGATATTAAAGCTTTAGCATTCGTTTTGGTCAATTAGTCGCTTAACCGTTTTACTTGTCTTTTTCAAGATAAATGATAGAATATAAAGTAAAACAATATGATAGTAAATAACATAAGAATTTGTAAGGTTTACTGGGTGGTGTAATCTCAGCTACGTCTTTCTTTTCCTTGAACACTTGGAGGAATTCCACTAAGTTGATTATCGAAGGATCACACAGAGGCTTCTACAAAATAGAGGTGAGGAAGATGATCTTGTGCTCCTTGATCACACAGACTTCAGTACCAATGAAGATCTTCACCAAAAAGCTTCTCTCACTCAGAAATACTTCTTGTAGAGTCAACAACTTCTTCACACAGATAGATGAAGTTGAGGATTTTGATCACGGGTTTGTTTGATTTTAGGAAGTTCAAACAACTTAGGATATCTCAATAATAGTGTATGGTTCTGCTTTGAAGATGTTTGAGATATCTATAACTGTCTAGAATGTATGTAGAAAGCTTGAAAAAAATTTGGCTACGGAGTTTCTAAGCTTTTCTTGAGAAAATATTTCAGCAAAGTTTTGACTTTCTTGTGTATGTACGTGTTTTTTTAGGGTTTGCTAAGGTAAGGTATTTATAGGCATTTTTTTGGGATTTATCTGTTGGACACATGTAGGTGCGTACCTCTCATGCTCGAGTGAGTCATACCTTACCTCTGCTGCACTGATTTGATGTGGTAGGTTTGAACTCTGAAATTCTGACAGTCTAAGCCAATAGGTAGCTTGCTCCGTATACAATCTATCCTTATAACATTTAATGTTCTTATCAAGCATTTAATGCATTTGAATTTATTTTCCGTTAGAAATAAATGCCTGTTAAATGATCGCATTTAAGTCCTTAATGACTTCGAAATTTATTTCAGGTGAATCTGATCTTCGTGATCGCTTTAAGCGCTTGATTCATACATCGTGAAATAGTCCATAGCGATTGGCAGTCGCTTAAGACAAAATCTTCATCTTCTCTTGACTTCAGACGCTGATCTTCAACTTCATCTCTAATAGACTCACCTAGAATTCTACTAGCAACTTGGTATCTAATACTTACTCTAAAATCTACAAAGATAAAAATTACAAGCTTAACAGAATTACAAACTTTCAAACACTTATAAAATTCTTCTATGAAAATATAAGCTTACATTATTTTTGGGGTCTAACATAAAATCCTATCTTGTCATCATCAAAACATCTAATATGAAATTCCTAACATGTAAGCCTAACGTTTCTTATTTTCATGTATTTAGTTCAAAATGTTTCATTCATAACAATGGATCTCACAGCCTAAAGACATTTGATCCTAATGCGGATGAGGAAATCTTTCTAGGCTATGCCAAAAATGGAAGGAATTTTTGCATCCTAAATAGGAAAACGTCTAAGTTTGAGGAATCTATTCATGTTGTGTTTAATGATGCTAACCAAGAGCCGAGTAAGGTTAATGTGTATGATGTAGGAGTTGAAGATCTTTCTCAACAAGCATCTCAAATCTTGATGAGGATAATGAGATTTTTGTGTCCCCTCCTAAGGATACTCGTGAGATTATCAATGATGATATTGTAAGAAATGCTAATGATCGTGAAGAGAATGATCATCAAGAGCAAATTGAAACTGTGAATGGTCAGGCGATTGCGCAAGAGATAAATGAAGGTTAAGCAATTGATAATCAAGAATCTCTTAACTCGTTCCTCCTAGGTGCATGCCCTCTAAACCAATGAAAAATTAGATTAAGAAGGGCATTAATAAGTTATTTTGTATAAATAGTCGTATTTCTATTTATAGAAAAAGGTTTCTTGTTTTGTTCATATAAATCTTATTGGCTTTTTTAATGTATTGAAAAAATAAGTCCTTGAGATTCAAGATAGACTTTCCACTCTTATGTTGATAAGAGAAGGGCACTGGAAGAGTCAACAACTAATCTCTTAAACTGGGTTCGCGAGTTAAGGAATCTTAATTGGGCATTAAGATATAAATCGTATGACACATGCTTTGACAAAAAGTGTCAGCCATTCACTAATTACATAGTGGGAGCATATGTGATGAATATATTAATGAATATATTTGAACTAGACTCGCAGTAATCCGATCACATGAGTTTTTACTCAGTGATAGTCAATGATCAAGATTACATATTACAATAGGATGAGTGAGCTTTTGACCTGAGGGTTTGTTTACAGCATCTGTGCTATTGAATTAGTTATTAGAGTAGTCAGACCTTTTGACCGTTAGCAGGGTCAACCTCGAGGTACGGTTCAAGCAGTGCAAGTGATAATTGTAAAAAAGTCGCCAAAATGGGATTCATTGTCTCGAAAGTAAACGAGCATGCGACCTATAGGGAAGTGACTGAATGAAATTATATCTTTGGCCAAAGCAAATAAACTATCTAGTATTTGACATTGGGTGTAGTTTGGTAATTTCACTTCACCGTCACTACATAGTATAGTATCAAGCATAATGAGTTTGACATACCATGACTCTTGCTTGATCGGCTTGTATCAATGAAGAGCTTATACACATACAGTATTTGTAATTAAAAGTTTCATAATGATGTAGTCATCTCGTATTTGATTGGGCTATGATTTGGTTCCACGGGGCTGGTTAGGTGACAACCATATCCTTTGGTATCCTCCCATTCCCAATCGATATGAGCCTAAAGAGTCGCTCTAAATGAAGATGATAGGAATAAATATATAAATGTATTTATATATATTTCTGCTTAAAAGGTATTCTCATACTTTCACATTAGATGTGATAAATAACTAATCGATGGCATAATTTAATTAACGTATTTAATTGGATTAAATAGATTATTTAAATTATTATCAATTCATAAGTTAAAATTAATTTAGAATAAATTTATAAGTTGAATTGATTATTTAATTGGATAAAAAGTAATTAATTAATGCCCAATTGAATTGGACTAGGTTTAATTAATCACAACTGGACTTAAATAAAAAGGAGCCCGGTAAGCTCACCCTCCATGGCCTAGTCGGCCGCCCCTTGTGCTGCAAGATAGGCTGGGGGTTTATTTTATAAACCCGTTAGTTGTAAGTCATTACACACAATTAACTCGTTATTTTATTTTAGAATTAAATTATTAGAGAAGAAGCAGAAAAACAATTCCTCTCCCTCTCTCTAGCACTAGTCTCCATCCACCATAGTCGGAGAGGAGGTTGGAGCTTTTTGAAAATCATCTTCGTGTGGCGATTTGTAGACGGTGTTCTGGTGATCCCCGTTACTACTTCGATTGTTTTAATACAATCTAAAAGGTAATTCGATTACCCACATCATATGAATTCTTTGCTATGATAACTAATTGATTGCGAGCTATGTGAATCGAATAAAAAAAATTATCCGGTAGATCGATTCACAACAGTTGTATCAGAGTCAAATTCGAATCGTTCTTGATATCTTTTATATATTTGTGTGTTTAATCTTGCGTTTATATACATGAACATGTTATACATATTGTGGGTTATGAAATCCAAAACTTAAATCGCATGTTTTTTAATTTTCCAGGCTTGATAGATGATGATGATGATGAAGATGATGATGATGATGGTGATGAACACGGTGTTGGGGAAAAATTACCAAACGCAGCAAAAAACGGAATTTATAATTTTTTAGGATTTTTCCCATAACAGGATCAATGCCTGGATTTTATCACACGTATGTATGATAGGGTAAAACAAACTTTACCCGTTGTAGCGAAATGGTTGATAATTCCTAAGATCTTGAATTCTTCAATTCTTCGCGAAATTACTCCAGCTGAAACTATGTTGATCCAAGCAGTCCAATTGTTCTGCCTCTAAATTGTCTCGCCGAAAAATAGTTGATGGAGAAAAAACTTCCTCCTTTTCTTGCTGAAGGGCGACGGCTAGAGAGAAGAAGGGAGAGGAGTTCTTTTTCTTGTGGTGTTGTGTAATGCAACTTATGACCTAGGCTTATAACTTATGTGATATTTATATCACTTAATTATTACCTTGGGCTCAAATTAAACCCATAAATACTCCTAGTGGCCGCCCCCTTCATTCCTAGGTGTGCCACTTGGTGCATCAATTTAAGCTTAGTGTAATCTAATATTTAATTAATTAACTTAATCCAATTAAAATATAGATCACTTATTTAATTAATTTTATTTCTCCAAGAAATATTATATTAATTAAATCATAAATAAATTAACATACTTTTTCAAATAGTTAATTCTATTTTTAATTTTAAGTATCCAATACTTAAAATATTACCACAAAAAATATTCCATTTTTCCATCAAATTTTTTTTTTAAGCGTGACTCTTTAGGTTCATCTATATTTGGCAATGGGGGGATTTTATTAAATATGGATCCCACCTAGCCAGTCAAGTGGTCCATATTTTAACCCAAATAAGATGAAATTATTAGATCATTTTTACCTTTCCATTTGTAAATACCGTGTGAATACAAACTCTTCGTTTTCTTATCCCGGTCAAGTGAGAGTCATGGTTTTTAGTCAAACCCACTAACTTGACATTATGCTATATTTATAATAAGTTCAGACAGTGAATGTTTTGGCCAAAGACTTTAAAATCTAACTTACTTATAAATGCATAGGATAATTCCTCGTTCACTTACGAGGGAAGGAATCCTATCTTGGATACCAGTTAAGAATACTACTTGCCCATTAGGTTGCAGTTCAAGGTTGACCCCACCAACGGGTGAATTGGTCCTAACTACTCTAATAACGAACCTAATGTCACAAGTATATCTTCAACTCGAATCCTCAAGTCTAAAGTTTAGACACATCTATTACAATTAATCAATTCTGTCATTGACTGTCAAAGAGTGAAAACCCATGTGACAGAATCGATGCGAGTCATGTCTGAGTGACACTATCTCCATCAATGCACCTACAATATAAGTTCTTCACTACTTCCTAGTGATTGACAGGCACCTTTCTTGTCAAAACTCATATCATACGAGTTTTCATGATTTCCAATTGTTGGTCCCAAGCGGTATACGAAAGGGTCTAGAATGGGGGGGTGAATAGACCCTGAAGTCTTTTTTGACTTTAAAAGATTTTGTACTGAAATTGATTTTTGGACGCTTGAAAAAGTAGACGCTTGAAGAGTCTAACGCTTGACTTAAGCGTTCACTTAAAAATATAGGCACTTTGGTGAAGCGTCTAATGAAGACTATTTTTATAAAGTTAACTTAGATTTCAAGAATTGAATACTTTAACCGAGTAGGTTTGAGCGTTCACTTCTTTGACCAGTGTTAGCACAGCGGAATGATTTTTGTAGCCTTCTTTTAAAAACTTTAGCGTCACAGAAAGTTTCTTAGTGCTTAGCGTTCGATTGTGTTTTACTTAATCAGTTTATGCAATGATATGACAGATAAAAGAATTGACTGAAAAGTAAGTGACACAATATTTGTAAGGTTCGTTGGGTGGTGTAATCCCAACTACGTCCTTCTTCTCCTCGAACACTTGGAGGCAATTCACTAAAATGATTCTCAAAGAATCACTCAGAATCTTCTACAAATTAAGGAGAGATGGATGTCGATGACTTGAGCTCCTTGATCACACAGATTTCTGCTCCAAATCACTTCAATCCCCTTGCTTCTTTCACCCAGAAATATGGCAAGTATCCAACTTCGACTTCACACAGATCGCGAGGCTTGGATAGGGGTTTTTCTAAAAGGGTTTGTTTGATTTTGATGAAGTTCAAACAACTGGGAATATCTCAGTAGTAGTGTAGTTTCTTCGAAAAGAATGTTTGAGATATTGGGTTGACTGTCTCCGGATTGGAAGAAAAGCAAAGAGAATAATTTCTTGAAAGTTTGGAGGCAGACAAAATAAATTCCTTTGGAGGCTCCTTCATGGATAGAGGAATTAGACAAGAGATAGACTTCTTGTCCTCAAAAAGTTTAGCAGTTTTCCAGAAGGTGTCGACTTCAGTCGGAAACAGATAGGAGTATTGGGTCATGAACGGTTTAAGCCCAGCTTTGATGACCATGTCCATCATGACTATTAGAACTTTGGTGCCATTTTTAGTGAAAGAGATTAACTGAGATTTTCTTTTGCTTTGAGAGAGAGAGAATAAATTTTGCAGATATGTTTGAGTACAAGTGAATTGTCTTTCTGCAGAAATTGTATTTTAAATGACATAGTAAAGAATTTTTTAAACTTGTGTTCTCTAGTCTCTATAGGATTTAGACACGTGTAACGACTTTTGAATCTCAGCCATAAATTCATTAACTGCGGACGCGAGTTTTGTGTAATAGAGAGAAGTTACAGTTGGTAATACTCATATATAAAGATTTGACATCCGAGTTAAAAATTTTAAAATGTTTGGCATTTTCAGAGTGTAACGCACGCGCCTGTTTGTACACTGACACATACACAAACACGTACTATCTCTGAACCGTCATTTTGAAAAAAAACTTCTGATTACCCGCTAGTTTGATGTGATAGAAGCGTGCGAGTAGAGTACAAAATAGACTTTTGAGTCTACCCACTACTTCGAAAGAAGTTTGTAAACTTTATGCATGGTAAAGAAAGTATTTTTATATTAAGAGTTGATTGGAATTGATTCAACACTTAACTGATACCACTTGTTGATATATGAAAATTAGATGCTCAGGATTGAAAGAACTTTTATATTTGAGCGTCCAATATTTTATGCATAAGTAATACTGAGCGTTGATGATCATGCATCTGAAAGTTTTCATCATTGACGCTTGAAGTTATGGTCAAGTACAATTTTAAGGTTCCCCCTAAATTTGATATCTTGTACCAGTTAGGAAAACCTTTTTAGACACAAATTAAGTGAATTCCCCCTAAATTATATGTCTAATAAAATATGATGCAAAATGATTAAGCATTTAAATCAATCCTACCTAATTCACTTCTCAAAGTGAGAAAACGTTGTTCGTTGAGTGCTTTGGTGAAGATATCTGCCAATTGTTTGTCAGTTTCAATGAAGTGCATGGAGATATCTTTCTTTTGAACGTGGTCACGAAGAAAATGGTATCTAATGTCAATGTGTTTGGTTCTGGAATGAAGAACAGGGTTTTGAGTCATGGCTAGAGCGCTTTGGTTATCCCAAAGAATGGGGGTTGGACCTAGGATTATTCCATAATCTCTAAGTTGTTGTCTCATCCATAATACTTGTGCACAACAACTTCCTGCAGCTACATACTCAGCTTCGGCTGTGGAGGTAGCTATGGATTGTTATTTCTTGCTATGCTATGAAACTAACCTATCACCTAGAAATTGACAAGTACCACTAGTGCTTTTACGATCTATTTTGCAACTTGCAAAATCTGCATCTGAGTAATCCATTTGTTCAAAAGGAGAATCCCTAGGATACCATAAGCCCACATTTTGTGTGTCTTTCAGGTATTTAAGGATCTTCTTGGCAGCAATTAAGTGTGACTCTTTAGGATCGGCTTGAAATCGTGCACACATGCATACCGAAAACATAATATCAGGTCTACTGGCAGTAAATTAAGAAGTGAACCGATGATACCTCTATAATTAGTAATATCAACTTTCTATCCACTTTCATCTTTATCTAACTTAAGCGTTTGGCTCATTGGAATTTTTGAATATGATGCGTTTTCCATACCAAATTTCTTAATCATATCTCGTGTATATTTAGCTTGATTAATAAATATTCCATTAGGGAGTTGTTTAACTTGTAATCCTAAGAAGAAAGTTAATTCACCCATCATACTCATTTCAAATTGTTCTTGCATCATTTTCAAAAATTTCTCACACAGACGCTTGTTAGTAGAGCCAAATATAATATCATCAACGTAAATTTGGACTAAGAGAATATCTTCGTTATTGGTAATTTTAAGAGAATTTGGAACGTTGTATCGTTGTAACGCTGCCTTTTGAAAAGCCTTTACCAATAAGAAAGATAGAGAGAGTGTCATACCATGCTCGGGGTGCTTGCTTAAGCCCATAAAGTGCTTTTTCTAGCTTGTAAACCATACCCTTACCATGATTGTTGATGAATCCTGGTGGTTGCTCCACATATACTTCTTCTTGGAGTTTACCATTCAGGAAGGCACTCTTCACGTCCATCTGATACACCATGAACTTGTTGAACGCTGCATACGCTATAAACATGCGGATTGCTTCAAGACGAGCGACAGGAGCGTATGTCTCATCAAAGTCAATACCCTCCTCTTGGCAATATCTTTGAGCTACGAGTCTGACCTTGTTTCTTGTCACAATGCCGTTCTCATCCATCTTGTTTCTATATACCCATCTAGTTCCAATAACTCCTTGGTGAGTTGGCCTTGGTACTAGCATCCAAACCTTATTTCATTCAAACTGATTCAGCTCTTCTTGCATGGCTTCAATCCAACTTGGGTCGCTTAGCGCTTCATCCACTTTCTTAGGTTCCATTTGAGATAGAAAGCTTGCGAACATAGCCTCATTAAACGTAGCGGCTCTAGTCCTAACAGGCGCTTCAATATCTCCAATAATCTGCTCAGGTGGATGATCACGCAGCCAAAGTCTGTCTGGTTGGAAGGGGTTAAGAGGTTGAACAGGCGCTTGAGGATCATACGCTTGACTACCTTCTTGCGTAGGCGCTCCAAGTTCACAATTCCTTGTGTGCTCTTGATGATCACTCTCTTCATGATCATCAGCATTTCTTACATGATTATCTAGAGTAATCTCACGAGTAATCTTAGAAGGTGGCACTGAGATCTCATCATCGTCGTCAGTATCTTCATCAATAGTAATCTTAGACGCTTGATGACATAGATCTTCAAATCCTACATCATTTATATTAACCTTACTCGGTTCTTGGTTAGCATCATCAAAAACAACATGAATAGATTCCTCAACCTTCGATTTGATCTTATTGAGAATGCAAAAATTCTTTCCATTCTTGGCGTAGCCTAGAAAGATTCCCTCATTCGCTTTAGGATAAAAAGTCTTTAGGCTTGGGATCCATTATTATGAATAATACACTTATAACCAAAGACGTGAAAATATGAAACATTTGGCTTACGTCCCTTCCAAAATTCATATGGAGTTTTCCCATGTTGTTTGTTGATCATGCAACGGTTTTGAGTGTAACAGGCAGTGTTGATCGCTTCGGCCCAAAACCTAAGAGCGAGCTTGGATTCTGCTAACATAGTCCTAGCGGCTTCCTTAAGCGTTCGGTTCCGGCGCTCAGCAACACCATTTTGTTGGGGAGTTCTGGGAGCGGAATACTCATGATGTATTCCATTTTCTGCACAAAACTTCTCAACAATCTTGTTAGTAAACTTAGTACCGTGATCGCTTCTTATTCTTGCAACCTTAAGATTTTTCAATATTTGAAGTTGCCGAATAAGCGTTGTTAACTTGTCACATGTTTCATCTTTGGATGAAAGAAATTCCACCCAAGTAAATCGAGAGAAATCGTCTACTATCACCGAAGTATACTTCTTACCGCTTACACTGATCGTTTGAACAGGTCCAAACAAATCCATGTGAGGTAGTTCAAGTATTCTAGAGGTAGATAGAGGAGGTTTTCTCTTGAACGATGATTTAACTTGATTACCCATTTGACAAGCGTCACAAAGACGATCCTTATGAAATGGTCCATTTGGTAATCCCTCTTCAAGATTTTGACTTATTAGCTGAGAGATTGTCTTAAAGTTGAGGTGATTCATTTTTCTATGCCATAACCAACCCATTTTAGATTCATTTTTAGCAACAAAACATGTTGGGTTGTTATCAAGTGTTGAACCCCAATCTACTAAATATACGTTGTTAGTTCTTTTTCCTTTCAATTTAGTAGACTTAGTCTTAGCGTCGTTTATATAGCAACAACCACTTGAGAATATGACTTCAAAGCCTTTATCACAAAATTGACTTATGCTTAATAAATTGTGCTTCAAACCCTCAACATAATAAACATCACTTATCATGATGTTCCCCCTATACACAGTATCTATACCTTTGGTTTTACCTTTGGAGTTGTCACCAAATACAACCTGAGGACCATTGGCAGCTTGATAGTTGATCAGAAGATCTTTGGAGCCAGTCATGTGCCTTGACGATCCACTATCAAAGTACCATACAGATGTATCGGCTCTAGCTCTAGGCACCTGCAATCAAAAGGGAAGTTCTATTTCTGTTCAGGTACCCATTGTTGCTTGGGTCCTTTAACATTAGTAACATTGTTAGTTTGAATTAGAACTTTAGGAACCCATATTTGCCTAGTCTTCATTGTAGGAATACTAGCCTTTTTGGGTTTCACAACGTGTTGTGTGTGCTTTTTGGGTGTATAATAATAATATCCTTGATTATAATGGTAGTCATAATCATAATCATCATAGTATCGATAATATGATCTTGACTGTCTCGGATATTGACGCTGGTATTTCCTTGGCGCTGGCTTGGGTTGCACTTTTGGTGCTAGACGCTTAGCGCTAGATTCACAGTGGTCAGTCTTATCTTTAGCCTTTTGAGCGTTCGAATAAACCCGTCTTTGTGAATCATTTGCCTTAGCCTTACCCTTGCCTGAGTTAGCTTTGACTTTCTCATTTGGCCTCTTACCATTGTCACTTGGTTCATTTTGAGTTTGACCTTGTGAACCTTTTTCAACAAAGATAACACCCTTTCCTTTGTTGTTTGCCGTAACATTAGATTGATTGGATTGTTTACCGAGTTTATCGCATCCTAAACCGGTCTTCTCACCAAATAATCTAGTTATTTCAGTCACATTATCCAACTTTCTAGAAGCTTTTGATAATGATGAGATGAGCTGCTCTGATTTAGCAAGTCTAGCGATCAAATCAGCTTCTCTCTTGACTATTATATCAAGATCGCTTTTTAATTGAGTAATTTCACTCTCAAGCGATTGGTTCTTCTCAATGCACTGTTGCTGAACTCGCAACTCTGCTTTGAGCGTCACTTTATCTCTTGTGAGTGATGAGATAATAGCGAGATCATTTTGATATATTTTGGCAGCTTCTTGACATTCATTGTAGTATTCTTTGACTTTGTCAAGTAATTCATCATAAGAAAGAGGAATAGATAATTCATTGATTACCTCAGGAGATGCTTCATCATCTCTGGCCATGAGACATATGAGCGCTGAGTCATCTAATGGCTCATCATCATCGCTACTTTCTTCTGATGATTCTAAATCTTCAGGTGCGGATGCTGGTTGTGATTCCGCTAGCAAACCTTGTTGACGAAGGTTGCTCCTGAATTGGTTTCTATCCAAGTAATCCTGCCTTGAGGGCTTGGATACGTTTGGATAAGGGCAATTTACCTGGTAGTGCCCTGGTTTCCTGCAATTATAACAAAGATTAGTTTTCATCTTCTGTTCATTTGTTAACCTTGCAGTGTGTGGTTTTGAGACTACTGGAGCTGAGGGATTTTGAGTAGGCGCTTGGTATTGAACAGGCACTTGGGGTGAAGGAACAGAATACTGAGGTGCTTGAAACTGTTGTTGCACAGGAGAAGGTGCTTGATATGAACTTTGTCCTTGATTATTGAAACCTTTTCCTTTCTTTTCATATCTCAAAAACTTCCTGAATCTATTCAGCAAAGCCAACTCTTCTTCCTCATTGATATCTGATTGATGCAATAAGCGCTCCAGATTCAATCACTGGACTACTCACAATATCACTTGCAGAATTCAACTCGAACTCAAATGCTTTTAGCTCTAAAAAGGCGTCTTCTGGAGTTAGGAGATCCAGCATATTTGATTCTCTCATAGCGGTTGTTTTCATCAAGAATTTACTTGGTAAGCTTCTAAAAATCTTAACCACCATTTCCCGATTCTGTAACTCCATTCCCAACGATGTAAGTTCTGTAACTAGAGCTGTAAATCTTATATCCAATTGCTCTAAAGTTTCATTGGGTAGCATCTTAAATCCGTTAAACTTTTCCTTGGCAATGGAAAGTTTGTTTTCTTTGATTTGAGCTGAACCACCACAAATTGTAGCCAACTTATCCCATATTTCTTTAGTGGTTTTGCAAGACTTGATCTTGTTAAATAAGTTATCATTATCACCAATAGCCGTATATAGAGTGTTACGACCAACATTGTCCAAATTAGCTCTTCGACGCTCATCTGGAGACCATTCTTGTTTTGGTTTCTCAACGTAACCATCGGGAGTTTCTTCCGTGGCTCCAGGCGCTCTTGTTATAACTTTGTATATTTTGATTGGCCCATCTGAAATAATATCACACATGTCATCATCACATGAATAGAGATATGTAAATGCTTTGACTTTCCATGTGTCAAAATTTGATTCAGTCAGTTTGGGAACTTTAGCAAATGCCATATCGAAAATTTTAAAAGCAACTAGATTTTAAAAGAAAAGGATCTAAACAAGCAGTTATGCTTGGAAATTTTAAAATTTCAATTTTAACCACTCTGATACCACTTGTTGGTCCCAAGTGGCATACGAAAGGGTCTAGAAGAGGGGGTTGAATAGACCCTGAAATCTTTTTCGACTTCAAAAAATTTCGCACTGAAATTGATTTTTGGACGCTTGAAAAAGTAGACGCTTGAAGAGTCTAACGCTTGACTTAAGCGTTCACTTAAAAATATAGGTACTTTGGTGAAGCGTCTAATGAAGACTATTTTTACAAAGCTAACTTAGATTTCAAGAATTGAATACTTTAACCGAGTAGGTTTGAGCGTTCACTTCTTTGATCAGTGTTAGCACAGCGGAATGATTTTTGTAGCCTTCTTTTAAAAACTTTAGCGTCACAGAAAGTTTCTTAGTGCTTAGCGTTCGATTGTGTTTTACTTAATCAGTTTATGCAATGATATGATAGATAAAAGAATTGACTGAAAAGTAAGTGACACAATATTTGTAAGGTTCGTTGGGTGGTGTAATCCCAACTACGTCCTTCTTCTCCTCGAACACTTGGAGGCAATCCACTAAAATGATTCTCAAAGAATCACACAGAATCTTCTACAAATTAGGGAGAGATGGATGTCGATGACTTGAGCTCCTTGATCACACAGATTTCTGCTCCAAATCACTTCAATCCCCTTGCTTCTTTCACCCAGAAATATGGCAAGTATCCAACTTCGACTTCACACAGATCGCGAGGCTTGGATAGGGGTTTTTCTAAAAGGGTTTGTTTAATTTTGATGAAGTTCAAACAACTGGGAATATCTCAGTAGTAGTGTAGTTTCTTCGAAAAGAATGTTTGAGATATTGGGTTGACTGTCTCAGGATTGGAAGAAAAGCAAAGAGAATAATTTCTTGAAAGTTTGGCTTTTTTGAGATTGTAAGGAATGAGACTTCAATGCAACAGCAATTCGACTTGATAATTGTTCTCTCTGTATTTGGCTTGTTGTTGAAGTTCTATTTATAGGCATTCTTGGAAAAAGTGTCCATTTGACACATGCAAGGGCGCGTGTCTCTCACTTCCGCGAGTGAACAACTTTTGTCCTTTTTCCTAAAAATCTGCTGCACAAAAGTTGGTGTTGCAATCTTTGAATAGTTGACAGTCCAATAGGGTGGCTTCTCCGTACGTCTGAAAATGCTTATCACATTTAATGCTCTTATCAGAATTTAATGCATTTGAAATAAATGCCCATCGGATTTTAATGCTCTGAGAATATTTGCATTAAACTCCTTTCGATCTGACGCTTCAGGAGAATGTTTGTCATTTGATAGACACTTCATCCATGAGCTGAAAGTTCCATTTAATCTAGAGGACTATTTAATGTTTGAATGCTTGGAAAAGTCTTCAGACTTCATTTAGAAGTGTAGACGCTTGAGAAGTCTTCAGTCTTCGTTACTTGACACCTCACTCAGAACATGTCAGGCGCTTAGAGTAAACTTCTTCAAACTTCATTCACTATTGATTTCTTGGACGCTTGAAGTCTTCAGATTTCGCCGTCTTGATAAGCTCACTCAGAAAGTATCAAACGCTTAATCTAACCGACTTCTTGATCTAAGAATGTCAAAAGTAAAAGATAAAATAGAGCCTATACATTTCTAATGTTCAAACGCTTATACAAGTATCTATGAAATTTAAGCGTACATAACTTTGGGGTCTAACAAAATTCCTAATTGTCATCATCAAAATCTTAACATGAAATTTCCTATCACCAATGCCCAATTGAAAATCTTCGGCTTGTAGACTATTTTAGTACACAAGTATCAAACTTATCTAGTGCCTTAGAGAGTTAACTCTTGTGTTCATGGAGTTATAGTTGATTACAATATATAAATGCTAATATAAATATAAACAACTAAAATGCCTTTTTTTATTGATTAAAAACAATTACAATTTGATAATGTCCTATCATTTACTAATCCTCTAGTGGCATTTGAGGACATTAACCTAACAATCTCCCACTTGGACTCAATTCCAATCACTATGGTATCTAATACCTATCTTCTCAAGATATCGATCCAGCACTGCTTGTGTCAAAGGCTTGGTCAATGGGTCAACGATGTTGTTGGCTAAATTTACTCTCTGAACAGCTATCTTGCCTCTTCCAACGATTTCCCTTATTATGTGTATCTCCTCTCTATGTGCTTGGATTTGTTGTGAGACCTTGGCTCCTTTGCTTGTGCAATAGCCCCATATTGTCACAATAAAGTGTCAATGGCAGCTCTACACTAGGGACCACTTGAAGTTCTCCAAGAAACTGTTAGAGTTAGTGCCCGGCGCACCAATTATTGGGCGCCATTCTTTGTAATAGTAACTCTAGAATTGAACAATCATTTTCATATAAATAAAGTCAATCTCTTTTATATGTGTGGCATGTCTTTATTCTTAAATTAGTTTTTACTTTGGCTTAGAATAAAGTCTCGAAGGATCACACATAGCTATGGGACATCATTGCACATTGGGTGTGGCAATGATGGAATATGTCTCGAAGGCTGTGATCTTTAAACATTGTTCCAAGTCATAAAAGGGTTCATCGAGATAAAGGGATGTCGATGCAACCCAAAGACTTGCTCATATGATGCATACTCTGGGAGAAGTGTATCTCATTCCATAGATACTAGCACGGTGAAAGCCAATGCATATATGAGGGTTGCCATTGTGGTAATGGGCGAACTGAACAACCCCATGGAAGTTTCTAAAATGGATTCCCAGTTGAATGTGGAACTTCCTGTGGTCTAGTAGTATAAGATTAATTCTTATGGACCTAAGATTCCATTGGATGTCTTATGCGTAACCGCGCATGTTCTAGATTTGTTACATGATCACTTTAGATGATCGAATATGGGCAAACTCAGACATGCACGTCTTACGTAGTAAGGCACATGAGAATCAAGAGGAATCTATCTCTGACATTAGCCAATCGGTTAATCTCCTATGGTTACATAGTGAATCGACTTAAGGAATCTTCGGCCGAAGTATGATATCTAAAGAGGCATAGGGTTTCCTCGTTTAGATAGTCGAAGTCGAAGTCAATTTCACATAACGTGGGAAACATAGTATTGAATTAATAGAGCTTCGACCTTAGCCACTGCTCTACATTCAATCGGGAGATTAGATAGAGGGATCTTACTTATGCGAGGATCAAGATCGCAAAAGGCATTTCTTTACTTTCGTTTTATCTAGGTCTTTGGGACCCTATGCTAGGTGGGAAACCGCGATTTGTAAGTGCCGAGAATTAGCTTGGTGACTAATTCGAGGCTTGATTAAATCAAAGGATTGATTTAATCTAGTACTTTCCATTTTAGGAAAGTACACTAGCACTGTGGGAAGGTGTACTTACTACTAGATAGAAACCAGCCTAAGGGGTCACACACTAACTCGAGAGAGTCACTGCTTGAATAGATGTGATTAATCAATTTCGAGGAAATTGAGGTAATTAGGAAAGTGTAGTACTTTCCTAATATGGATATAAATTAATTGAAGGGTTCAATTAATTTTACTCTTTTAATTAATCTTGTAGAATTAATTAAATTAATGGACCTAGTAGAGTCCAAGTATTTTATTTAATTGGGTAGAGCCCAAGTTAAATAAATAAATATTGGAATTAGTTGGTTGGATTTAATTTGACTTGTATTTAATTGATGGGTTGGGCCTATAATTAAATTGAGAAGTCAAAATTAAATCCTAGAGTCCAATTGACTTGTGCTGACCGATTTTTATGAGTAAAATAAGGGAGGGGGCAGTTTTTATGTAGTGGAAGAGGAAAAGAGTTTTCCCCTCCTCCAATTCTTCATCATTGACAAGTTATTTGACTTATCACCTTATAGGATGAAAATTACTAGAGAGTTTAGGAGAAACGAAGTTTCCTTTTCCTAATAGGACTCTAGGTAATCTTCACCTATAAATAAGAGATGAAGAAGACTAAAATTGATGATTAAAAAATTGCTGGAAAATCCGCCCCCTTCCCTAGACTTAAAATCGGCCACCTTCTTCCTCTTTCCAACAAGACGTCGTTCTATTCATGTGTTGAATTAAACGACTTAGAAAATATTCCTGCTCTTCACATAATCAAGCCTAAGTTAATCTTAGAATCGTTTTGTTGTCTAACACGCAAGGAAAGATGATTGGTGACTTAAATGAGGTGTGGATACATCTTAGAGGTGCAACGCTTAGAGCACTCTAAACCGGGAGATACGAAAAAATGACGGGCAATTTCTCACCCAAGGAAAATTGTGTGGATTTGCACCACAGGGTTGCTGAGATCCAAAGTACGAGGTGAAACAAAATTTTCGAAAGGTATAATTTCGCTTACCTCTATATCAAATTCGATCGAACCAACTCCATATTCCTGTTTACGGGTTGTTGTACGTTTACTTTTGTAAAATTTTAATTTCCGCTGCCACGAGCCACCCGAGGGAATGAGTCAACCCAACAGAAACTTCCTAATCCTAACAACCTCTTTAGCGTCCTTTGAAGCTACTATGTATTCCGCCTCAGTGGTGGAATCAGTGGTTGTGCTTTGCTTGGAACTTTTCCAAGTCACTGCTCCACCATTGAGTGTGAATATAAACCCTGAAGTGGATTTGCGATCATCTACATCAGATTGAAAATCTGAGTCAGTATATCTATCCACCTTCAAATCTCCATGTCCATATGTTTGGACCATATCCTTAATTCTCTTCAGATACTTGAGGATATTTTTTACAGTAGTCCAATGTTTTCTTCCCGGGTTAGACTAAAAATGACTCACCATGTTAACCGTGTAGGCTACGTCTGGCCGTGTCATAACATGGTGTACATCAGACTACCCACTGCAGACGCATAGGGGACCGTACTCATTTCTTTCCTATCTTCCTCACTTTGAGGAGACCTGGACTGTGAAAGGTGCACTCCGTGTCTCATGGGTAAGAAACCTTTCTTAGAGTCTTCCATCCTAAATCTCTTTAGGACCTTCTCTAAGTAAAGGTCTTGGGAAAGTCCTATCATTCTATTTGTTCTATCTCTGTAGATACGAAATCCTATAATATAGGTTGCTTCTCCCAAGTCTTTCATGGAGAATGTATTTGAAAGCCACCTTTTGACTGATGTGAGCATTCCTACATCATTTCCTATGAGTAGAATTTCATCCACATATAAAACAAGGAAAGTGATTTTACTCCCACTAACCTTATTGTAAACACATGGTTCATTTTCATTTTTGGCAAAGTCAAATCCTTTGACAGCTTCATCAAAATGTAGATTCCAACTTCTAGAGGCTTGCTTAAGTCCATAAATGGATCTCTTAAGTTTGCACACCTTATGGATATCAAATCCAGATGCAAAGACTTTAGGCTGCTCCATATAGATATCCTCTTCGACGAATCCATTTAGGAAAGCTGTCTTTACTTCCATCTGCCATATCTCATAGTCCAAGTGTGCAGCTATTGCGAGCAGAATTTGAATAGACTCGATCATTGTCACAAGTGAAAAGGTTTCTTGGTAGTCAATTCCTTCCTTTTGACTATAACCTTTTGCTATAAGACTCGCCTTGTATGTGTCAACATTTCCATCCGGGCCTATCTTTCTCTTGTAGATCCACTTGCACCTTATAGGTGCAATGCCATCAGGACAATTTACTAGAGTCTAGACTTGGTTGGAATGCATCGATTCTATCTCTGCCTGCATAGCTTCTCACCACTTTGCAGAGTCGATGTCCATCATTGCTTGATCATAAATAGAAGGGTTGTCTCCATGGACTCCGACTGCTATAGTGTGGACACCCGGTTCCTCTTGTAGCAGATACCCATAGTACCTATCAAGTTCAAGTGGTACTTTACCAGATCTTCGCAACGTTGGTTGTGTTTCATCAGGTTCAATGTGTGTTTCTTGAACAGTCGTCTCCCTAGGTGTTTCATCTTGTTCATTAAGAGCAATTTTCCTACCTGCACCACCTTTTACAATGAATTCGTCTTCTAGAAAGTGTGCTTCCAGTGCAACAATGATCCTTTGATCTACTTGCATGTAGAAAAGGTATCCCATGAAATCGTTGGGAAAACCAACAAAATGTCCTTTAAGGGACCTAGCTTCCAATTTCTCTGCCTTTGACACGAAAAATCCTTAAGTGTTTGCACAGCAAGTGGACTGGTCATGTGTAGTAATAAAGTGGATTTTTAAGTCCAGGATGTCGAACCCACAGAGACTCGTATTTTAACTTAACAAGTAAAAAGCAATTAAAATTAAATCAAAAGAGGATGATTAATTGACAATGAAAAAGTGAAAACGATACTTGACAAATTGATTAAGATTCTTATGTGAGAAAGCAACTAAGGCACATGCTTCAACCGTTATTACTCGTTAATATATATGAGTGATTATTCGAATTATTAGACTACTATTGCTTTGGTGGAAAAAACCTTAATTAATTACTACCCGATCTCTCGGCCGTAATAATCCTATGATTACGTGACGGTTCTCTAAATAATTCTATCCGAGAATCAAATCATTAACCATGCATTCACGTTTTAGAATTTCTCCAGATTAATCTAGCTAACAGCACCCGAAAATCTATACCTATCTCTAGGAGCAATTCCTCATGTTTTTCGGATGATGTGGTAATTCCTTTGAACCCTAATCTATATTCTCTCGAATCATAAACTAGGCTAATTAGCAAGCATATGTTGATCAGGCATACGATTGAATAAAAGCATAAAATTAACACACAAAGCAATAATAGAATTAAGACGAACAATCAATTCATATATATAAACTCATAAAATTGGCATTCACATGGCCTTAGTTAAAGTAAATTAGTTCATACTCATAATTGGAAAAACAACTAAAATCGTCGAATTATTCATAGACAAATAATCTAGAAAATAAAATTCTCCCTATTACGAATTGATGAATTCGTGTAGAATCATCGTTCTCTTTGTCTTGCTCGTTTCTTGGCTCCAACTCTCTGCCAAAGCTAAAAATTTTGAACCCTAATGATGTTGGAAGAGGATGTATTTATAGATGATGATCTACAGGTCTCCTAGTTGAATTAGGAATGAAAACTTTCCAAAACTCGTCCAGCCGCCTCTCACGTCCGGACTGCATTTTTCCCACGTACGTACGTTGACCAGTCAACGTCCGGGCTGCATTTTGGCCACGTCCGGACTGTGAAGGCAGTGTAGAAAATTTGTGTTTTTCGGCTCCTTTCGCTCGATTGTTAGGTTTTTTACCCCTGTACTCATTTAACAAACATATCAAAGCCACAAGTGGTAAAAATCACTCATAATCGACTCTAAATAAAACAATAATCGGGCCCTAAAACACGTAAAACTCAAGCTTATCAGCCTTCGTCTTCTTGATGTAGGCACCGCGTCCCCAAACCCTAATGTACTTAAGGTTTGGTTTCCTATTTCTCCATATTTCATATGGAGTCTTAGGAACGGACTTGGAAGAACATATATTCAAGCTATGAACAGCTGTAAGGAGTGCCACAAAGAGATGGATAAATCAGTGTAGCTGAGCATAGACCGAACCATATCCAATAGTGTTCGATTCCTACGCTCTGCTACCCGGTTTAGTTGTGGAGTTGTTGGTGGTGTGAGTTGCAATATAACCCCATGTTCCATTAGGAACTGATCAAACTCTCTACTCATATATTCACCTCCACGATCCGATCGTAGAGCCTTTATATGATGACCAGTTTGTTTTTCCACCAAAGCCTTAAATTCTTTGAACTTATCAAATGATTCAGACTTATATTTCATTAGATACACAAGACCATACCTTGAATGGTAATCAGTGAAAGTAATGAAATAGTGGAAACCTCCACGAGCCATTTCTCCAAATGGTCCACAAACGTCGATGTGCATAAGTCCTAATACTTCAGTGGCTCTTTCAAAAGTCCCGGTGAAGGGTGATCTAGCCATTTTTCCTTTGAGACAAAATTCACAAGTCAGATAGTGATCCAATCCCAATGGGTCAATTAACCCATCTTTCTCCATATTGTGCATCTTTAGCTCGCCGACATGGCCTAGTCTTAGATGTCACTTTAAGCTTAGGTTAGTACTTTGCCTATCACACTTTTTTGAGATAAAATTTGCAACACACTCATTTTGCATGTTTAAATAATAGAGGTCATTGATTAAAGTAGCAGTGCCAACAATCTTCTTATGAAATAAAATACCGCAAGTACTATCAATGAAATTAAAAACATAATTGTTCCTAACCAACATAGGAATTGAAATAATGTTCTTAAGCCCGTTGGAAACCCAATGGGTATTTTTATTCAAATAGAAATTGAGTTGGCCCATTGTTTTATAGAATAAAATGATCCTCTTGCGTTTTAAATTGATTAATAGCCCAAACAATAATTCACATCCTAAAATATTTAAATTGGATTTAAAATAATTGAATTAGATTTGATTATTAATTAAAATGCATAATAAATTGGATTTATTTCAATTGAATAGGATTCAAGCAATTTTAATTAAACAAATTGAGATTTGGTCACTCTAAGTTTATTTAAATAAAATTTAGATGAAACGTGATCAAATGAGATTTAGTCAAGTATATAAAATTGACTTGGGGTTGATTTTATTTTAGATTAAATTGTCATATGCCCACTTGACATTAGATTAAATTTAATATCATCGAATTAAGTAAATTGGATTTACAATTAAAACTAGATTTTAATATAAATTAAACTTGGTTTAGATTTTTACATGTAACTTTCATTACATGAAATGACACTTTAATTGGAATAAAGCAAGACAAGAATAAATAGGATTTATTCTTTTTTTTTTTTTTGGAACTCAGTAAGCGTTGTATTAATATAAACTCAACTCTTTACAGCATTTACCAGGCATACCTGGTTAACTCAAACTCCAAATTTACAATTAATGCTATACCATATTTTCTCCACTCTCTCTGTTACACTACTTCTATTGCCTTGAAACATTCTTCTATTCCGCTCGAGCCACAAATTGTAAATGATAGCAGCACACATGGCCCGTCTTTTGTAGCTTGAGATAGTCTTCCCCTTGCTAATCCGACTACTCCATGTGACCACATCTTCCCATTTGTAACAGCGACACACCATTTCCAGCTTCCTCCACGACTGCACGAGCACTTCCCTTGTGAATTCACACTCAAAAATTAGATGGTTTCTGCTTTCCTCACCCGCTACACAGTATACAATGGGATTCTGCTATGTTATACCACACACTTAGTCTATCCCGAGTTTTGAGCCTGTTAAGGATAGCTAACCACACTATGAATCTAAGTTTTGCAATAGGTCCTTTCCTCCAAACTATTGACCTCCACTGGACCTCATCCCTATGTTCTAGTGTGTGTAAACAGGCATTTTGAATTGTGAAGTTCCCTTCTTTCCACTTAGTATGCACAACATCTACAACAGGCATTTAGATAGTATGCATTGACCCACCGGATCCACATTGAATCCTTTTTAGAAGCAATGTTCCAGATGTTTTTAAAAATGGCAGCAACATTCCAGGCCCCAATTGAGATTATATCCAGACCATCTTCCTTTTTTGGTAGACAAAGATCTGACCACTTCACTGTCGCCGGGTACCTACTTGTTGCCTTCCCACTCCAAAGATAGGTTCTACACATTCTATCAATCTCCTGCACCACTGTCAATGGAAGAGGGAAAATTAAGCTCCAATACATTTGAATGCCAAAAAGTACATATTTAATAAGCAACATCCTTCCCACAAAAGAGAGATATTATGATGTCCATGATCTTATTCGCTTTAGAATCCTCTCTATCAAGCTTTGGCAGTTTTTGATTGTCAACCTAGAAGCAACAAGAGGAACTCCTAAATACCTCATTGGCATTTCCCCCTCAACAAAACCCATGATGTTGAGGAACTGATTTTTATCTGCCTCTGTCACTCCACCACAAATTAGCTGACTTTTCTCCAAATTTGCTTTCAAACCAGAGACATCAGAGAAGTGATCAAATGTAGTCTTGACATGCCTAATGGAATGTTCATCTCCCTTACTGAACATCATCAGATCGTCGGCAAAACAAAGGTTTATCAGACCAACTCTTCCACACTTAGGGTGAAACTTGAAAGTTGATTCCAGGTGAAGTCTTTTGAAACCCCTAGATAGATATTCCATTACTAACACAAAGAGATACGGGGACATAGGATCCCCTTGTCTCAATCCTCGCCGCCCCTAAAAAAATCCAAATAACGAGCCTTGCATCATAATTGAGAATTTGACAGTACTCACACATTGCATTATGAATTATGTCAGCTCCTGGGAAAATTCAAATGCAAGCAGAATTTTTCCAGGGAAACTCCATCCAACTGTATCATACACTTTCTTGATATCAACTTTCATGACTGCTCTTGGGGATAACCACTTCCTGTTATAACCTTTCACTAATTCGTGACAAAGGACCACATTATCCACTATGGTCCTGCCTTTAATGAAGGCCCACTGTACTTGGAGTTGGACTTTTCGGTATCAAGTGTAGAATAGTATGATTTAACTCTTTGAGCAGCGTTCTTTTTGTATAACTATCCATAACTGCCTTTGTCACTTCTCCTCCAATGATACCCTATGATCTTCTGAAAAAACCCGAGTTATAACCGCCTGGCCCAGGGCTCTTCTCCTCTGGGGTGGAAAAGACCACATCCTTTCTTTCCTCCTCTGTGACTAGTTTCTGAAGGGTGATAACGTCCTCTGATGAAAGTGTATACCCCCGGTGGATGGTCTCTGTATCAATTACTTCAGTTGTTGGACTTGTGGATCCTATTAATCCTTGATAAAATTGCAAGTTTTCCTCTTTTACTTGATCAGGATCACTTAGTCTCTCTCCTTTACTATTCTGCAAAGTGTAAATTTTCCTTTGTGCCTTTCGCTCTTTTACCTGGGAAAGAAATACCGCGTGCACTCGTCATTTTTTTGGAAGAATCCTGCCTTAGCCCTCTGCTTCAGGATGTTAACTTCTATATTTACTAATATTCTCAGCTCACCGTAAGTTGATTTTTCCCTCTCAATCAGTCCTTTGTCAAAGGGTGCTTGAGTAAGATTTTGTCTGATATCTGTTAACTCCCTTCTTTTCTCTTGTACTCGATCAGTGATATGTGAATAGTTCTCCTTATGCATCACTTTCAACCTTTTCTTGAGGTTTCTGCATTTTTGTACTACTCTGTACATTTTGGTCCATTTAATCTCCTTTCCCCATTCCTGCTTTACTATGTCAAAAAAGCTTGGGTGTCTAGTCCAACCATTTAAGAATTTAAAAGGCGGCTTACCCAACTCAGTGTCATGTACACTCAAAATCATGGGGCAGTGATCTGAGATGCCTTTCTCTGGAAAGTGCACTCCCCCCCTCTATCTGCATGAACCAGTCTCCAATGGCCAGAACTCGGTCCAGTTTGCAATATACTCTTGTTGGTCTATCATGGTGATTGCACCAGGTATAGAAATGCCCAGTAAAGGGAATATCCTCCAACCCCAAACTTTCAATACACTCCTTTATATCTATGTTACCCCCATCATACTGTCCATCACTTTGCATTTTTTCATTGTGATGGAGAGTTGCATTCCAATCACCTAGAAGCACCCATGGTTCCATGATTCTCATGTCACCTAGCTCCTTCCACAACTGCTTCCTTCTGATATCGTCATTCTTCCCATACACAGCAGTCACAATACACTTATATTTTCCTATCTCCACCTTACAGATAATCTGTTGTTCAGAGACAGTTAAAACAGTGCATTTTGTGGTACTAGTTTTCCATAATATCCATATCCTTCCATTCACAGCAGCTATGTGGTTGTTTATTATATTCCAGTCACTCCCAAAACATTGTCTCACAGTGTCTTAATTTTGTGGTTTAACCTTAGTCTCAACAATTACAAACAAATCAATCTTATTCACCTCAATAAGCTTCTTAACAGCTACCTGTTTGTCAGAAGTATTGAGACCCCTTATATTCCAGGCCCCTAAATTCATAGGTCTGTGGGTCTTCACTCTATGGTATTCCACCTTCGGCCACTACACCCACTTGGCTAAGTACTTGAAACAGATTACTTAAGCTATGCTGGACTTCTATATTAGTCTTTGGTCCAATCCAATTATTCCCCTTCCGCTGCCTTGAGTTTCTAACTTCTTGCCACTCACTGCTCACCCATTTTCCTTTTTCTTGTATCTGTATTTGTGGTGGTGTATTATGTACTACTGTCTGAACAGGTGGGTGGCCATTTTGACTTGTTTCCGGATCCTTTGATGACTGCTCTATTCCTGAATTCATCACAATAATATTTGGTCCAACCATTGTCCTCTCTACAGGCCTCTTTACTTGCCATTGTTGTGTAATTTGCTTATGACATCTTCCTTCTTTGTGTCCCCAATGATGACATCTTGTGCAAAATGTTGGTAACCATTCATATTGGATCCCCTGTTTAATCACCTTCCCAGTTACCTCACTTTTGATGCACACTTCCTTTGGTAAATCCTGCCCCACTTCAACTCGGACTAGTACCCTCGCCTATTCGAGTTTCAATTTTTTAGTTGTCATCTGTATGTAAAGGGGTACCAATCTTACTACAATTTTGCTAAGACTGCTAGTTGCCCACATTTCTAAGGGGAGATTTGGTAGCTGGATCCAGATTGGGATATTTGACAGCTCCTCCCCTACAACCAGACCCTCTATCCACCTTTTCAGAATCAATGGCTTTGAGTAAAAGAATTGGGTACCTTTATTGTCCGCCGCATTGAGTTCCTCTTTCGATTCAAATCGAAGCATAAAGTAATCCTTCTCATGCTTTACCACTCTGGGCATTACGATCCCCTTCCACCTCGATTTGAGAAAATTCACCACTACTGATATTGGGACATCTTGGCTAAAGATGTTAGCGGAGAGGGAATACTTCCAGTAAGCCAATTCTGGTGCCACATCTTCTTTTGTAAGCTAGATTTCATCCCCCTCAGTTTCAACCTTTTCCAGTACTAGCCCATTAGCCTTTCGCGATTCCCTGTAAATAAGTCTCGCCACTTGCGCTCCTTTAGCCGTTCTGGTTCAGCTTTCTGTTGTGCAGTGGGTTTGTCACCGTTTGTTGCTGCTGATTCCCCCTGAACAATCTCCGATGTTCTGCCATTTGCCTCATTGACCCTAATCAAACCCTCTTCTGCAATCACCTCCATATCGATTTCAAGCGGCATGGTTTCTGTCCCACCCTCCTATTCTACCTCAATCTATGTGTTCCCACTCGCCAATGAGGATTGCGCCATGGTTTGTGGTTGATTCGGGCTCGCTATTTCCGTTGTCGTACGCTTGATTCTTCTTCTCGCCATTTTGGGGTTTTTAGTGCACGTTAGCCTACTAACGTGCGCCGAGAAAGAGACTCAAAAACCCTTGTTTTTAATTCTATCAATAGGATTTATTCTCATCTTGATTAAACTAATTTTTTATTTACATCAAGTTAATTGGATTCACTTTTAAATTAAAAATAATATTTTGATATTAGTTTAGATTTGTTCACCCACACAATCTTTACTAGATAAAGATATCCTTTAATCTGATTAAAGTGATCGAGATAAATTGAATTTGTTTTGATATAATTAAATAGGATTTAATAATTAAATTGAATTTAAATATTCAATTAAATTGGATTTAGTTGATATTAAATAATTAGACTTATCTGTCACAAATGTGTTTTGTTTATATGCTCCTTTTATGTGATGGTGATACCTCATATGGACTATAGTTGTAATTCTCCCATTTAATAGATACTGAGTAAGTAAAGGGCATTGGATGTCATAGCTCTCCATCAAGCTTTAGAAGATGGGTTCGCCTAGGGTACATGGTATCGTCTCGGAATTAGGAGGGTCATGCATCACGACGTGTGACTTTATTTTCTCTAGTGCATCTGATGCCTTCATGTCGAAACGAATTTTGCCCCATATATTGAATAAGGTTGCAAGGCGAGATTAAATTGTTAGACTGAAAGATGTTGATGGGAAAACAACTCAGATGGATCACCATCTTTATATCGAATCAGGTTGCAGTTCAGTGATCCATGAGCTAAAGATGATTGAATCATCAGTTAGAGCAATTGATGTATGACATCACCTAAAAGGTCTTACAAGACATATGTCGAATAAGGTTACAACTTGTTTAGATCGTTGAGAAACTCGATCACACATTATGAAACCCATCCAACGAGGTTTTTTATTATTGCAGTGGGAGTGCAATATTTTGAGAAAAATTTTGGGAGTCAAGTAAACTTTAAAAATCCATGATTTTACTTGAAATACATAATAACGCATCTAATCGTAAATCTTGGTATTTTCTGCAGTTGATTTTCTTCACACTATGACTAACCCTTTGAAAGTATTGCTTGAGAAAAATGTTCTCACTGGACTAAACTACTTTGATTGGATCGAGGCATTGAGGACGGTCCTCAATGATGAATCATTTGAATATATGCTTGAGCTGGATCATCCACAAAGGCCTGGGGTCCACGAGGATGAATCTGTTCTTTTGGCATACTCAAATTAGATCTTTGACGCAAGTAAAGTAAGAGATTATATGTTGAGCTCCATGTGCAGTGAATTGCAACATACACATGATGTAGCACCCACCAACTTAGAGTGACCCGCCACACCGCAATGCTAGCTCAATCTAGTTGATCGTCCCTTCTCAAGCCAGCGCCAAGCGTCAGAACTATATGAATAATTTGTCTGCTCAAACTAAATTTTTTTACATTCCAAATAAACCAACAATAAATTTCTAATTAATCCTATGCAAGTCAAAAACAACTCGATCAATCAAAGGTCTCAAAGACAAAACATATATATACCAAATTGTACATCCCAAACATAACTCCCTCTAATAGCAACGAACCAATGCTTCTTTTACTCCACATTTCTCCCTTCAAATCCAACATACTAAGCTTATCTGAATAGGAAGAAAAAAGGAGGCGTGAGTCCGAATGACCCAGTGAGGTAGGTTAACGGTTTTCTTTACCTTTATCTTTGAAAGAGAATCTACAGCGAAAGAATACAAAAGAAACAAGATCACACGTATCGACCCAATCATTGAAGAAAACAAACTATCAGAACAATGAACATCAATTACAAAACATATAACGAAGCCAAAATGAATAACTCATATACTTTACATTCATGTCATATATATATATAATTATTTATGCATATAAGCTTTAGATTATCTACACAAAAAGTAGCCTATAATAATTTATAAATACTACTAGCCCATTTCACATATAGATAGAGTATAATATTAGCTATATAAGCAAATAGTAAAATATTTATGGTCAAGCACGAATGGCTAAAATCGAATAACTATGAAATCTAATTAACGTTAATTATAACTCTTACCTTAGCCTCTATAACATTAGGAGCCGAAAATGTAGGGTGTTACAATCCCCCTAGAGAATTTGGTCCCCAAATTCAAAGAGGAACAAGACGATGAGACTACATACCCAGAATATTATTTCTCATTTCTATGTTGCTTCTACTGTGCTGCGTTGTTCCGGAGCTATGACTTGTCGATGTTCCTTGATCTTCACTATTATGAATGTCGAACTAAATCAATCCAGCAGGTACGACACGCCCCACACTGAAGAAATCCTTAATATAATAACATCACATAATAATACGTTGAAGGTACGACAATCCATGAAGAAACATGAAGAACAAAAGACAAAGATGCAAAGGAACTCTTGTACACACATCGAGGCACACTCTATCATTGAGCAGGGCCTTCTGTACCAAACAGAAACTATAATAATAAGACACACAACCACGGCCAGGTTCGAGGGACTAACACCACCATAATAAAACTTAGATAAAATAGCAGTAGCACCCAGTACAACAAACAAACAACATTTTTTCGACCCAACGATCAGACTAGTGGAAAACACATCAAAAAGCTCAATACAAAATAGCAGAAGCAGCATGTAAACAAGAGAACATGACATCACAAATTTAAATTTTGGATTGGCCAAAGATATCATCCAACAATGGTATCGGGCGAAGACAGACGAATAAATTTTAGGATAGACTATTTTTTTGTATTAAATGTTGGGAGCTCAACTTTGGAATCAGAACCAGCACATACCACCACCCTAACATTCGCTGACGATCGGCTCTAGAAAAACCAACGCAAAGTTGCCCATGAGAGAAAATAGACTCCTACAAATAAATGCCAATGTAGTCTAAAGTCTAGCCCTGCACCTTGTTAATAGTCATTGCAAAGCAGAGGCGTAATGGAAGATGCCCTATCAGAACCCTGCAGAGGTATTCTAGGAATAAAAACATGCCAACCACTGTAATCCCCAACTGCCATTTCAGCTGTAAATAAACATGGACCAAGATGATGGACAATCAACTTGGCGCCGTTGCACAAGCATTCAGACAGATCCAAATTACTGAGCAACATAACTGAGTAGTTCACCTTTAGAACAAGCTTATGAGGAGGCAAGCCAACACCAGAAATAGAATTTATATAATCTTTGTAGCCAGCCTATTGAGATGGGTTATCAGTTTTATAGAAACTCAAATACTCATGGGGCACTCTAGGGAATATTTCAATAAGTTGAAAGTTTATATTGTCAACAACAATTCTTTGGTGTTAATATAGCACGATTCATAAGAGTCAATGGGTTGTCATTACAACCGAATGATGATGGAAACACACGATGTATAAGATGCTTGATGGATTCCTCAGGATCCAAAAATGGAATTTATAAATGATGGGGAAGCTACACAACATCATCCACAACACACGGATAAGTGCCATTACCAATATACATGAGGAAATCAATAAAAGTCGGATCCACACGCGCACGCATGTTAACTTCTAATTTGATTTTCTAAATTGATGGCCACACAAACTTACTGTACTGGCAGCGACCATATCTTCGCGAGATCCTCTAACAACTATAGGCAATGTCTGTCTAAAGTCCCCCCACGAATAACACGACCTTTTCCCCAAAAAAAGATCAGACTCACAAACATCTCGCAACAATTTATCAAGGGACACTATAATACTCTTGTTAGCCATTGTAGCCTCATCCCACACAATTATTTTAACATATTTGATCAATCTAACAAGGCTACTCTATTTTCTCAACCTTGATTCAGTATTGTGAAACTTAAACCTAGAATGAGCTGTACGCCCCTCCTGTGTGCAACCATGCGGCAACACCAGAAGTGGCTACCGACAACACTATTTCCCCGTGTAACCGAATGTGACCAAACAAGTCTCTATACAAAAACATCCTTCCAGATCCTCCAGGTCCATCAATAAAGAAAGCTCCACATGTAGATCCACTAAGCGCAGAAACCACCAAGTCAAATGCACGGCGCTGACAGGTGTTCAACTTACTTTCTGCAAGCAAATCACTATTGGACACCTTGAATGCCTTATCCCGAGCACACTTCGTCGAAAATTTGATCTCTTCTATTAACTTCACTATATCAGGCATCAACGAATAGTCGTTTATACTTTTACCCATGGACTGCAAAATAAAGTGAATAGACTCCAAAGTCTTTACCCGAGCAATAACATCGTCATGCCTGGTTGCTTTCTAATGTCATCGGACAAATGATGCTCAAATGCATTCCACAGATTGACAGGATCATTAGGAACGCAGTACATAAGAATGATCGTGAAGAGACGCTGCAGGCTGTAAGAAACCTGATGCACAGCAGCCTCTTCCAAACATTCCATTATGTACGAATTGCTTTCAAGCAGGCCCAATTGTAACGTCGCCTCCCGAAACATGGCATATTCAGGGCCACCAACAGTCCGTAGATATTCATTAGACGGAGGCGCCCTTATACTGTTGAACAATAGCCACTCATAGAATCGCCTTCTTTACATTGGTTAACTGTTACGAGCCGACCAAGAACTTGTTGCTTCAACCACCAGGCCCATATACGTGAATAATAATTCCACACATACTATTCTAGAAACTCTCTATACAACAAATTTAGACACCTACAGTTCGCATCATACCGGTTGAGCCTGAAAAATTCAGTAAGCAAAGTTCTCCAAAGATGAGGATCAGCGACCACATGTGCAAGAGTTTGATCCCTTCTAAAGTGAATAAGATGTTGGTTTTCTAAATGCACAGGCAACACCATAGCTGAAGGATGCATATATCTCAGAGTGAATCCATAAATCCACCAGAAAGACTCTAGTGTTGTTACCCAACTGCTATTTCAGCTGTGACTAAGCGTGGATCAAGATGACGGACAATCAACCCGGCACCGTTGCACAAGCCTTTAGACGGATTCAAATTCCTGAGCAACATAACTGAGCAGTTCACCTTTTGAACAAGCTTTTGAGGAGGCAAGCCAGCACCAAAAATAGAATTTATATAATCTTTGTAGTCAGCCTATTGAGATGGGTTATCAATTTTATCGAAACTCAAATACTCATGGGGCACTACAGGGAATTTTTCAATAAGTTGAAAGTTTATTGTGTCAACAACATCATTCTTTGGTGTTAATGTAGCACAGTTCACAAGAGTCAGTGGGTTGTCATTACAACCGAATGATGGAAACACACGATGTATAAGATGCTTGATGGATTGCTCAGGATCCAAAAACGGAATACACAAGTGATGGGGAAGCTACAAAACATCATCCACAACACACGGATAAGTGGCATTACTAATATACTGTTGGGAAAAATTGCAAAAAAACAAAAATGCAACGGAAGAATTATAAGTTTAATCCCAGTGGCTCATCTCTATTTCTCGTATTTAAATTGAGTTTTACGAAATTAATTACCGTTCTCGCGTATGTTGAAATCTGAACCAGCTATGCCATCCTTTCTTGAACAGCAAATCCGTCGTTTTCTCTAAATTGCCACGCCAGAGTCAAAAACGAAAATCACCTTCTTCTTCACCTTGATGGACGGCTAGAGTGAGAGAGAAAGGGAGGAGATTCTGACTTGGAGAGAAAGTTTGTGAGTTATTTCTCTTGACCTAGTTATTCTTTTACTAAGTAGTACATATACTATAATAGAAAACAATTACCTAGGCTTCATAAGCCCCATAAGTGGACGCCCACTTGTAGGCTTTTAAGCCTTCGGGCTTTTGTTTATTAATTAATTAAATAAATAATATTATTTATCCAATAAATAAATTAATTAAATAATCAATTAAATTCATGTTAATATTATAATTAAATTCCCATGAGGAATTAATTAATTCATTAACTTAATTAATTAATAAAATCATGTAATGATTAATTAATTAATCTCGATATCCAATACCGAAAATTCTCTCAAGTCTTTTTCCTACGATTTTCTTTTTGCACTTCCCTTAAGCGCGACTCTTTAGGGTCGTCTCAAAAGGCAATTGGGAGGAAACCAAAAGGATGTGAGTAACACCTAGCCAGTCATGTGGCTCACATCGTATCCCAATTGAGAACGAATGAATAGGATCATTCCAAATCATATACGCTGTGAATACCGTACGTGTATAAACCTTTTATTCTTGTATCCCAATCAAGTGAGAGTCATGGTTTTAATCAAACTCACATGACTTGACCATATGCTTAGCTCATAATGAGTCGAGGTCATTTTATGCTTTGGTCAAAGACTTTTAACCTCACTCATTCATGACTGCATAGGATACTTAGCTCATTCACTTATGAGAGAATAAATCTCATTTTGCTAATCAGTTAACAATGCTACTTGCCCATCAAGTCGCACTTCGAGGTCGATCCCACCAAAGGGTGATTTGGATCTAACTACTCTAATGACAGACTTGATGTCACAAGTACATCTTCAACTCGAATCCTCAGGTCTAAGGTTCACGCATACCTATCACAACTTATCAGTTTCATCATTGACTGTTAGTGAGTGAATACCCATGTGATGAAACTGATGCGAGCCATGTTCAAACATATTAGTCCAACTTATATGTCCATGACATAAGTTCCCACTATCATTCCCATAGTGTTCGACTGGCACTTTCTCTGTCAAAACTTATATCATGCAAGTCCTTGTTCTGTATTGATGTCGAGTCAAATACTTTCTTAGACTTGCGAACCCTATTTAGAGAATAAGGATCAAACCCTTCTAGTGCCATTCTCCCTATCCCATAGGAAGTAGAAGGTTTTCCTTATACTCAAGGACTTTACGATGTTTATTAACACCTTACAAACGCCTATAAGAAAACAACAAGATAATGCCTTATATATAATAAAAGGATATTGTTTAGTTATAAGTTAATGCCCTATAAATCTATCCTCTTTATGGCATTTGAGGGCATGCACTCTAACAATCTCCCACTTGCACTCAATGCCATTTGCTATGGTATTTAATACCCATCCCTTCGAGATGTTTTTCTAGCACCGCCTGTGCCAATGCCTTGGTCAATGGATCAGCGACATTGTCAGCTGAGGCTATTTTCTGAACAGATATTTCTCCTCGTGAATGATCTCTCTAATGATGTGATATCTCCTCTCGATGTGTTTAGACTTGTTGTGAGACCTAGGTTCCTTTGCTTGCGCTATTGCTCCGGTGTTGTCACAATAAAGTGGCAACGAGAGCTTTATGTTAGGAACCACTTGAAGTTCTTCTATGAACTTCCTTATCCAAACAGCCTCTTTAGCTACCTCAGAGGCAGCTATGTATTCAGCCTCTGTAGTGGAGTTCGCGGTTGTGCTTTGCTTGGAACTTTTCCAAGTTACCGCCCCACCATTGAGGGTGAATACGAATCCTGAGGTGGATTTCTGGTCATCGACATCAGATTGAAAATCCGAATCAGTGTACCCGTCCACTCTCAGGCTACCACTCCCATAGATGAGAATCATATCCTTGGTTCTCTTCAGATACTTTAGGATATTCTTCACAGCTATCCAATGTTCCTTGCCTGGGTTTGCTTGAAATCGACTAACAACGCTTACCGAATAAGCAATGTCAGGTCTAATACACAGCATTGTGTACATCAGGCTACCCACTGTTGATGCATAGGGTACAGTGCTCATTTCCTTTCTATCTTCCTCACTTTGAGGACACATAGTTTTTTAGAGATGTATCCCATGCCTCATTGGCAGGAACCCTTTCTTAGAATCCTCCATCCTATATCTCTTTTGGACCTTTTCTAAGTAAAGGGCTTGAGAAAGCCCTATCATTCTATTTGTTCAATCTCTGTAGATTCGAATCCCTAGAATATAAGTTGCCTCTCCCAAGTCTTTCATGGAGAAAGTACTCGAAAGCCACTTCTTTACAGTGGTGAGCATTCCTATATCATTCCCTATGAGTAATATGTCATCTACATATCACACAAGGAATGTTATCTTGCTCCCACTAACCCTCTTGTAAACACATGGCTCGTTTTCGTTCTTGCTGAAGTCAAATCCTTTGACAGCCTCATTAAAACGTAGATTCCAGCTACGGGATGTTTGCTTGAGTCCATAAATGGATCTCTCAAGCTTACACACCTTATAAGTATGCTCCTCGGATACAAAACCTTTAGGTCGTTCCATATAGATATCCTCTTCCAGGCATCCATTTAGGAAAGCAGTTTTGACATCCATTTGCCATATTTCATAGTCTAGGTGTGCGGCTATTGGAAGTAGAATCCTTATTGATTTGATCATAGCCACTGGCGAAAAAGTTTCTTGGTAGTCAATTCCTTGTTTATGACTATACCCTTTCGCCACTAGCCTGGCTTTGTAGGTGTCAACCTTGCCATCAACACTAATCTTTCTCTTGTAGATCCATTTGCACCCGATCGGTTTTATCCCTTCAGGTTGGTCCACAATTTTCCAGACTTGGTTTGCGTGCATCGAATCGATCTCAGTTTGCATAGCTTCACGCCATCTAGTAGCATCCACATCCACCATTGCTTGATCAAAAGTGGAGGGATCATCTCCATGATCCTCCTCTAATACAGAATGGAGATCCAGCTCCCTCTGTACTACATATCCATACCTCTCAAGCGGTTGAGGTACTCTACTTGATCTTCGTGGTTGTGGTTGTGTTACAGAAGGTTCGGTTCTCACTTCCTATGTAGATGTATCCACTGGAGTCTCATTTTGTTCTTCTAGAACAATCTTTCTACCCGCTCCTCCTTCTTGAATGAACTCATCTTCAAGAAAGTGGGCTTGTAAAGCTACAATGATCCTTTGATCATCGTGCAGGTAAAAGAGGTATCCCATTAAATCCTCAGGATATCTAACGAAACGTCCCTTCAAGGATCTAGCCTCCAACTTGTCTATTTTGGTCTTTTTGACATAAGCCGGACATCCCCAAATCTTGATGTGATTAAGACTTGGTTTTCTATTCCTCCATATCTCATAGGGAGTCATAGGAACAGACTTGGACGGACATCTATTTAAATTGTGTACAGCTGTAAGCAGCGCATGACCCCACAGTGAAATGGGTAAGTCAGTGTAGCTGAGCATGGAGTGAACCATGTTCAACAAAGTTTGATTCCTTCGCTCTGCTACTCCATTTAACTGTGGTGTCGCTGGAGGTGTGAGCTATAATACTATACCATTCTCTCTGAGGTATATATCAAACTCGTCGCTCATATATTCTCCTCCTCGATCCGATCGAAGGGTTTTCATATGTTGACCAGTTTGATTTTCCACTAAAGCCTTGAACCCTTGAACTTTTCTATGGATTCAGACTTGTGCCTCATCATGTACACTAGACCATATCTTGAATGATCATCAGTGAAGGTGGTGAAGTAAAGGAAACCTCCTCGTGCCATTTCTCCAAATGGACCACAAACATCAGTATGCACTAAGCCTAAGATTTGTGAGGCTCTTTCAAAAGTCCATGTGAAGGGGGATCTAGCCATCTTGCCTTTGAGACAAGATTCACAAGTAGGATAGGGATCCAATCCCAATGGGCTAATTAGTCCATCTTTCTCCATTTTGCGAATTTTATGTTTGCCGGCATGGCCTAGTCTAAGATGCCAAATCAATCTTTGGTTTATTCTAAGCCTGCTACGTTTTCTTTGTATAGTATTCACAGAACACTCATTCTAGACATTAAGGTAATACAATCCATTTATTAAAGAAGCAAAGCCTACTAATTTATTACCATAATAAATGTTGCATTGTTCAATAATAAAACGGAAAGTGTAACCAAATTTAACTAAAACGGGAATAGAAACAATGTTTTTAAGCCCATTGGGCAAAACTAAAACATTATCCAGAAATAGTATATGTCCAGAATAAAAAATCAATGAGGTAGATCCAATTCCAGTAGCTGCGACGCTATGCCCGCTGCCTACTTTTATCTTCACCTCATCACTGTCCAGCTTCCTTCCTCGCACCAGATCCTGATTCATACAACAAATGTGAGCACTTACACCAGAATCAAGAATCCAAGACGTAGAGAAGACGGTCATAGAACAATAAGTTTCATGAACATAAAGTTCCATACCTTGTGCGCCTGGCCCCATGTTCGGACAGTTCCTTCTCCAGTGGCCCAGCTCACCACAGTGTAGGCATCTGTCTGTCTTTTGTGGCCCTTTACGCTTGCGATTCACAGGAGCTTTTCTTTTTCCTTTATCGACACCACCCTGAGCTCCAAGCTCGCCACTCTGCTTCTTGGCTTTCTTCTTCTTATTCTTCGCCCGTTTGGGCCCAGAAGAGATAACCAATGCAGTTTCCTTTCCCTTGGGCTTCAATTGAGATTGTGCAGTGTTTAATTTTTTCATTAGCCCAGCTAAATTGCATTCAATCTCATTGCAATTGAAGTTCATGACAAATTGGGAAAAAGAATCAAGAAGAGACTGCAAAATGAGATAGGTTTGAAGTTGTGGGTTCATTGTAAAATCGAGAGCCTCCAATCTCTCGATCCTCGAGATCATCTTGAGAACATGATCCCAAACTTTCTCACCTTCTCTCATTTTAGCCCCGAAGAGCTCTTTAGATATCTCATATCTAGTAGTATGACTGTGCTCACCATAGAGCTCGACCAAGTGTGCCAAGATAGCCCTTGTTGTGGTCATCTTCTCGTGGGATCTTTGAAGCTCGTTTGCCATTGAGCCAAGAATGTACCCACGCACTCGGACGTCGTCCTTTACCCATTTTTCATGATCTTGGACTTCTTCCTTGTTGGCACGTGTTTTGACAGGAGGAGCAGGGATGTCTGTGTCCAACACGTATCCCAAGGAGTCCATGTTGAGAACTATTCTCAAGTTCCTCAGCCAATCCACGTAGTTGGGTCCGATAAGGATGTTCTTTCCGAGTAAAACGAAAAGTGGGTTGATAGTCATTTTTGTTTTTGAGAGAGATAAATCAAAATAACTACAGAAAATAAACCAGACTTTATTAGACTTGTGTAACTAAACTAAAACCAAGTTTAAAATCAAGGACTTCGACTTATAACTTGGCTCCCACTACATTTTTCGAGATTCACACTCCCACTGTGAAAAACGGAAGTGATCGTTGCAATGTACTTCGTGGTGGGGATTGATTTCTTTAATTAATCTAATGGATGGCAACCCTTTAACGATATTTGGTCCATTATTTTAATTAAAGTGATGTCCAACATCAATCTATCCAATAGGTGATTCAATCTTCTTTTTCCCATAATCCACCAAAACCGCAACCCTTTAACAATTTATAGGTTTTGTGGATTATATAAGTTCACTCCCACTAACTCCTCATAATCTAACATTTGAATTTTACCTTTCAACCCTTTAACGATATTCGGGGTGAAATATGTCTCGATTAAGGCATCTAATGCACTTAATAAAATTCTAGAATTAAATCTTGATATACGACCCCCACTTACTGGGAAGATGCCATATACTAGGTTTAATACTTAATTTCATTAAGTTTAGTGGAGGGAAAGGATACCTAGCACCCCTTACTAACTTAGTATCAATTTTTGCTTGGGAGAATTCATGTTCTAAACATTTATCTAAGTCTCACTTTGCACATTACTCAATTTATACAGCGCATATTGATAACATACATGCTTCATACAACTAATGAACATACATCGAAAGCAATAAGCCAACACATATGTCCATGGGCTTTATCTAGAGGGCCAAAGCCAATGGGCCATCATTAAAAAGCAAAAATAAACCTAGCTATTCTTCGTGGACTCCAAGCTCCTCTTCTTTTAAATTGATCTCCTCTTGAAAGGCCTATTCTATTTCTATCTATTACATGAGATTATTTAACAACATACACATAATTCTAGAAATAAAATAAACGGGCTCTAATCCGGCCCTTACAACCCATAAAAGGAAATACAATCAAAAGAAATAACCTAAGCCCATGGACAATGTCACCATCGTATAATACATGCTCGCGAAAAATAAAGAAATTATGTTGGTGATTAAGTTAATAAATAATTAGTCCAACTAATTAATTCCCTCAATAAAATTTCAAATTTTATTGATAATCATGACAATAACCATTTAGTGAGAGTCTTTAATTTAAATAGATAACTTAATTAAAAACTCCAAGAATCATTAATTAATTATTTCACTTAAATTAATAATACTCAATAAAAACAATTTGGGCTTTATTGCATAAAATATAATTACCAACCATTTGCATATTTAATTTTAATTAATTAGGCCCAAAACTAATTTATTGAAAACTCCATATTTTTAAATAAAATGGGCTTATTTAATTAAATTCGGGTCATCATCCTTTTTGACCCACCCGGATAATTAAAATAGCCCAAAACCCATTTAAATAAAAAATTGGACCCGAGGAAAATTAACCCGACCCGTTAGGACTCGGGCTCACGTGCGCTGAACGCACGACACGACGTGTGCCTTGCGCCCAGCGCACGGCTTGAGCCTGGCCGTGCGGCTAAGCGCGCGGCGCGCACGACGTCGTGCGCACACATCGCAGACTGCGCACGTTGTTTTCAACGCGCTCGTCGCGGGGTTTTTCCGACCCGATTCTCACAAAAATTAGATTTTTCAATTCACAAGTCATCATACTACAACATACATGAATTAAACGCAGAAAAATCATGGATTATCATCACAAAAAACATATTCAAAACATGCTTCAAAAAATGCGAAAAAACACATAATCACGTAATTAATTAAATACAGAAATCAGAGATTGGCTCTGATACCACTGTTGGGAAAAATTGCATAAAAACAAAAACGCAGCGGAAGATTTATAAGTTTAATCCCAGTGGCTCATCTCTATTTCTCGTATTTAAATTGGGTTTTACGAAATTAATTACCGTTCTCGCGTATGTTGAAATCTGAACTAACTATGCAATCCTTTCTTGAACAGCAAATCCGTCGCTGTCTCTAAATTGCCACGCCGGAGTCAAAAATGAAAATCACCTTCTTTTTCACCTTGATGGACTGCTAGAGTGAGAGAGAAAGGGAGGAGAGTTTGACTTGGAGAGAAAGTTTGTGAGTTAATTCTCTTGACCTAGTTATTTTTTTACTAAGTAGTATATATATACTGCAATAGAAAACAATAACCTAGGCTTCATAAGTGGACGCCCACTTGTAGGCTTTTAAGCCTTCGGGGTTTTGTATATTAATTAATTAAATAATTAATATTATTTATCCAATAAATAAATTAATTAAATAATCAATTAAATTCATGTTAATATTATAATTACATTCCCATGAGCAATTAATTAATTCATTAACTTAATTAATTAATAAAATCATCTAATGATTAATTAATTAATCTCGATATCCAATACCGAAAATTCTCTCAAGTCTTTTTCCTACGATTTTCTTTTTGCACTTCTTTTAAGCGCGACTCTTTAGATTCGTCTCAAAAGGCAATTAGGAGGAAACCAAAAGGATGTGAGTAACACCTAGCCAGTCACGTGGCTCACATCGTATCCCAATTGAGAACGAATGAATAAGATCATTCCAAACCATATACGCTGTGAATATTATACGTGTATAAACCTTTTATTCTTGTATCCCAGTCAAGTGAGAGTCATGGTTTTAGTCAAACTCACATGACTTGACCATATGCTTAGCTCATAATGAGTCGAAGTCATTTTATGCTTTGGCCAAAGACTTTTAACCTCACTCATTCATGACTGCATAGGATACTTAGCTCATTCACTTATGAGAGGATAAATCCCATTTTGCTAATCAGTTAACAATGCTACTTGCCCATCAAGTCACACTTAGAGGTCGATCCCACCAAAGGGTGATTTGGATCTAACTACTCTAATGACAGACTTGATGTCACAAGAACATCTTCAACTCGACTCCTCGGGTCTAAGGTTCACGCGTACCTATCACAACTTATCAGTTTCATCATTGACTGTCAGTGAGTGAATACCCATGTGATGAAACTGATGCGAGCCGTGTTCGAACATATTAGTCCAACTTATATGTCCATGACATAAGTTCCCACTATCATTCCCATAGTGTTCGACTGGCACTTTCTTTGTCAAAACTTATATCATGCAAATCCTTGTTCTGTATTGATGTCTAGTCAAATACTTTCTTAGACTTGTGAACCCTATTTAGAGAATTAGGATCAAACCCTTCTAGTGTCATTCTCCCTATCCCATAGGAAGTAGAAGGTTTGCTTATACTCAAGGACTTTACGTTATTTATTAACACCTTACAAACGCCTATAAGAAAATAACAAGATAATGCCTTACATATAATAAAAGGATATTGTTTAGTTACAAGTTAATGCCGTATGAATCTGTCCTCTTTATGGCATTTGAGGGCATACACTCTAACATATACGTGATGAAATCAATAAAAGCCGGATCCTCATGCACACCCACGTTAACTTCTAATTTGATTTTCCGAATTGATGGCCACACGAACTTACTATACTAGCTGCGACCATATCTTCGTGAAATCCTCTAACTATAGGCAATGTCTATCTAAAGTCACCAAAGAATAACATGGCCTTTTTCCCAAAAACATGATCAGACTCACAAACATCTCGCAACAATTTATCAAGGGACACTATAATACTTTGTTAGCCATTGTAGCCTCGTCCCACACAATTATTTTTAGCGGATTTGATCAATCTAACAAGGCTACTCTGTTTGCTCAACCTTGATTCAGTATTCTCGTCAATATCAATTGAAACTTAAACCTAGAGTGAGTTGTACGCCCCTTCCATAAGCAACAATGCGGCAACACAAGATCTGGCTACCGATAACACTATTTCTCTGTGTGACCGAATGTGACCAAACAAGGCTCTATACAAAAATGACTTTCCAGATCCTCCAGGCCCATCAATAAAGAAAGCTCCATATGTGGATCCGCAAAGCGCAGAAACCACTAAGTCAAATGCATGGCGCTGACAGGTGTTCAACGTACTTTCCGCAATCAAATCACTGTTGGACACCTTGAATGCCTTCCCCCGAGCATACTTCGCCGAGAACTTGATCTCCTTTATTAACCTCACTATATCAGGCATCAACGAATAGTCGTTTATACTTTTACCCTTGGACTACAAAATAAAGTGAATAGACTCCAGAGTCTTTACCCGAGTAGTAGCATCGTCCATGCCTGGTTGCTTTCTGATGTCATCAGACAAATGATGCTCAAATGCATTCCACAGATTAACGGGATCATTAGGCAAGCAGTACACAAGAATGGTCACGAAGAGACGCCGCGGGCTATAAGAAACCTGATGCACAGCAGCCTCTGTTAACCGTCCGTAACAACACGGAATCGAACAAATAATATAGTGAAAGTAAGATCGTCTCCACAGGGAAGGTTATCAAGTACCAAACAAAGTTTATCTTATTATTTAGACTATCGATTATCAAAGATTTGAGATTTTAACTAATTAAAAGCATAGATTTATAAAAACAGAATTTATTATAAATAATTAACACAAATATAATTAAAACGAACAATCAATTAACGAAAGGCCTAGGGATTAAGATTTCATCAAGGTATTTCTATGGATTATTGACTTTCAATGGATTATCATTCTTGTTTAAATTAAAGACCCAATTTCCTTAAATACACGAATACTCTCCCGAGATCTTCATGAGTACCCACCTAAATTAATTAACGTCACTCCCATGATCAAAAACTAATTTAGATGAATCCATTAAGTTCTATGAATATTGTTTAACTAGTCTCATGCAAAATTACCAATATCCCTATTAAGCAATTTACACATGTCTATTAAATCCGAACCAATAAACTAATTCACCTCCCGGTACTTCTTAATTTATCTTAAATCATGCAATTGGTGATCAATCAATTACAAGCATTAAACACTCATTAATAGATAAACCAAACAAGAAATCACATCCATCAATCATCAATAATCCAAATCAATACACAAGACTACATCTTAAACCCTAGAAAATAATTTAGCTATGCATAATTAAAGAAAAACAAGAAATAAATTGCATAAACATAAAGTTACTCATGTTCAACAATGGAGGATTGAAAGAATACAACTTGAGAAGATGAAGCTTTTCTCTCCAAGAACTCTCTTCAAGATCTCCTTTCTCTCTCTAGAAGTCTTCTCCAAGATCTACTTTTTTGTAAGAATGAATGAAAATTGATCTTCCACCTCACTCTAGCCTATATAAATGTTTTTGCCACTTTATTTAACTAAAAAGGAGTCTTAGATACATAAATTATGCCCATCCAAGTCATAAAATCGGCCCACAAAAATATAAAAATCCGCAGCTGCACAGCTGTGCAGAATATCTGCACAGTTGTGCAGTTGCCTGTGCAGAATATCTGCACAGTTGTGCAGTTGCCTGTGCAGAAATTTTCCTCTTCATTTTTCTTCAACGAAACATTCTCGTTTGGCCTTTCTAATGCATTTCTTCACATCCTCTTGGATAGCCTTCATTATTCTTGTAATAAATACTCCTTCAACTCATCAAAATCATCGCTTTTATGCCTACAAAAGCATTGAAACGACTTAGAAATCAAAATACGTAAATTGGGCTAAAATAAAGGAAAAGACTAACTACAAGGCATAAAATAAAGATAAATGTGAGGTAAATCATGATGAAAATATGTAAAATATGAGACCTAACAAACACCCCACACTTAATCTTTACTCGTCCTCGAGTAAATCCAAACAAAACAAAAACAAAAATAAAGATAACACCACTTTCGTAGGAAACACGATTGCACTTAGCATGTGCAACAAGCCGTTAAACCCCTAGGTTACCCCTAGTGGACGAGTTTTGTCTCGTGAGGGTTTGCAGAGAATATACCCACAAAATTCATGACTTTCGTCTATCTGCCTCATCGTTCATCAAATCAGCAACTAGTCACAACATTTATGACTCCCCACAATCATCACACATAAACCACTAAACACTTAGAATCAATATTTTCCAACCACATGAATATCTTCACTCTCAAATTATCACACTAATCCCAAACAAGTTCAATTTCATATATATCCATTCGTGCTTGATTTATGAATTCTAGCAAGGGAACATTTCGGATATTTCAAGCAAGAACACAACATCTATCTTATTTCATCTTTATTCTTTTTTTTTCATTCAAAATTTATCAACCCGTGCAATGTTTCGCTAGTCAAGCTTTCTATGTCACCCTGGTAACGAGTTTTGGGCCAATGACTCTCAAACCAGTTGGTTTTAAGGCACTAGGTGTCAAGACACCCCAACGGACTTAATCACTCGAGTGACAAAGGCTAGAAACGAAACTGGGTGATTCAAACATTCAATAGCCATTGAATCAACTTTTTATTTCCTTATTTTTTTCTTTTTCTAATATCTCGATTTTTTTTTTCTCATAAACTTTCCTCCAATATCAATGAAATATGTAATTGCTTTTATCTCCCCGATCAATTCCCTTTACTAAAACTCGTGTGTAGTGTGTAAAGATGCATAGAAATTTTACAAATTTCAGGCTCAGCGATCAAACTCAATAAAAAGAGTATCCATGTACAGAAATCAGATTCATATGTTTATATAGTCAAGAGCTCAAATATGGGAACACAAATATTGTGAACAAGTTAACCAAATTTCAGCAACAACTCAACAGAAAATGACGTATGCCCAATTCTTTCACCAATTTAACAACAAACATCCCACACTTGAGCAATTCAATATACGCAATCACAACCTCACAACATGCAATCAACCACCCCACACTTAAAACATCACATTGTCCTCAATGTAAGCAGAATGTAATGAAAAGAAGAGTGAAAGAAATACTCCCCTATGAATGTGAGTGATGGCCCGGGAGCTGGTAGTGGCCTTAGTGATCGGGTGTAGTTTGTAGTCAGTGGAAGACCCCGTTTCTTTTCTAGCTCGCTTCGACATATTGACAAAGAGACCACCGATGGCTGCTTGTAATAACCAAATAATTTTGCCCAAATAATTTCGCCGAACCAGACGGCGCTGGTGAGGGGAGAAACCGACGGCTGAGGTCAACGAAGGAAGACGGTGGTGGTCAAAGGCGGCGAATTGGTTGAGTTGTGCGGCAAAGACTATGAATCGCGCACAAGTGCGCTGTTGTCGGCGGTGGAGACGCGGCAGCTTTGTGACGGCTGTGTGGTGGTGCAGGTATTGTGTCTGTTGGAAAACGAAAGACGGCGAGCGGCGGTTGACTGTGTTAAAACGGCGACTGGTGGACGATGCCGAGGTTGTGGTCAAAGGCGGCGCCGGATCTGGTTCTTGATGGTGCTGATGCTCGACGGAATCTGTATGGGTAGCGATAGGCACGCGGCGGTTGAACAACGGTGCTGAAAAGAAATTTGACGGCGGCGGCGTGGCTTTAAATTGAGCAGAGGTGGAGATGGCAGCGGCGGTTGACGGCGTCGACTGGAGACGACGGCGGCTGCGTGGTGTGAGAAGAACAGCGACGGTGGCGGCTTTGTGGTTATGAAGCGCGCTCGGTCGCGCGGGGCTGCGGCGGCGGTGTGTGAGCGGTGCGGCGAACGGCGATATGGTAGAGACGATAGTCGGCGGAGTGGTCGATAGAAGCGGCGCCGACGCTGGTTCGAGATGGTGACGACGGCGGAATGGACGCGCCGGTTGAGCAGCGGCGCGGCGGTCGGCGGCGGCTTGGTGTGGGAGTTGTGTTGGTGTGAGAGAAAACGAGAGAGAGAGAGATGTTGGCTGAGGTGTTTTGGCTGAAAGTGTGGGGTGAGTGTGAGTGTGTTGACTCAATTGGGGATTTTGACCCAAAATTCAAAATTTTTTTTTTTTTTTTCGAAAAATTTTAGAGTGCAAAAGTGCGAAAATTGTGCACAATTGTGCACGAAAATTGCACAGTTGTGCACGGCGAATTTGATCTAGTGCGAAAATTTTGCACAACTGTGCTGAAAAATTGCACAACTGTGCACTTAAAAATTCTTTTAAGTGCGAAAATTGTGCACAGTGGTGCGAAAATTGGCACAATTGTGCACCTGATTTACATTGTATAAGAACCCATGCACCTCGTTTTTTTTGTGATTTTTTTTTTCCAACAAGAATAGCATGCAATAGTAAGCATTTGAGCACCGAAAAATAAAATAAATAAAATAAAATAAAAATTCTAAACATAAAACATTGAAAACAAAATAAGAAGAAAACGACAATGACAAAAATAACGAAAACTCTTGGGTTGCCTCCCAAGAAGCGCTTGTTTAAAGTCATTAGCTCGACTTAGACAAAATTATTGTTGAGTTTTGGCGAGGAATATCGCTTTCCCTCGAGGAATATCATCGCCTGAAAAATACAAAGCACGATTAATTCTGTTCATATCAGATATATTCCAACCTATTCCATCTTTCTTCCATTCCAAATCACTTAACCATCGGTCCAGTTCAGGTGTACATAGAGTAGAATGTACGATAACAGATAAAAATTCATTATTGCCAAGAAGAGCGTACCTGAGATATGGTGGAAGAGATTTAAGTTTTACCTTGGGTCTAGAAGATATTTCGCGATACGACTCTAATGGATCTCTTTTACCTTGAGCAATTTCTTCTTTGATGGCCTCTTCAATCACATCCACTGAATAACATTTTTCTTCAAAAGGCGGAGATTTCATCACTTTATTTAAGTCGAACTCCACCTTCTCCTCTCCAATGTTCAACGCTAGCTTGCCAGCACGCACATCAATGACGGTTCCCGCAGTTGCGAGAAACGGTCTTCCAAGGATGATTGGTGTTTTCAAATTTTCATCCATCTCAAGCACCACGAAGTCACATGGGATGTAGAACTTGTCCACTTTCACGAAAACGTCTTCTAATATTCCCATTGGGCGTTTTATGCTCCCATCCGCCAATTGAAGTGACATCTTTGTGCTTTTAAGCTTTTGAAAGCCTAATTTCCTGCAAATTGAATAAGGCATTAGACTAACACTAGCTCCTAAATCACAAAGTGCTTTATCAAAGTGGAATTTTTCAATAGTGCAAGGAAGTGAAAAACTCCCTGGATCCTTTAGCTTTGGAGGAATGTTTCGTTGGATTATAGCACTGCATTCTTCATTCAAGGAGATTGTTTCCACGTCTTCTAATTTCTTTCTATTGCTCAACAGCTCTTTGAGAAACTTCTCACAAACAGGTATCTGAGCCCGAGAATCTGTATACGGAATATTGTGGTTCAACAGCCTAAGTGTTCGAAGAAATTTCTCTTGCTGCTTGTCCAACCTCTTGTGTTGCAACCTTTGGAGAAATGGAATTGGAGGAACATATGGTTTCACATATGGCATCGGGATAACCTTTTCTGGCTCAACCTTGCCTGAAGATTCAAAGATTGAATTATCTTTCGTCACAAATTCGTCTCTGTGTACAACATGTGGCTCAAATTCTTCAATTATATTTTCGTTTATCAGAGTCACTGCATTACACTGTCCTCTCGGATTCTCCTCTGTTTGGCTAGGCAGTGTACCCTTTGACCTCGAATTCATAGAACTTGCCAATTGTCCAACTTGTAATTCCAGATTCTTCGTTGCTCCCACTACCAGATCAATTTTTGCTTCCAGATTCTCAAACCGTTTTGCTGTTCCATTAGCGAGCTTTTCAATGGCTAATTCCCAAGCTTGTGGTTCTCGAGGTGGTGGTCCCTGCTGATTTGGTTGTTGAAAATTCTGAGGACCATGCTGTTGGAAACCTGGAGGAAATTGTTGTCTAGGAGGATTTGCTTGAACTCCTTGGTTCCCTTGGCCTCCCCAAGAAAAGTTCGGGTGATTTCGCCAACCCGAATTGTAGGTGTTAGAAAATGGATTTCCTTGATGCTTATTCTGATTGGATAAATAGTTAGCTTGCTCGATGAGTGCGCAATCAGTAGCCATATGAGGTGCCCCACAAACATCACAAGCTAAAGTAGGCTGAGATACTGCACTAACATTTCCCTTGAGTCCCTCCATGTGCTTGACAAGTGCTTCAATGTTAGCATTTAGCAATGTAATGTTATCTACATTGTGTATGCCCGGTGTTTTCTTTGCAGCAGCCCGATTATCACTTGCCCACTGATAACTGTTGGATGCCATTTCGTCCATAAGAGCCAATGCATCATCCGGATTCTTTGCCATAAAACTCCCTCCTGCAGCTGCATCGATATTCATCCGGATACTATGTGACAGACCATTGTAGAAGGTCTGCACAAGCATCCAACTAGGAATACCGTGATGTGGGCATTTTCTGAGTAATTCTTTATACCTTTCCCATGCTTGATAGAGGGTTTCACTATCAGTTTGCATAAATCCTGTGATTGCATTCCTTAACTGAGCGGTCTTGGCTGGGGGAAAATACTTGGTCAGAAACGCAGTCGACAAATCAGCCCAAGTGGTGAACTTATTTGCCGGCTGATTTTTCAGCCACTCCTTAGCTCTTTTAGACAGGGAGAATGGGAAGAGTCGCAATCTTATGGCATCTTCAGTAACGCCATTCATCTTGAAAGTGCTGCAGATTTCCAAAAAATTCCCCAGATGGGAATGAGGATCCTCCCTCTCAATATCTCCCTCAAATGCAGTGTGTTGGAGCATTTGAATAATAGCCGGCTTCAACTCAAAGGTGTTGGCCTGAACATTTGGTACCGCTATGCTAGAGGTTAAGTTCTGATATGTTGGTGTAGCATAATCCCGGAGAGTTCTTTGCGCAGCAGGCTCAATCCTCTGTAAGTCTTCTGCCATTCTGAAACAATAATCTCAAGTATCAAAGTTCAAACAAATAAAGATCCAAAACAAAAGAAAAAAAATGGCTAAACTAATAAGAATCAACTTGTTATTGATATTGACTACTTGTTGCCTTCCCCGGCAACGGCGCCAATTTGTTAACCGTCCGTAACAACACGGAATCGAACAAATAATATAGTGAAAGTAAGATCGTCTCCACAGGGAAGGTTATCAAGTACCAAACAAAGTTTATCTTATTATTTAGACTATCGATTATCAAAGATTTGAGATTTTAACTAATTAAAAGCATAGATTTATAAAAACAGAATTTATTATAAATAATTAACACAAATATAATTAAAACGAACAATCAATTAACGAAAGGCCTAGGGATTAAGATTTCATCAAGGTATTTCTATGGATTATTGACTTTCAATGGATTATCATTCTTGTTTAAATTAAAGACCCAATTTCCTTAAATACACGAATACTCTCCCGAGATCTTCATGAGTACCCACCTAAATTAATTAACGTCACTCCCATGATCAAAAACTAATTTAGATGAATCCATTAAGTTCTATGAATATTGTTTAACTAGTCTCATGCAAAATTACCAATATCCCTATTAAGCAATTTACACATGTCTATTAAATCCGAACCAATAAACTAATTCACCTCCCGGTACTTCTTAATTTATCTTAAATCATGCAATTGGTGATCAATCAATTACAAGCATTAAACACTCATTAATAGATAAACCAAACAAGAAATCACATCCATCAATCATCAATAATCCAAATCAATACACAAGACTACATCTTAAACCCTAGAAAATAATTTAGCTATGCATAATTAAAGAAAAACAAGAAATAAATTGCATAAACATAAAGTTACTCATGTTCAACAATGGAGGATTGAAAGAATACAACTTGAGAAGATGAAGCTTTTCTCTCCAAGAACTCTCTTCAAGATCTCCTTTCTCTCTCTAGAAGTCTTCTCCAAGATCTACTTTTTTTGTAAGAATGAATGAAAATTGATCTTCCACCTCACTCTAGCCTATATAAATGTTTTTGCCACTTTATTTAACTAAAAAGGAGTCTTAGATACATAAATTATGCCCATCCAAGTCATAAAATCGGCCCACAAAAATATAAAAATCCGCAGCTGCACAGCTGTGCAGAATATCTGCACAGTTGTGCAGTTGCCTGTGCAGAATATCTGCACAGTTGTGCAGTTGCCTGTGCAGAAATTTTCCTCTTCATTTTTCTTCAACGAAACATTCTCGTTTGGCCTTTCTAATGCATTTCTTCACATCCTCTTGGATAGCCTTCATTATTCTTGTAATAAATACTCCTTCAACTCATCAAAATCATCGCTTTTATGCCTACAAAAGCATTGAAACGACTTAGAAATCAAAATACGTAAATTGGGCTAAAATAAAGGAAAAGACTAACTACAAGGCATAAAATAAAGATAAATGTGAGGTAAATCATGATGAAAATATGTAAAATATGAGACCTAACAGCCTCTTCAAAACATTCCATTATGTACAAATTGCTTTCAAGAAAGCCCGATTGTAGCGTCGCCTCCCGAGACGTGGCATATTCATGGCCACCAACAGTTCATAGACATTCGCTAGACGGAGGCCCCTTATACTGTTGAGCAATAGCCACTCATAGAATCGCTTTCCTTCACATGGGGTAACTGTTACGAGCCAACCAACAACTTGTTGCTTCAACCGCAAAGCCCATGTATGTGAATAATAATTCCACACGTACTATTCTAGAAACTCTCTGTACAATAAATTCAGACACCTACAGTGCGCATCAGACCGATTAAGCCTGAAAAATTCAGAAAGCATGGTTCTGCAAAGATGAGGATCAGCGACCACATGTGCAAGAGTTTGATCCCTTCCAAAGCGAATAAGATGTTGGTTTTCTAAATGCACAGGAAACACCATAGCTGAAGGATGCATATAGCTCAGAGCGATTCCATAAATCCGCCAGAAAGACTCTAGTGTTGCAACCCAACTGCTATTTCAGTTGTAACTAAGCGTGGACCAAGATGACGGATAATCAACCTGGCACCGTTGCACAAGCCTTCAAACGGATCCAAATTCATGAGCAACATAACCGAGCAGTTCACCTTTAGAACAAGCTTATGAGGAGGCAAGCCATCACCAGAAATAGAATTTATATAATCTTCGTAGTCCGCCTATTGAGATGGGTTTTCAGTTTTATCGAAACTCTAATACACATGGGGCACTCCAGGGAATTTTTCAATAATTTGAAAGTTTATGTTGTCAACAACATCATTCTTTGGTGTTAATATAGCACGGTTCACAAGAGTCAGTGGGTTGTCATTACAACCGAATGATGGAAACACACGATGTATAAGATGCTTGATAGATTCCTCATGATCCAAAAACGGAATACATAAATGATGGGGAAGCTACACAACATCATCCACAACACACAAATAAGTGCCATTACCAATATTCATGAGGAAATCAATAAAAGTCGGATCCTCACACGCAAGCATGTTAACTTCTAATTTGATTTTTCGGATTAATGGCCACACGAACTTACTATACTGGAAGCGACCATATCTTCGCGAGATCCTATAACAGCTATCGGCAATGTCTATCTAAAGTCACCCACGAATAACACGATCTTTTCCCCAAAAATAAGATTAAACTCATAAACATCTCGCAACAATTTATCAAGGGACACTATAAGACTCTTGGTAGTCATTGTAGCCCCGTCCCACATAATTATTTTAGCGGATTTGATCGATCTAACAAAGCTACTCTATTTTCTCATCCTTGATTTAGTATTCTTGTTGATATCAAGTGAAACTTATGTTAGGAATCCCGTACAGGAAAACAGAGAATTGCAGCGGAAGATTCGAGGATTCCTACTGGTAGATCACAAAAATAGATCTGATGATTTTTCATGGGTTTCGCGAAATTTAGAACGAATAAACATACCCTTTTGATTCGTTTATTGATTCTGCAGAACAGCAATTGATAAGTCCATATTTTACAGTATTTTATGTCCCATTGTGATATGATTTGATCGTTACTCTGATCACTTTTTATCCCTAATAATGCTTTGATTGGTATATATTTTGTTTTGTATGATAAAAGTTGATTTACGCATGAAAGACGAGAAAAGAGATCCAAATTGAGCTTGAAATTGAAGAAAGAAACAAAAGAAGATAGTTGACGAAAGATTTTACACAATATTCATATTTAAACGAGGTTTTCATCCTCTTACAGGCTGAATCAGATTAAGGTTTCTTCTTCAATATTGTAGATTTGTTTCTTAGCTTCGCGTGGCAACTTGAATCACCTCAATCCGACATGTGTAGAGAGAGTTATGATTAAAATACGAAAGCTGCGAATTCTGCGTGAGACGACCGCGGCACAGGACCGCGGTCCTACTTCGGAAAATTGGTTCGCACTTTTAGTGCCGCGGTCTGATAGAAGTTTGTGCCGCGGCTCAGTGCCCTGCTGCCCTATTTTTTATGTCCGCCGTTTTTGGTCTTTATAACACATTCTTCACTTATCAAAAGGCTAGACATGCTCTAAAACACCAAGAGGGAGCCATGGGAAGTCCTAAGGAAGCTTGAAGAGCCATCATCATCCTCATCATCATCATTTCATCATCAAAGCTTGGATTCACACTTTATAATAGGGAGTAATTCAACTCTTTCTCTTGATTAGTATTTCAATTATGTCTTGTAGAGTTGTTGAATCACTTGTTGTTGTAAGTATGAGCTAAGTATTTTTGTGATTGGGTTATGTGAATACTTTGTGATGTTTTGTGTTTAATGAATCATTAATTTCCGGATTTATTACATTCTTGTTACATGTTTGATTTTGTACTTAATGCTTGCATATGCTTGATCACCATGTGTTTGATAAAATGCTTTGTCTTGAGACCGAGAGGAGATAGATAAAGGGAGATCGAAAAATCAAACATCATAACGTAACAATTGACTAGAGATAGAATCGATTGCGTTGTGTGGCTTTTTGTGATAAGATGACCCGATTGAATGTAGGATCTTCGTAAACAAGGAATTCCTTTGAACCTAAATGCATGTTAGTTAATTCAATCTTCACTATAGAGATATAGGAAGTTGTTAACTAGTATAGGCTTGTTATTTCAAGAGATTGAATAATAAATACATTAAGGGGTTTCGCCATAACAAGAACGTTCTAAGAATCCGGATAATTGAGAGTTCATGAACATAGAATAGAACATAGTAGGATCATAACCCAATCACCTCTTTCCATTCGATTTATTATCTTGTTTATCACATAGTTGTCTTTGATTATTTTCATAGTATAATCAACCATCATCTTATAATTTGATTTAGCTTAGAGTTAGATAATATAGCAATTACGAGCATTGAATCCAATTGTCCCTGTGGAGACGATACACCCCGGGCTAAATAGTCCACTTTATTACTTTGCACGACCTAGTATACTTGCTAGGAATTCGCGTGTCAAGTTTTTGGCGCCGTTGCCGGGGACAATTGCGTTATTTAATATTGTAATTCACTTATCTTCTCTAAGACTAAGTTGCTGTTTTTCAAGTTGCTGTTTTTGTGTTTTTAGTTGTTGTTTTTGTGTTTTAAGTTTCTGTTTTTGTGTTTCAAGTTGCTGTTTTTGTGTTTTTAGTTGCTGATTTTGTGTTTTAAGTTGTTGTTTTTGTGTTTTTAGTTGCTGGTTTTATGTTTTAAGATGCTGTTTTTGTTTTTTTTAGTTGTTGGTTTTGTGTTTTAAGTTGCTGTTTTTGTTTTTTTAGTTGTTGTTTTGTTATGTTTTTTTATTTTTTTTATTTTTATTCTTGAATAGATGAGCATCAATGACTTTTATTGGTCAAAACAAGGATGGGATGAAGGTGCCGAATACGGGAGTCGAGTGCAAGATTTATGTTCGTGGTGTGGAGACGCTCATCATAGCGATTATTGTCAACACGGATGGAGAAGTCAGCAAGACTTGCCATTGAGTTATTATGTTATGAGAGATTCACAAGCATACCTGCATCAAGATAGGTCCCCCTTTCTAATGTAGGGAGAATTTGAATCGACTAACTTTCAGAACCATAGGGATTATCAGCAACAATGTGATAGGAACCCTAGTTTTGAGGAGTTGATGATCCAATGGATGAAGTCGAACGATGAGCGATCTCAAAATCTCGAAGCATCTATAATGGAATTGCAAACACAACTCAACCAACTTTCCAATTTATTGGCAGAGAGATCATTAGACACTTCTCAGGGTGGCACAGAGGAGAATGATGAGGTACTTGATACAGGAGTTGAACAAGTTGTTGATTCGGCACCACAGTGTTTGTACCCTATTGCTACACCAACACTACCTTCAGAATCTATGTGTGGTGAAGTAGATACAACATCACTGGAGCACCTTCAATTCAGCATTGAGATCCCAAAATTCACTCCATCAAATGACCAAGAAAAAGCATTAGAAATATTCAAGAACTCAAAACCTCCTACCACCATATCTCTCGAATTCTTACAAAAGTGTATCAATAACCAGAGAGACAGAGTGGAGGAGGTTGAAGTCAAGGTTTACAACTCTAGTGATCCATTCGATACATATTTGGAAAACCCAAGTGATGCTACGGTTGAGAATGAAAAAATTAGAGGATATCTAAATCACTTGGATATACCACCATTTGAGTTGTCAAAACTAAGTCTATGGGAGTATGGAGTAGCCACATATGAGTTGCAATCATCCATTGACGATCCTTTCTCACTTCCAATTAAACTTTCATCTTTACACTTCAATTATGTATTTTTGAAAGAGACCTTATGCTTACTTCTAATTCTTTTAGGTTGTGTGATAGATATTGGAGGGGAGAAGCCTTTACGCAACTGGAAAAAACACAAAAAGGCTCATCCATACAAAATTGGCATTGCTCCTTATGATCCACCATGAGCAGTGCAAGGGAGTCGAGCTAATGACTTAAAACAATCGCTTCGTGGGAGGCAACCCACGTTTTACATGCTTTCTTTTGTTTACATTTTTTTTTCTTTTTGTTTTGTTTTTGTCGTTTTATGTGTTCTTAGTTGTCATGATGATACTTTTTGTCTCTTCTTGTTTTTCTAACTTCACAGATGGCTAGGCTTTAATGTCAGATTTTTCGCCTTGTCGCTCTTTCGCTTTTTGGACATCACTTAGCTTCAAACATCAGGGGCGTCTTTCCTTCCTTTACTTTACCTTTGTATGTTCGCTCATTAGGGACAATGTGCTAGATTAGTTGGGTGGCGGGTTAGACGTCCTAATTTTATTGTGATTTGGTGATATGGTGTAACTTGTACTCATTTGTTAAGTTTCATGCTTGATTTGGGATTAGAAAACTGTGATAGTCAATGATTTCATATTCATGATTTGTTATACTTTTGCTTAGAGCATGATTCGTTTGAGTGTCTCTACTTCATCTAATATGAAATCATTTGTCGTATTTTATATGTGAAAGCCTTTTTAGCCATGCTTATGTGAATTGTTGAGGATTTAAAGCATTGAGCGTTCAATTTTGTCAACTTTGAAATGTGTGTTGAGTGTGCGAAGTCATGAAATGATTTAGGCCATCTTTCATTTTCTTTAACCTTACAATTGGCCTTCACGATATTACATAATCTCTAGACCTTATTTTGAGCCGTATTGATAAGAATGGAGTGTGTTTAGCACACTAAAAACCACCATTCGATTTTCTTTCGCAAGCCACACCAACCACCCTTTAGCCTAAAAGAAAGAAAAACAAAGTCTATTTCCTAAGTAAGAGAGCATATAACTTCATATCATTTAGCTTTAATTTGGGTTTACGCTTTGTTTTGGGTGTCGAATCTCATGGATTCATGGGTTAAAAGGTGTGTTTGTTCTTGATGATCGTGAAAAATTTTGAGGTCTTGAGTTTATGTGAAATAAAGAGAGGAAAAAGAAATGTTGTGAGTTGGCTAAAGAGTCGAGAGATTGGAAGTTACCGAAAAATATATTATGTGAGCTCTCTCTCGACTTGGCTAGGAACTGAGCTTCAATGTGATTTATTTGGTTTGGGAATCATTTTTCCACCCCTAGCATCAAAAGAAACAAGTTTTGGGGTTATGAGTTCAAGGGGAAAAGAAATCAGAAAGCTATAAGTGGCGAGATGTGGAGATTTATTCAGTGATAAGTGAGTGTTTAGCTCGATGATACTGAGTTGTATGCTTTCTTGAGTTTAGTCACTTTATCCATATATTCCCGTCCAAGCCATTACCTTGCCTGACGTTACAAGCCAAAAAGACCTTTTGATCTTGACTTTCACATTTAATGCACACCGATAGGTTAGCAAAGTTTTGAAGTGTTTTAATGTTTTTATTATCTAATGAGTTTGCATAATCTTGTTTAAAGTGTGCTCTTGACATAAAAATGGATTTGGAGTTCATGATTTCGAGATGGATTCGAAGATGTTTGGGGGCTTTCAAATTGTTGAGTGTTCTAGGTAAAGTGTAACTTGTCATAATCATTTTCGAGGGTCTAATTCTTTTACGTGCTTGATTATTGACACATGAATCTTTCAAGATCCCAAACCAAGTTGTAAAATCTGAACTTATGAGTACTTGTTCACCATTTAGTGATCGAGACGATCATAGCCTAGTTGGGGGGTAGTTGATAAGTCCATATTTTACAGTATTTTATGCCCCATTGTGATATGATTTGATCGTTACTCTGATCACTTTTTATCCCTCATAATGCTTTGATTGGTATATATTTTGTTTTGTAGGATAAAAGTTGATTTACGCATGAAAGACGAGAAAAGAGATCCAAATTGAGCTTGAAATTGAAGAAAGAAACAAAAGAAGATAGTTGACGAAAGATTTTACACAATATTCATATTTAAACGAGGTTTTCATCCTCTTACAGGCTGAATCAGATTAAGGTTTCTTCTTCAATATTGTAGATTTGTTTCTTAGCTTCGCGTGGCAACTTGAATCACCTCAATCCGACATGTGTAGAGAGAGTTATGATTAAAATACGAAAGCTGCGAATTCTGCGTGAGACGACCGCGGCACAGGACCGCGGTCCTACTTCGGAAAATTGGTTCGCACTTTTAGTGCCGCGGTCTGATAGAAGTTTGTGTCGCGGCTCAGTGCCCTGCTGTCCTATTTTTTATGTCCGCCGTTTTTGGTCTTTATAACACATTCTTCACTTATCAAAAGGCTAGACATGCTCTAAAACACCAAGAGGGAGCCATGGGAAGTCCTAAGGAAGCTTGAAGAGCCATCATCATCCTCATCATCATCATTTTCATCATCAAAGCTTGGATTCACACTTTATAATAGGGAGTAATTCAACTCTTTCTCTTGATTAGTATTTCAATTATGTCTTGTAGAGTTGTTGAATCACTTGTTGTTGTAAGTATGAGCTAAGTATTTTTGTGATTGGGTTATGTGAATACTTTGTGATGTTTTGTGTTTAATGAATCATTAATTTCCGGATTTATTACATTCTTGTTACATGTTTGATTTTGTACTTAATGCTTGCATATGCTTGATCACCATGTGTTTGATAAAATGCTTTGTCTTGAGACCGAGAGGAGATAGATAAAGGGAGATCGAAAAATCAAACATCATAACGTAACAATTGACTAGAGATAGAATCGATTGCGTTGTGTGGCTTTTTGTGATAAGATGACCCGATTGAATGTAGGATCTTCGTAAACAAGGAATTCCTTTGAACCTAAATGCATGTTAGTTAATTCAATCTTCACTATAGAGATATAGGAAGTTGTTAACTAGTATATGCTTGTTATTTCAAGAGATTGAATAATAAATACATTAGGGGGTTTCGCCATAACAAGAACGTTCTAAGAATCCGGATAATTGAGAGTTCATGAACATAGAATAGAACATAGTAGGATCATAACCCAATCACCTCTTTCCATTCGATTTATTATCTTGTTTATCACATAGTTGTCTTTGATTATTTTCATAGTATAATCAACCATCATCTTATAATTTGATTTAGCTTAGAGTTAGATAATATAGCAATTACGAGCATTGAATCCAATTGTCCCTGTGGAAACGATACACCCCAGGCTAAATAGTCCACTTTATTACTTTGCACGACCTAGTATACTTGCTAGGAATTCGCGTGTCAGCAATCCTCCAAGGGCTCCTGTCTCTAAAGCTTCACGCAAAACGAGCCTTCCAAAGATCCCGAAACTCCTCCTTCTTTACAGTAGTGGACGGCTAGAGAGGAGAGAGTTCTTTTCTTTTTGTGTTGTGTAATGTTATCTTGTTACTTAGGGTTTGTTTCACTATAGGAGTCCTTTTAAACTCAACTAACTTGTGGAACAAGTTGGAGGCTACTCCAAAAAGCCTTAAGTGGCCGCCCTTCCTAGGGTTGCCTTGGACTGGGTGGGCTTTTAATTTGCTTGTCTAATTTCTAGCCCATCTGTATATATTTAAATTTAAATCCAATTTAAACATAATATATACTATTAATTAATTCCAATTAATTAATGTACAAATCAAATAATTTAATTTAATCCAATTAAATTAAATATTTAATTAATTGATTTAATCTAATTAAATCAATCAGTCCATTTAATTCTTTCTAAAAGATTTACACAAAAAGATACATCCCGCTCGTTCCTTATAGCGCGACTCTTTAGGTTCGTCTCAATTGGCAAAGGGAGGAATTACCTAAGGATGTGAGTGTCACCTAGCCAGTCCCGTGGACTCACATCGTAACCCAATTGAGTACGAAATGAACGAATCATTTTACGAACCTCTTGATCATAAATGTCGTATGAGTATAAGCCCTTCACTGATGTATCCCGATCAAGTGAGAGTCATGGAAAATGTTAAACTCACTAAACTTGATACTGTGCATTAGACTATAGCATAATGAAATTACTAAACTACCCTCAGTGTCCCACATGAGTTAGTTGTTGTGCTTTGGCCAAAGACTTTATAATTTCATTAGCCTATAATCGCATAGGATACTTACTCGTTTACTATCGAGACAGTGAATCCCATCTTGGCGATCACTGATCAACTGCTACTTGTCTCATTGATATCGCACTTCGAGGTCGACCCCACCGACGGGTGATATGGGCCTAACTACTCTGGTAACAGATCCAATAATACAAGCACATTGATCATGAACCCTCAGGTCTGAGGCTCACGCATACTATTACGATCAGTAATTCAATCATTGACAGTCACTGAGTAAATACCCATGTGATCGGATTACTACGAGCCGTGTTCGAATATGTCAATTTCATTGACATATCTATGATACTTGCTCCCACTACCCTATAGTGTTTGACTGGCACTCATCGTCAGAGCATGTGTCATACAAGTCGAATCTTAATGCCCAATTAAGATTATTTGACTCCCGAACCCTTTTAAGTGATAAGGTGTAAGACTCTTCCCATGCCACGTCTTTATTCGATAAAGGGCAAAGAGTCAAACCTTTATTCACATGTACTATATGTTCAATACTTATTTAGATGTCATAAAGATTTATATAAACAAAATACAGATGCTTTTATTAATATCATTTTAATAGTTTGTACAACATAATGAAATACCCTAATCTAACTATTTGTCCTCATTGGCAGATATCTAGGGCATATACCTAACAACTTAAACCTAGAGTGAGCTATACGCCCCTCCTGTAATCAACAATGCGGCAACACCAGACGTGGCTACCGACGACACTATTTCCCCGTGTGACCGAATGTGACCAAACAAGGCTCTATACAAAAATGTCTTTCCAGATCCTCCAGGCCCATCAATAAAAAAAACTCCACATGTAAATCTGCTAAGCGCAGAAACCACCAAGTCAAATGCACGGCGCTGACAAGTGTTTAACTTACTTTCCGGAAGCAAATCACTGTTGGAGACCTTGAATGCCTTCTCCCAAGCATACTTCGCCGAGAATTTGATCTCTTTAATACTGTATCAGGCATCAATGAATAGTCGTTTATACTTTTACCCATGGACTGTAAAATAAAGTGAATAGACTCCAGAGTCTTTACCCGAGCAGTAGCATCATCCATGCCTGGTTATTTTCTGATCTCATCAGACAAATGATGCTCAAATGCATTCCACAGATTAACGGGATCATTAGGCACACAGTACACAAGAATGGTCATGAAGAGACACCGTAGGCTGTAAGAAACCTGATGCACAGTAGCCTCTTGCAAACATTCCATTATGTACGAATTGATTTCAAGCAGGCCCAATTGTAACGTCGCTTCCCGTAACATGGCATATTCATGGCCACCAACAGTTCGTAGATATTCGCTAGACGGAGGCGCCCTTATACTGTTGAGCAATAGCCGCTCATAGAATCGCTCTCCTTCACATGGGTTGACTGTTATGAGCCGACGAACAACTTGTTGCTTCATCTGCCAAGCCCATGTACGTGAATAATAATTCCACACATACTATTCTAGAAACTCTCTATACAGTAAATTCAGACACCTACAGTGCGCATCATACCGGTTGAGCCTGAAAAATTCAGTAAGCATGGTTCTCTAAAGATAAGGATCAACGACCACATGTGCAAGATTTTGATCCCTTCCAAAGTGAATAAGATGTTGGTTTTCTAAATGACAGGCAACACTATAATCGAAGGATGTATATAGCTTAGAGCGAATCCATAACTCCGCCAGAAAGACTCTGGTGTTACAACCCAACGACCAGTTCGATAGTGTCCAATCTTGTCCAGATCGTCCGAGCTAGATGAGCTAGTAATATGAAACGTAACCCTATTATGTCCTTTGTAGATATACTTATACAAATATTTAACAAGCTTAATATCAGTGCAAACTTCAACATTGGTATGACAATTATACATAGCCAACAAATACGGATTATATGGGACAACCCACCTATTGTCTAGACTAGCCTTTCTAACCACGACAGAATCACCGTTATCCGTCCGTCTATAAAGTGGGTAGGTATTTGGGCAAATTTGGCTAAAGGCAACAAATTTTTTTGGGTAGGGATTTTTGCACTCCCTATCCTGCATGCAGACATCTGACGGATTGAGATTGCCACATGGGCTATGCAATATGTGTTTGGTAACATAAGATCGGAGAAAAGGATGACCAGCAGCTTGAGGCAGTTCAGCTGACACAATACCATCGTACATGCTAGGGATAACAATTTTGTGTGATGTCTTCAGAATACAAGCTAATTCACATAGGGCAGGCCACACATCTGAAAGTCAACAATGTATACATATGCAGTAATAGGACCAAATATCTTCTTTCGGACTATATCATTTTTCAACTCCTCCACTCGAGCTTTGAAAACCCGGGCCACAAGATTCGGCCAGTCTTTGGCACGTTCATAGCTTAATAGCCCACCAGCCACCTCGGGCCAGGACGGGTTGCACGTCATGGTGATAAAGAGGTCTGGCTGGCTAAATTTCTGAACTAGTGCAATAGCATTAACATGATGCTTACGCATGTCCCTAAGTCCACCAAGAAATGAAGCTGGCAAAATAAAATGCCTCCCGATCACAGATAGGTCATCTTGCCTGTCCATAGATATACTATCAACAACACCCTAGTGGGTCTCTATGCGCATGTTCATCTGCCTTTGCTCACATCTATAATAATCGAAGCGCTGTGTCTTCACTCTGATGTACATATCTATAACATAACATACTACTGAACAAGCCTACCATAGTGAAGCATGTATGATCTATCCAGCGGACGCATCAGAAAAAAGGTAGCAGTAATATTGACGCATTGAGACACACGACTTTCGATGACCCTAATCCTCCAAAACTACTAATCAAAATACATATCACAATAAGTAACAACATAACGACAAGAAGAAAGACCAAAATAGTATAAAAAGGGAAATAATACAACACTGGCAGTATTGTAAAGAAGATGGACAGAAAAGACACAAAAACAAACTCACCATTTACCTCATTCTGCATTAGCATATCTGCTAAGTCAATAAGATTGGGGGATATCATCAATCCTGCTTCACCACACCCACCCGAGGGGAGGTCATCCCTTTACAGACGAGTATGCTTTCGATACTGAAAATACCTGCATGCCAAACTGGCTCACCTCGAGGAAACAACAGCAGATATTGAAGAGGGTCGTAACAGCCATAGTGGTAGGGTACCAGATGGCTCACCTCGTTGTTAACGTAAACCTTGATGTTCCGAGACAGAGAGCTCTCAGAATAATCGATCTCGCGCCACACGACTCCAATCTGAGGGACAGTTGCCAGGTTAACCATCAGGTGATCTACATTTGGCGTGGTGTGCAAATGTACATTTCCACACCACTGATCTACATTTGGCAAGTTAACCATCCGCTGATCTACATTTAGCATGGTGTACAAACAATCGCATGAGCAAGCAAATGATCATAGTAATGCAAGCTTCTAAAAAAACACGCATAAGGATTGTGTTTAAGCGCATCCATAAGATAAAGCACCAGATGCTGGTTAAGAGAAACACCCCATTTACAACCAGAACCCACCAAACCATCTGTCTCATGAAAGTACAAAATCAAGTTTGACCTAGACACCGCGCGCCTCCCGAATACTGTTGATGTAATGATACACCAGTCCCTGCACAGTTAAGGTATAGATTCCTTTATTAAGCCAACAATATTGCTTGTCTGACTTCATCCCAATCGATGTAAAATCAAGGTGACTATTGTAGGATCTGACATTTGCTCTAAAAAGACGCGAGGCCTGGGAGTCCCCGGACAACATAACAACTAGCTCCAGCACTAACTCGTGAGGAGTCAGAGCGACTTGGCCCTCCCCATAATAAAACCCAGGCTGCTCGTGGTAGAACCGCACCGCATCACAATATATATAAGGCTCCACTAGCAGTAACACCCAGGCAACATCTGGAATCTTATGTATTATCCGCACCCGTCTACTCATCCTGATTGAACAAGAAGGACCACCTAGCAAAGACAGATGAAACCCGACGCAGAGAACCAATAGGTCAGCCTTAAATTTAAAAAATATAAAATGAAATAATACAAGAGTATGATGGGCACATGTTAGAACCTGCTCCAGGCTGTATAGGGTGGTCAAATCTCGAAACAAAACCAGTCGGTAGAGAGAATGCATCACCATGGGATCGACGACCAGCTAAGCGCATGACTGTACCTTTTGGAGATACAGTAGAAGCCGAACCACATGAACTTGCATGCATAGCAATGTCGTTCACACCCTGCATGCGCAGCTTCTGTTTCTTGGCATAGTTTTCCCTACGGCGCTGATGCTCGTGCTCATGCTGCTTTGGAGTACATGATGAATACCTTGAGCATCGCAACACATTATCCGCATCCATCTCCATACTAACAGGCCTGAAACCACACAAGCGCCCAATTCAAAGGCACACCAACGATGTATAAGAAAACATGAACAACATAAAACAAACAAACAAAATAATATAACCAAAATTGTAGGGAACACTAACATTTAAAGAACAATACAAAGACACATATTCAGGAGCAGAAAAAATATCAGAAAAAATATCAATGGCCAGCCACTAAAACGACACGATGACCACCCGAAAAATAACTATCCCAGGCAGTAATGCTGACCAGGACAAGAAATAACCAGCCTACCAAATAGGCCAAACGAAACCACCTAGCACTATAACAAATCAAATACGGAAATGAGAGAAAATCCTGCAAACCAAGCGAAACCACTAAACATTAGGGGGAAAAAACAACTGGAAGAACCACTCTTTTTTAGTTCCGATGCATCGATTGTCTATTCCACAAATCACAGTGCCCACGACCACAGACAGACATACCTTGTTACAGACTCATTTTCCAGTCCACACATGCAAGGGCTGCCCGTCGTCCCAAAATAAGCGCTTTACATGTCCCAGATCAAATTTGTGTTGGGTTGACTCATTCCCTCAGGTGGCTCGTGGCAGCGAAAATTAAAATTTTACAAAGGTAAACGTACAACCACCCGAAAACAAGAATATGGAGTTGGTTCGAACGAATTTTATAAGGAGGTAAGCGAAATTATACCTTTCAAAAATTTCGTTTACCTCGTACTTTGGATCTCAGCAACCCTGTGGTGCAAATCCACACAATTTCCCTTGGGTGAGAAATTGCCCGTCGTCTTTTTGTATCTCCCGGTTTAGAGTGCTCCAAGCGTCGCACCTCTAAGATGTATCCACACCTCGTTCAAGTCACCAATCGTCTTGCCTTGCGTGCTAGATAACAAAACGATTCTAAGCAGGCTTGATTATGTGAAGAGTAGGAATATTTTCTAAGTAGTTTAATTCAACACATGAATAGAACGACGTCTTGTTGGAAAGAGGAAGAAGGTGGCTGATTTTTAGGTCTAAGAGAGGGGGGCGGATTTTCCAGCAATTATAATCATAAATTTTAGTCTTCTTCATCTCTTATTTATAGGTGAAGATTACCTAGAATCCAATTAGGAAAAGGAAACTTCTTTTCTCCTAAACTCTCTAGTAATCCTCATCCTATAAGGTAATAAGTCAAACAACTTATCAATGATGAAGACTTGGAGGAGGGGAAAACTTTTTTCCACCTCCACCACATAACCCCCCCCCCCCCCCTCCCTATTTTTCTCATAAAAATTGGTCTACACAAGTCATTTGGACTCTAAGATTTAATTTTGACTTCTCATTTTAATTATAGGCCCAACCCATCAATTAAATACAAGTCAAATTAAATCCAACCAACTAATTCCAACATTTATTTATTTAACTTGGGCTCTACCAATTAAGTAAAATACTTGGACTCTACTAGGTCCATTCATTTAATTAATTCTACAAGATTAATTAAAAGAGTAAAATTAATTGAACCCTTTCAATTAATTTATATTCCATATTTAGAAAGTACTACACTTTCCTAATTCCCTCAATTTCCTCGAAATTGATTAACCACATCTATTCAAGCAGTGACTCTCTCGAGTTAGTGTGTGACCACTTAGGCTCGTTTCTATCTAGTAGTAAGTACACCTTCCCACAGTGTCAGTGTACTTTCCTAAAATGGAAAGTACTGGATTAAATCAATCCTTTGATTCAATCAAGCCTCGAATTAGTCACCAAGAAAATTCTCGGCACTTACAAATCGCGGTTTCCCACCTAGCATAAGGTCCCGAAGACCTAGATAAAACGAAAGTAAAGATACGCCTTTTGCGATCTTGATCCTTGCATAAGTAAGATCCCTCTATCTAATCTCCCGATTGAATCTAGAGCAGTGGCTAAGGTCGAAGCTCTATTAATTCAATACTATGTTTCCCACGTTATGTGAAATCGACTTCAACTATCTAAACGAGGAAACCCTATGCCTCTTTAGATATCATACTTCGGCCGAAGATTCCTTAAGTTGATTCACTATGTAACCATAGGAGATTAACCGCCTGGCTAATGTCAGAGATAGATTCCTCTTGATTCTCACGTGCCTTACTACGTAAGACGTGCATGTCTGAGTTTGCCCATATTCGATCATCTAAAGTGATCATGTAACAAATCAAGAACATGCGCGGTTACGCATAAGACATCCAATGGAATCTTAGGTCCATAAGGATTACTCTTATACTACAAGACCACTGGAAGTTCCATATTCGACTGGGAATCCATTTTAGGAACTTCCATGGGGTTGTTCAGTTCGCCCATTACCACAATGGCAACCCTCATATATGCATTGGCTTTCATCGCGCCAGTATCTATGGAACGAGATACACTTCTCCTAGAGTATGCATCATATGAGCAAGTCTTTTGGGTTGCATCGATATCCCTTTATCTCGATGAACCATTTTACGACTTGGAACAATGTTTAAAGATCACAGCCTTCGAGACATATTCCATCATTGCCACACCCAATGTGGAATGATGTCCCATAACTATGTGTGATCCTTCGGGACTTTATTCTAAGCCAAAGTAAAAACTAAATTAAGAATAAAGACATGCCACACATATAAAAGAGATTGACTTTATTTATATGAAAACGATTGTTCAATTCTAGACTTACTATTACAAAGAATGGCGCCCAATAATTGGTGCGCCGGGCACTAACTCTAACAATTTGCACCAGCGACCTCGACCCACATTCAACAAGGCAGCGACTGTTATCATTATTTATATTATTTAAAACTAATGTGAACCCCCCCCCCCCCCCCACCCCACCCCGATTTCAGAACCCCCCAAAAAAGCACGTGTCCTTTAGGCCCGCACGCGCCCTGTTGCCTCAGCGGGTGGCCAGTTGTCCCTGTGGTGTTGCATGCTTGTGAAACCTTGTCATAGTCATGCTAATCTAACCGGCAATTGAAAAATCCCCCAAATTTTAATTGGTCAAGTCGCGAAATCAGGATTTTCAATTGAAAAGTATCCTTAAATGTGACTTTTTTAAAGTTACGGGAGCCATCCTCTAAAGTTACGGACTAAATTTGCAATTTTCCCATATGATATAATACAGTTACCGGTTTTAATATATTATACTATTGCTGAAAAGTTCAAATATGTGTTCTCTCACGTTTTTGAGGATTTGAATTTAATTACTTTTATGGTCTTCAGACATTGGTAGCCAATTCTCACAACAATAAGTTGTTTGGATTTGTTGAAAAGTGAGAACAAAATTAAAGGTCATTGACAACTTTGGTCCATCATATAATTGAACAAGTTGTTACATAGTCAACCGAAACCATGTTTTTGTCATGCCATTTATATGTTATTATCATTTATTAATTCACATTAATCATCCATTCACACACAGAAAACGCGAAATTGAAAAGAAAAACACAATTACTAGGGTCTAAGCTACACACGCCAGAAGAATTAAAAAGAAATTAAAGGTCATGATCAAAGATAAAAAAGTATTCTCCCTCGGGTTGTTTTTAATAGAAAGTCATGAATTCTAAATTCACCCTTAAATTTATTGAGCATGATAGGATGATATCAAATCACAATAGATTTCAAATTTTTTATGTTCATTTTGAGTTATATTCCAGTCATTATGGTGATTTTCAAGTCGATATAATTTAAAGTCACATTATATTACCAATGTTAACTACGTACATAGAATTACTAACTGTATTTTTCAGACCATAAATACGTAATAAGAAGGATGAAAGACTAACCAATAGTGATATATAATGTTTCTGATTATATTGGAAATTATAATAAATAGGGAAAATTGCATCACTTGTCCCCTAGAATAAGGTATCTTGTATTTTTAGCCCCCTTGTTCATAAACTTTCAGATACTAGTCTTATGATATATTACTTTGCATTTTTATTTCCTATCGTAAAAAATGGACGAAAATCATTAGTCAGTAAAAAATTAACGGCGCGTGCATTATATGCGTGAAATTTCGTCCAACTTTTAATGAATGAGATTAAAATTGCAAAAGAATGCATCCCACAAGATTAACTTTGCACATTTGTAAACAATAAGACTAAAATCGAACATGGGCTAAATATTGCAATTTTCCCTTAAAAAAATATGTTTGTCCTTTATTGTTTCATTTGTTCTTATTTCTTAATTGTTTTTCCCTTCCATCATTCGTCGTAGCTCCAAGTATAATCAAAAAAGAAAAGAAAACGAACGAAGAAACAATGCTATATGTATTGTACATTATTGTTGAAACAAAAGAGTATATGAACTCATTGTACACAATTACATGGACATCATGTTAGATTGGATTTGTCTACTGTGCATATCTTATCGACCTAAAGTAAAATTTTGATACTCAAAGTTTGTTAGTTTAGTAATATCACCTTCCACTATTATGTGAGAGGTCATGTGTTCAAATCCAGATTGTTCCAAGTTATGCCCTTTCTCTACTTATTTAAAATATTATAGAGCTTGTGTTGTTCATGATTAAAAAATTATTGACCGAATTTATCGGGTTAGGGTCTCCCTTTTGTCCAGAATTTTGAAAAATAAGTAAAATTTTGATACCGCTCACACTTTTGAACTCAACATATGTCCATTGCTTTTGCATATCACCTACTTTAGAATTATAGTGAGACAATATACAAACTATTTAAAGACAATAAATTCGTAAATATTGGTCACTAAAACATGTTAGTTGCACTTACTAAAGTATATACAAGTACGTGAATATATTTGGTAAGATAGCGTCATAGTCAATGGCTCACCAGAGCTCGATTCACAGGATGATCTCCACCATCACATGTATATTTGAGGTAGAGATCACCTAGAACTCCATCTCTCAGAAGTCAGTAAGTATCACCTGTAAGATAGTGCGTCAATATATTCAGATTCCTAAATTTCTTGTGAATTATCTATCGTGTTGACTCTCATGTATTAACAGTAACTAGTTATGTTTCAACCCAATCCGGATCCTCTATTACAAATTGTGTTGCATCTCCTATTGCGTTCATTTCTATATATGATAAGTGTATAAAATTGAAATCACTAATATATTTAAGGAAGAAATTTATACACTTGTCATGCATAGAGATGAATGCAATAAGAGATGTAACACCATTTTGCAACAGAGGATCTTGTGTGGTTTCAACCATATGAGTCGTCAGTTACCAGCATCGCAAGTTGTGTTATTCCAGTTACATTATGTTATATATATATAAATATGTAGAGGACATAAAAATACTTATTTTCAACCATACTAAGAACTAAAATTATATATACTTGACATTATGAATGAATCATATTTAATGACAAGATAATCCAGTTAAAAAGTAAACTATTCATTTTTTTTAATCAATTCATTAAGATTCAACACTTTAATTTTTTTCTTTTTAATCAATTCATTAAGATTCAACACTGTAATTTTTTTCCAAAAACCAACTACCAGTCAATGACGAAAGAAACTCAATTCTAAATTAATATTAACTAAATTACCTTAAGTGGCTACTGTTAGGTGTCTGCCCTCAATGCCAACGAGAAACTAGATTGTAAAGCGCTGTAAAGGGCGCTTCATTATATTGTACAAACACTATTTCGATTTATAGAAAGACACTCTCAGTTTGTTCATATAATTTTTATGACATTAATAAGTACTGAACATATAGTCCAATTAATCAAGAGAAACCTTCTACTCTTTATGGGATAAGTAGAAGGGCACTAGAAGGGTTTAGTTCTTGATCACTCAAAATGAGTTCGCAAGTCAAGGAATCTTAATTGGCATTAAGACTTGACTAGTATAACACATGCTCTGACTATTAGAGTATATGCCCTCGAATGCCATAAAGAGGATAGATTTATAGGGCATAACCATTGTAACTAAACTATGGTTTTTCTATTAATATAAGGCAGTTGATTGTTGTTTTCTTATAGGCATTTATAAGGTGTGAATAAACAACGTAAAGTCCTTGATGACAAGGCGAACATTCTACCTCCTATGGGATAGGAGGAAAGACACTAGAATGGTTTGACCTTTGACATCTAAAAGGGTTCGCAAGTCTAAGAAATATTGATTGGGCATCAATAGTGAATAAAGACTTGTATGATTTAAGTTTCGACAGAGAAAGTGTCAGTCGTACACTATGGAAATGGTAATGGGAACTTATATCATAGAGGTGTCAGTTGGACTGATATGTTCGAACACGGCTCGCATCAGTTCATCACATGGGTATTCACTCATTGACAGTCAATGATGAAACTGATAAGTAGTGATAGGTACGTGTGAACCTCTGACCTGAGAAATCGAGTTGAAGATGTACTTATGACATCAAGTCTGTCATTAGAGTAGTTAGATTCAAATCACCTGTTGGTGAAATCGACCTCGAAGTGCGACTTGATGGCATTGTTAACTGATTTGCAATATAGAATTTATTCTCTCATAAGTGAATGAGTAAAATATCCTATGCGATCATGAATAAGTGAGGATGAAAGTCTTTGGCCAAAGCATTTAAATACCTCGACTTATTATGAGCTTAGGCATATGGTCAAGTTATATGAGTTTGACTTTAAACCATGACTCTTACTTGATTGGGATATAAGAATAAAAGGTTTATACACGTACGGTATTCACGGCGTAAAGGTTTGGAAATGATCCTATTCATTCGTTCTCAATTGGGTTACGGTGTGAGCCACGAGACTGGATAGGTGTCACTCACACCCCTTTAGATTCCTCCCAATTGCTTTTTGAGACGAACCTAAAGAGTCGCGCTTAAAGGAAGTGCAAAAGGAAAAACATGGGAAAAAGACTTAAGAGAAATTCACGGCATTGGATGCCGTAATTAATTGATTAATTAATTATTGGATAATTTAATTAATTAATTAAATTAATGAGTTAATTAATTTCTTGGAGAAATTGAATTATAAATTAATTAGGAATTGAATTAATTGAATTATCAATTTATTTATTGGATAAATAAATTATCCAATTAATTAATTAGCAAGCAAGACGAAAGCCCGAAGGCTTCATAGCCCACTAAGGGGGCGGACAAATAGACGCCCAAATAGGGGTCTTGCATGTTAGGGTTATTGTTTCCTAATGATATAAATATATCACAAGGTGAAAAACAACACAAGGCAACTTACATAACTTTCTCTCCAAGAAAAAGTCTCCCACCTCTCTCTCTCTCTCTAGCCATCTTTGACAAGGAAGAAAGGAGGAGTTTTTCGTTTTTGATTCCGGCGTGACGAATTAGAGACGTTGGCAAATTTGGCGTTAGAGAAAAGATCACGTTCAGAAATCAACATACGCGAGAACGGTAATCTTTCTATACACAATTAAACACGAGAATTAGAGATGATTCGAGCTTTGGGAATTAAATTTACTTTCCGCTACGTTTTATTCGAATAATTCCCAACACTGACAATGAGTGTCAGTTGGTCACTACATAATAGTGGGAGTTTGTTCCATAAATATAATAATGGAATTCATATATTCGAACATGGCTCGTAATATTCCAATCACATGAGTATTCATTCAGTGACTATCAATGATTGGATTACTAGTCATAATAGTATGCGTGATTCTTAGACCTGAGGAGTCACGAACAATGTGCTTGTGACATTGGATTAGTTACCAGAGTAGTCAGGCCCAATTCACCCATTGGTGGAGTTGACCTCGAAGTGCAATCTCAGAGGGCAAGTAGCAGTTGTGAAAAGACTACCACGATGGAATTCAAGGTCTCGAGAGATAAACATGAATGCATCTTGTGCAATCATAGATAAATAAAATGACAAGTCTTTGGCCAACATAGACAAACTAACTTGTGTGGAACATGGGAATAGTTCGCTAATTTCATCTTACTATGATTTAATGCATAATATGGAGTTTTGTGAGTTTGATATGTTCCATTACTCTCACTCGATCTTGATACGTCAGTGAAGGGCTTATACTCATACAATATTTATGATTTAGAGGTTCATAATGATACAATCATTTTGTTCTCAATTGGGTGATGAAGTAGGTCCACGAGGCTGGCTAGGTGTCTCCCACATCCTTTGATATCCTCCCATTTGCCAATCAAGACAAACATAGATAGTCATGCTTTAGAGAAAATAAGCACGAAAACTCTTAGTGTTATTTAAGGGTGTTTTGATAATTTATCATTTGATAGACAAATTAATTATATGGGGAAAAAATTAATTTATTTAATTGATTGGATTAAATAAAATTAATTATTTTATAAAGTAATTAATTAATTAGATTAATTAATTATTTAATATTTAATTGATTGGATTAATTAATAATCTAGGATTAATCATATATATTTAATAAGATTAATTATATGATATATTTAATTAAAGTGGACTAAGTTGACCGATCCAACTTAGCACACCTAATGGAGTCATAGGCGCATGCTTAGTGTTATATGGGTTGAGAATTTTTAATCCTCAATCACTTAACACTCTTGCATACTACTGTTACCCTAAGAAACAAAACACAAGAGAAAAATCCCTCCCCCTCATACACACTAGCAGTTGTCGGTCTTCAAGGAAGACCAAGGAGGAGGAATTTTTTCCTTAGCTCATTTCTGGCGTGATATCTAGAGGTAGGTGCCCGGGGTTAATGTTGTAGACAGTAGATCAATAAACGAAACACGCTTCAAGAAAGGTAAAATTAGATTTAGTCTTTCGTTTCGTTTATATAAAATTATTAAACCCAAAAGTGATCCACCACAGGGATCCGATTCGTGTATCTTCCCTGTGCATTTGTATATGAATTCCTAACAACTACACACTTATCAGAAATAGTAGCAAAAAAAAAAAGCGTACTTAGAAGCTTGGAACATAAAGTTAATGATATATATATGAATTCAAAAATATAAAATCATATGAGCATTGATGCAGCAGTATTTATCTTCATTTTGTTATGAAAGATCTCAAATTCAGACTTGGTTTGATGGAATTAATATATATTTCTGAAAAATATCAAGAACCGACAGGTTCTCATGAATGAGGACCGGGTCGATTGGTTCATTGGTCCAACCGCCAGTTAGTGGTTTCCAAAAATAGAACAATTTTGAGTTTTTACCGGTTTGGTGGTCTAAATTGGACCGTTTTATCGATCGATGGCGTTTCAACCGACCCGGCTAGCCATGTCGGGTTGGGTTTCAAAACACTACTCTAAACTAGGTGAATTAATAATCCACGAAATTGATTTGTGATGATGGTAAAAATCGTCAGAGTATGAATATCACGTGATTGACCATGTGGGGTGAAGAAACCGATCCAACACACGACAAACTAGATAGGGGTTGGTGGATATATAGACTACACTCGACTATGGCGAGCTGCCTACGCACCCATATAGTTGGGATCAAGTCTATTCGTAGTTCGACGATGAGGTTACTCTCAACAGCCAGTGATCTTTTACTGGGGGAGTAGGTAATCTTATATGATAGTCAGTTGCTTTCTCTCTAGCACTCTTTTTGGTGGGGAGAGCAGATAATGAGCCACCTCCAGCTCCTTTGAGGTATTTATAAGGAGCTGGTTATGGGCTTTGGGCTATTGGGTCCTATCTTGTCATCAGCCCAATAGACTTAATTTAATTATTATTATTATTAGGCTAGTGGAATAACCTTGTTATGCTTAATGGTTTGCCAATCCTTTTTGGGCCTGGCCAATCCTTCCACCGCGGGTTTTGACCCTTGGTGGGCGCCTCGACCCGACTCGGGACGGGTAAATTACTAAAATACCCATGGACATTTTTAGCCCGTATCATATGCCCCCCGCTCCCGGGTTCGAAAGATGCTCGGGAGTAGAAATAATCCCGCTTAGGCAGGGCCAATTAATTTTAATTCATGGTGGGTAGTGGGTCATAAAGGCCCCTTACCTACTTCTTACTTAAGTGAGGGAAGGAGGTAGGTCTCACCATCATCTCTCATTCATACTATCACTCATTCAACTCTTCTTCACAAGGATTTCTCTCTCTATGAGCTTCCTTTCCTCAGCCATGGGCAAGACTCAAGGTGATCAAGGTAATGACCATGCTAGCAATTTTGCTCTCCCATCTTTATTCCAAGCGTCATGCTTATAACTCGGGAGATAGCTGATTTCTCAGACCTTATTTTAGATGATCAAATTTAAAGCCTTCCCGTTCTCAAGAATCTATTTTTCGGGGTATTGCGCAATTCTTCCTGCGGGACGGCATCGGCGGAGCCCAACTTTCGACCGGGGGTTTCGCGGCTAGGCTGCTAAACATGATGCCCCGCGGCCTAGCCGCGAGGCGTGGTGCCTCTCAGTCACGGCCGCGAGGTGAGGTGCCTCGCAGTCAGGCCTGACCGTGAGGCCAACGCCTCGTGGTCCCGACCGCGAGGTCTTTTTGTTACGCGGCTTAGTCGCGAGGCATTTCGTTTGTTCTTAGCTTAGATCTTCCCAAACACGTGCTATCATTTCAGATAACTTCTAGTTGGGACTTGTTATTGATAGAACCTCAATCCAGGTGTTTGTACTCTAGAGGGGACTTAGAATTTATTAATTTGGCCTTTGTCCTGAGGTGAAGGGGCAAAGGTCATTGACTCATTGTGAGGGGGTGAGATCTTTTGCTACTAGGTGAAAGTGCAAAGTCCTTTGCCTCGATAGGGGGTAAATTTCTAGGCTTTATGGCGAGTGGGCAAGGTCTTTGTCCTCGAGGTGAGGGGGAAAAGTCCTTAGCCTCAATGGAGAATGGGTAAGGGACTTTGCCTCGAGGTGAGGGGCAAAGTCCTTAGCCTCTATGGTGAACGGGCTAGGTCTTCTACCTCGTATGGCATATTTACCCGTGACACATATGTTGAGCCATTTTAGGACTCAAGTAAGTCTTAACTTCTTTCTTCGTGGCTTCATGAGCTCTTGCGGGGTATATCCCTTGGCTTCCCAAGCACCAGGTTAACTACTTAATTGAATTGTTGCGCCCCTTGGCTTCATGAGCACTAGCAGGGTATCATGTACCCCTTGGCTTCATGAGCGCTAGTGGGATATTTTGTACCCCTTGGCTTCATGAGCGCCAAAAGTACTTAATTATTTTCAACGCGTCATTGGCGGGAATTAATGAGTGCTACGAGAGGTATGATGTTCGCGAGCGTCAGGCTATTTAGACCGGGAGGGGTCGCTTGATTCCGACCCTCAACATTATGGCCCCGCGGCTACCGTGAGGCTTGTCGCCTCGTGGTTGGCTGCGAGGCACGTCGCTTCATGATCAGCCGCGAGTCCTAGCCACGAGGCATGTTTCCTCGTAGTGTCGCCTCGCAGCTGGCCGTGAGGCACGTCACCTTGCGGTCAGCCGCAAGGCTTGTGCCACGCGGTCACGGTCAGCCGCGAGGTTTGCGCCTTGTGGCATCATGCCTCAAGGCGTCTTCTTCCCTGGTGTTAGCCTGGCTTATAACCTCATGAGTTTTTATCGGTGGTGACTTATGGCTTTTTATATGCCTTATGTACATATCCAGGTACTTTATCTTACAGTCGCGTTCTTGCTTGTAGGACTATGAGCTAGTCGAACGTTAGCAGCAATCTTATTTTTGATTTAGCACATTTGTGAGCTACTCATTAGCTCTTCATAGGCTTTGAGTAAGCCTTATATTTTTCTATCCTCTTTGCCTCATGAGCTTTTCCGAGTTGCCAATGGTGGTGTTTACTTGTTAGCGCCATGTGACGCCAATGGGTGCTAATGGTGGCATTATTATCCTCACGGCACGTTTTATCATTTTTACCCCCAAGATTTGATTTGGTGGGTGAATAATGTTGACGGGTGGACTTAGTGCCTCATAAGGTTCCCTGCCCCCCCCCCCCCCCACTCTTTAGTGTATTTGTGTGGTTAACACTTTAGGGAGTAAGGATTTTACGAGGTAGATGTTATCTTTCGCTAGCGGAGGGATAACTTAGAGCTTGGTCTCTTCCTTTATTTATGCCTTTTGAGTAAGTAGCGTTTGATTTGTGACACTAGTGGCCATGTTTTATGTGGAGGCTTGGGTTGCCTCTCATGTTTTTATTCTTAGTGCGACTTTGGTCGTCACTTATTTTTAATTGTATAATCTCAGTCCAGAACCTTAGCGGGAGGAGGGATGCTTTGCAGAGCCTCGACCTCTCTTGGTATTGCTGGATGGTGGGCACTCCTCGTTCGAGTCTTTGTTAGCTCGGAGGGTTTTTCATGGATATTGACTATTTCTTTTTGCATACTTTAACAGTTAGCTACTTAGCTATGTTTTCTCCCTGTATGCCCCCTACTCCTTAATTGTGCTAGTTAAATTTAGGAGTAAGCGACCATATAGTCAGGGAGTTAGAAATTTTTTGTTCTTTTTGGCATGTAGTCATTGTCTACCCCCATGTTTGGGATGGTAGGGTTGAATAATATTTCCTATGGCTACTTAGTAACCGGCGCCATAGGTAGCTCTTTATTAGGCAGCTACTAGCTTGCAGCTGGTATTTTTCTTGCTACTACTCACTTCACATACTACTCTTTGGGGAGCAGATGCGTAAGTAGTATCAAAATAATTGACATGTGGTGCCTTGACTATTCCGTATTGCAATTCGTCTTTAAGGGCTTAGATAGCTTTTAACGTCATGCCTTGGGATCATGAAGTGAAGTCGCACCTTTGGCTAGCCACCTTTTTCTTGCCATCTCTATGGTGTTTGGTTATATCAACACATGGAGCGGCGAGGTCTATTTGCATAATGTTTATTTAGTTGCATGAATAACACGGTTCGTGATACCAGAGGTCACTCGTGAAGCTTAATGGGAGTGGGGAGACCTTTTGTAGGTCCTCAACCTCTCTCGGTACTATGGAGAGATTATGGGGTCGCCCATCCTCAGGTGAGTCGTATACAGCTCGGGGGATTTTAGCGGTGCCACCCATGTTGACCTCAAGTGGGGTCGCGTGTGATGTTTATGAAACCTCCAGTGAAAACTTGCTAGCTTCCAAGGGTTGTATTGATGTTCTTGTTCTCCGCACTTATCACGAAAACTCACAGAATAGCAGAAATAAACTAAGTATTGAAACCTTGTAATAGCCTCAGTCGGAGTCGGTGACTCCGAGGGCTTTCGGTTTGCTATTCGACCATGACTTGAAGATAACATTTAACATATGTAATGGAGAAGGGTGCTAATAAGCACTTAGCACAATATTCAATCATCCATGCAGAAAATAAAAGAGAGGTGCCCTAGGCATCTCAGAGCTTAAAGTAAAAGGTAGTCGGCGCTGGTGGGCGTCCCCACTCAACGCTTGACTTGTTCAATAGTTATATATGGAAAAAAAGCTAGTTTTTGTTATTTATTACCTGATAAGGCCTCATAAAGCTTGACCTTTTATCAAGCTTGAGGGATGTTTCCCAGGAGGGTCATCTTGCTAGTGGTATCCATTGGCAGCATGCCCGTCATGCTGGAATCTTATCCATTAGCAGCGGTTGCTGTATTTTTTAAATAGGCATTGTCTGCTTGGGGTGGTATGTCGTGGCACGTGTCATGTTCATAGACATCTGACTGCTGGGATTTTGACCCAGTATGGACTAATTTAATCGTGCCCCCCAAGCGACTTTCCTCTAGCGAGATTAAGTTCATCACTACTTGTTTCCCTTTGTCTCAATGACCCATGTCATCATGCTTCATTTGTTCCTATGCGAGTTGGAAATTTCACCCTCATGTGATAGGTAGATCCGTCGGCTTAGAATAAATTTAAGCTTGGCCTCCCTAAAATTACATGGTATGTGGAGGTGACTTTGATCATGAAAGATTTTGCCATCTTTGCAGAGTGGGCTGGAAATGCACCCAAAGATGTAGGCGGAGACACCTCCTCTAATGCTCCCAACATCTCACCCGTGAATCCAGTGAATGGTGGTGTCGACCGCTTGAAGCAGCACATTGTCCACCCTAGTTGGGTGAAAGCATTGTAAAAGATGATGATTGCTGAGCTCCCACTGTTGACCAGAATCTCCTTCACCCAGTAGTTGGAGATGGTCGCCGATTTTACTTTGGCATCACTCTTCAATGGGATGTTGTTTTCTAGGTCTTGTAGTCCAAACTCTATGGTTTGTGATTGAGGAAGCGCTTAGTCGGCTGCTCGATGCTGGCGATGGTACCGGCAGGCAGTCGGTTGAACCAGTTAAGCACCCTTCCATAAAGGGCGGTTCAATTTTTTTACAATTGGCAACATTACTGAGGTCGTACATGTCAGCCTTGGCGTTGATCTTGTCAACATGCTCTTGAGGGTCTCTAGCTCCTTCATATTCGCTCAGATGAGGTATCGTAAGTCTTTTTGGCGAAGACTCTTATCAAAATCGCTGGGCGGAAAGGACTTCTTTTCGGGGGCACCTCGGCTAATAGCACCAGCTGCATATCTTCATATCACGCATAGTCCTCCAAATTTCCATCTTGGCGGAGCGTATACTCTCATCGGTCATTGTGCCTTGGCAGGGTCTCTACGGGGGTCAAGGATACATGACCTCTGCGTAGAGACCTCGGAGGCATTGGTCTTCTATCACTTCTTCTCAGGAACCTCTCGGGAGGTGATGCCTCACTATTCTCTTCTATTTATTGCTCCGTCTCCTTCACCAGGGAGTTAAGGACCCTCTACCTCGGCGGGTGTATTGGCTAGGCTCCACTCGGCGAGGGTGGCTTCTGTTATGGGGCTCCCGACCCCTATGATCCGATCGAGGGAGTGGATCTTGTGCCCACTTTTCCTGTGGCGGAGGCACTTCTTGAGTGTTCCTCCCTTGGGGACCCTGTCCAGCTGTTATCGGTATGGGCGCAGAACGTGATGGGTGTGCCTGGGTGTATTGCTGACCAGCCCGAGCGGCTGCCCGCCCAGATGCATCTTCAACTTAGGCTAGCAATACCTCCTGGATGATCTCAAACACCCTGGTAGCAGGGGGTGGGATTACCGCTGGTGTAACAGGAGGAGCATTTGCTCATTCGTAGGAGGTGGAGCGATGGGACTCTCGCTGTTGACTGGACCGTTGGGGGGATTTTCTCTGTGGCCGACTCCCTGGGGGTAACTCCCTGGAGATGACTCTCTGGGAGAGACTCTCCGGAAGAAATTCTTTGGGGATGACTCCTTGGGGGCGACTCCCCGGAGGCGACCTTCTAGGGTCGACTCTCTGGGGGCGTCTGATAGGAGTCATTTTTACGTGTTATTAAGCCCCTTTGCGTTTATGTTTTAGGTTCATTTATCGCTTGATTTTGTCACTTGTGCGTTTAATTCGTGCATTAAGTGATTTCAGGCCTTAAATGGATACAATCGAAGAACGGGCTGAAAAAGGACGTATAAAACAAGTTTAGGCCAAGATGTTTCACACCTCTACGACCAAACAAGCAAGAAACAAGCTGGAGTTAGCCAAAATCATATTTTAGTACCATTTCCGCACACCTGGGCGCCAAATCAGAAACAATCTCCACATTGGAACGCCATTTGGATAAATTTAGAGACTGAATTTGATGACGTGTCCTTCTACAAAGTTTTAGATCTATGTCTTATCTTTACATGGGGACTTGAATCATCCAATTCGGAGGTCTGTGGAGATTTGTATGAATAAAACACTATCCCTGCGCTGGAAAATACGAAAGTGGCAGCTCCCATTCTTAGTAGGTGGAAAACAAGAGAATGGTAGTTCACATTCTTGGTAGGAGGAAAGTAAGAGAATGGTAGGTGGAAAACAAGAGAATGGTAGTTCACATTCTTGGTAGGAGGAAAGTAAGAGAATGGTAGGTGGAAAACAAGAGAATGGTAGTTCACATTCTTGGTAGATGGAAAGCAAGAGAATGGTAGGTGGAAAGAAAAGAGAATGGAAGCACATGTTCTTGGTTGGTGAATTTTTGTGGCTATAAAAGGAGGATTGGATGTCATCCTACAAACACACTTGAAAACACATTCCCCATTGGGGGAGCCTAAACACATCCTATCATCATCTTCATCATCCTTAGATTAGTTATGAAGATTATCAAGAACCTTTGAAGGTGAAGAAATCAAGAAGCATGGAAGAGATGAAGATCGAAGTTCAACCATCAAAAATACGAGGGAGTTTCTTAGATTTAGATTTGTTTTTGTTTATGAATATGAATCTTAATTTAAGTTCCTATCTTTTATCTTTTATGATGAAATAGATTCTTCGAACTAAGGCCATGTTGAGGCTTAATTATGATAATTGAGATATAAATTGTGTTTTTCATATTAATTCTATTGTTGCTTTGTGTCTTGATCTTGTTTGAATGCATCATATGCTTAGCTACCATATGCATGATTTATTGCTTAAATTATTCGTTCGAGAGAAGGTGATTTAAGGTGCAAAGATGATCATCACATAATCCGTAAAAAATAGGGAATTGCCCCTAGAGATAGGTAGAGATTCCCGGGTGCAGTTAGCCGGATTAATCCGGGGAAATTCTAGAACTTGAATGCATGATTGTTGGTTAGATTCTCGGATAGACATATCTAGAGAACCATCAATTAATCATAGGATTATTACAGCCGAGACATCGGGTAGTAATTATTTAAGGTTTTTTCCACCAAAGCAACATTAGTCTAATAATATGAGAACATGTTTATAATGAAAATTGATTAATTTATGCCAACACATGTGTCTTAGTTGCTCTCTTCCATAGTTATCTTGATTTCGACATCTTGTTTCTTATATCTTACTTCCATAATATTTTAGTTAATTCTTGTTTTAGTTTAAGTTCTTCAATTGCTTTAAAATCATAAACTAAAATACAAGTCCTTGAGGTTCGACAACCCGGACTTTATTGTCCACTTTATTACTACACACGACCAGTCCACTTGCTGTTTAATACACGTAAGGATTTTTCGTGTCAAGTTTTTGGCGCCGTTGCCGGGGACTTGTTTAATTTTAGTTTTTGATTTTATTGCAAGTTTTAAGTATTTATTTTATTTTTATTAATTTTTTATTATTATTATTATTTTTTCTTACACTCTTAGTTCGCAATGGCTAGCAATTTTCCAGATATGACCCTTCCGGAGAATCAATTATGGCTGCAAAGCGTCATTCAATTCGCAAAGGATAGCAATTTTCCTGATATGACACTACCGGAGAATCAATTATGGCTGCAAAGCGTCATTGAAGCGTGTTATGCACAAGGGTTCTTTCCACGACATTACCAAGAAAGAATTCCTACTCTGGAGGAACAACTTGATAACACCATTGGAGAGCTCCACTTTATGATGAAGGACGCACGGCGGGAAATGAAGGAGATGAATCATCAACTCAAGCAACTAACGAGCGACATATCTGAGAAAGTACCATGGGCATTGCTTGGTACCACTGAGATAGATCAAAAGGAGGAATCCAACACCGTGACGTTGAATGAAATGAAGTTGGAAAATTCGAAAGCAGATTCCTCCAACGATGAGCATTCGACTCCTATCCTTTCTGAGGGTGTTGACATTTCTTTACTTTCTTCCCGAGCCACAGGTAAATCGGTATTTGATGTCGACGATGGTAAGTTGTTATTGAATGTAGGAGATGACATGGTTAATTTCGATAACTATGAGGTTTTTGAGCATCTAATTGATTTTGATTTGTCTTTACATATTGATGTTTTTGATCCTTTTAGTGTTGAGCACTTTCATGAAAAACGAGCCAATAATCTTCAACATCCATACATGATGGAGCTGAAATATGTCAAGGTGATTGGTGAAGAAAAACGAGACATTATCTCTAGCTTGGAGAAAAATCTGCACCACCATCCGGAGCATGAGGAAAAAAAGGTAATAGAGGTATTGAGGGACCATAAAAAAACTCGTGAGTGGATGATTGCTTGGTCTAACCCTAGGATATGTAGCACAAATAATTGGTCAATCTTCACTACAAAGGGCAAAAGGTTGAAGCGATACCCAATAGTGGATTGGAGAACAAATAAGGCATTCACACATAAACCACCTTGAGTTAATCTCTTACATAAAGTCAAGCTAGTGACTTTAAAAGAGCGCTTCTTGGGAGGCAACCCAAGCTTTGTGAGTTTTATTTTGTTTTTTTGTTTTTTTTGCTTTTTTTTTTGTTTTTGCTTTTCATTTTATTTGTTTTGTCTAAGCATGCACTTTTGGCATGTGTTTTAATATGCTTGATGGTTTGTTTGATAAGTATGTTGAACATGTTAGTAGCAATTTCCCGTTGTTTTGAGAGGCCTATTTTGATGAGATGAGTTTGATTTGGAACATATTTGTGATGAAGGATTGTTTTTCAACAATCCTTGATTGTAAGTACTCTTATACCTTTTGCATGCGTTTATGTGAGACAACATTGGGGACAATGTTGAGTTTAAGTTTGGGGGTATATGTGGGTAGTACTTTGTGGTTTTAATACATTCATATGATTGATCACCATGTGTTTGCTATTTTTGTCATGTCATGTGTACCTCGTTTAGCTCAAGTTTGGGGGAATTTGTATGCTATCATGTTTATATGTGTTTATGTTGAGAAAATCAAGCATGGTTTTTTTTTTAGTCCTTCCAATTGATGCATTTAAATTGATTCACTTTAAAAAATGGCATGATTTTTTGAAATAATTTGAATTTAAATGAACATATATATCTTTGAAATTGCTCATGGAGACCCTAGACTAGGATTGATTTCTTAGATGATTCACATTGCACAATAAATCGAGGGTAGAGGAGTTGAGAGGATAACCATCTTGAGACACTTAAGGAGTTTTTCCCGGAAAAATTAACTTAGATTTTTCATAAGGTTATAAGTTGAGTAGTAATTTTTTTATGCTAAACAATGAATTAAAAAGGTTGAAGTTTGGTATGGCCACAAGTGGTCAGGCTAATATGTACTGGAGGTGAAAGTTTTCATGCCTATATACTGTATTATTATGCTAATTTGAGCTAAGCTCAAGCCAAAAAGAAGCGAATTGTTTAAAATTTCTAGTTTTATTTCGTGGCCTTTGACACTCGAGTGATTAAATCCTTAGGAGTGTCTTTACACTTAATGCCCCAAAACTATCTAGTTTGGGAGCCATTGATCTAAAGCTTGTTACATGGGTGCCATAGAAAGCCTAATGGAATAAAACATGGCACATGATCTAGCCTTAATGAAGTTAATTGGAAAGTTTCATATGAATTGAAAGTTTGAATGTTTGAGATAATGAAATTTAAATGGCTATGAAATTTTCTATGATTCTTATGCTTTGTGTTTGATCATAAAGTTGATAGATATGGGATTAATGTCCAAAATTTGGTAAGGATGCCTCTCGACTATAATACCTTAGATTTGTTTTCACTACACCCTATGGAGTCTTTTCCAGTACTGGTGTCACATGAGCAAAAGTAGTTGATATGTATATATATTTGTGAGCTGTAAAAGGATGATTTTGTGCCATTTATTCTTGTTAATTATGTTGAGATGTATTCATCTGGTTGAGATTGAAAGTTTGTTAGATTTTGTGGGTATATCGTCTGCAAACCCTCACGAGACTATAACTCGTCCTTTGAGGTAACTCAAAGGTTTAAAGGCTTGTTGCACATGCTAAGTGCAATCGTTTACTCCACGAAAGTGAGTTCGTTAGTTGTTTTTGTTTTCTCCTTTTGGTTGATGATATTTTTCGTACCCTAGACCTTTTATTCCTCGAGGTCGAGCAATTGATAAGTTTGGGGGAGTTGATAGGAGTCATTTTTACGTGTTATTAAGCCCCTTTGCGTTTATGTTTTAGGTTCATTTATCGCTTGATTTTGTCACTTGTGCGTTTAATTCGTGCATTAAGTGATTTCAGGCCTTAAATGGATACAATCGAAGAACGGCTGAAAAAGGACGTATAAAACAAGTTTAGGCCAAGATGTTTCACACCTCTACGACCAAACAAGCAAGAAACAAGCTGGAGTTAGCCAAAATCATATTTTAGTACCATTTCCGCACACCTGGGCGCCAAATCAGAAACAATCTCCACATTGGAACGCCATTTGGATAAATTTAGAGACCGAATTTGATGACGTGTCCTTCTACAAAGTTTTAGATCTATGTCTTATCTTTACATGGGGACTTGAATCATCCAATTCGGAGGTCTGTGGAGATTTTTATGAATAAAACACTATCCTTGCGCTGGAAAATACGAAAGTGGCAGCTCCCATTCTTAGTAGGTGGAAAACAAGAGAATGGTAGTTCACATTCTTGGTAGGAGGAAAGTAAGAGAATGGTAGGTGGAAAACAAGAGAATGGTAGTTCACATTCTTGGTAGGAGGAAAGTAAAAGAATGGTAGGTGGAAAACAAGAGAATGGTAGTTCATATTCTTGGTAGATGGAAAGCAAGAGAATGGTAGGTGGAAAGAAAAGAGAATGGAAGCACATGTTCTTGGTTGGTGAATTTTTGTGGCTATAAAAGGAGGATTGGATGTCATCCTACAAACACACTTGAAAACACATTCCCCATTGGGGGAGCCTAAACACATCCTATCATCATCTTCATCATCCTTAGATTAGTTATGAAGATTATCAAGAACCTTTGAAGGTGAAGAAATCAAGAAGCATGGAAGAGATGAAGATCGAAGTTCAACCATCAAAAATACGAGGGAGTTTCTTAGATTTAGATTTGTTTTTGTTTATGAATATGAATCTTAATTTAAGTTCCTATCTTTTATCTTTTATGATGAAATAGATTCTTCGAACTAAGGCCATGTTGAGGCTTAATTATGATAATTGAGATATAAATTGTGTTTTTCATATTAATTCTATTGTTGCTTTGTGTCTTGATCTTGTTTGAATGCATCATATGCTTAGCTACCATATGCATGATTTATTGCTTAAATTATTCGTTCGAGAGAAGGTGATTTAAGGTGCAAAGATGATCATCACATAATCCGTAAAAAATAGGGAATTGCCCCTAGAGATAGGTAGAGATTCCCGGGTGCAGTTAGCCGGATTAATCCGGGGAAATTCTAGAACTTGAATGCATGATTGTTGGTTAGATTCTCGGATAGACATATCTAGAGAACCATCAATTAATCATAGGATTATTACAGCCGAGACATCGGGTAGTAATTATTTAAGGTTTTTTCCACCAAAGCAACATTAGTCTAATAATATGAGAACATGTTTATAATGAAAATTGATTAATTTATGCCAACACATGTGTCTTAGTTGCTCTCTTCCATAGTTATCTTGATTTCGACATCTTGTTTCTTATATCTTACTTCCATAATATTTTAGTTAATTCTTGTTTTAGTTTAAGTTCTTCAATTGCTTTAAAATCATAAACTAAAATACAAGTCCTTGAGGTTCGACAACCCGGACTTTATTGTCCACTTTATTACTACACACGACCAGTCCACTTGCTGTTTAATACACGTAAGGATTTTTCGTGTCAGCGTCTCCCTAGAGGCGGCTCCCTGGGGTAGACTCTCTGCACGAAGCTCCTGACCTCCACGAATTGACTGAGGAGGTGAAATGTATCCCTTCTCCTGAGAAGGGTAAGCCTTTTGAGTATCTCTCACATGGGGGTCGTGCCCCTTGGTAGTCGATGGGACAAGTGTTGGCCTCACTGATGCATCCTCAATAAGAGTGAGTAGAGCCTCCTAAGTGATCTCGAACACCCTAATGGTAGGGGGTGGAATCACTATTAGCGTCATAGGAGGTGCATTCTGCCCGTTCGTCGGGGGTGGTATGTCTGGACCCCCGCCTTCAGCTTGCCTGGTCGGGGGATCTTGAGCACCACCCTCAGCATTGGGCTGATCTTCAAGCGTTGGGTTTGGAAGTTCATTGACAGTTGCTGGCTAATGGTTGCTAGTCATCCTATCACCGGTCGTACCCAGTTGGGGCCTAGTTTGCATACTCAGTGGCTGGAGCGCTGTTCCCACATACGGCCCCAATCTGATGATGGTAAAAATCGTCAGAGTATGAATATCACGTGATTGACCACGTGGGGTGAAGGAACTGATCCAACACACGACAAACTAGGTGGAGGTTGGTGGATTTATAGACTGCACTTGACTATGGCGATCTGCCTACGTACCCAGATAGTTGGGATCAAGTCTATTCGTAGTTCGACGATGAGGTTACTTTCAACAGCCAGTGATCTTTTACTGGGGGAGTAGGTAATCTTATATGAAAGTCAGCTGCTTTCTCTCTGACACTCTTTTTGGTGGGGAGAGCAGATAATGAGGCACCTCCAGCTCCTTTGAGGTATTTATAAGGAGCTGGTTATGGGCTATGGGCTCTTGGGCCCTATCTTGTCATCTGTCCAATAGACTTAATTTAATTATTATTATTATTAGGTTAGAGGAATAACTTTGTTATGCTTAATGGTTTGTCAATCCTTTTTGGGCTTGGCCAATCCTTCCACTGCGGGCTTTGACCATCCTTATATTTGGCCAATATCATTTACCATTATAGGGAGTTGATATTGGCCACATTACCGATTATAAGCTGTAAGCATAAACGGGAAGTTGGAAGGGAAAATTTTCATTTAAAACCTAAATGCATACAGTGGGCGCCTCGACCCGACGTAGGACGGGTAAATTACTAAAATACCCCTGGATATTCTTGGCCCGTATCAATTTGAGAAATAACTCAAAATGAGTGCCAAGAAATTTGGAATTCAGTGAAACAAGAAATCATCCAACCAACGTACATAAATTTATGGACGATTTGAAATTTTAGGGCTTCATATTCTTTACTCCAAACAAAAAAGGCATTCAAATTTTTTGTCTGAATTTGAGCCGATCTATTGCATCATTATTTATGCTATTTAATTTAATTCAATTCAACAAATAAATTATAATTCTCTAATAAAAAGTGCCACTAACCGGTATTATAGTGACGACTCAACTCAAAACTTGGGAGCAAACTGAGATTAGAAATACAGACTTAATTTAATGAATCTTTAATACTTTTACATAATAAATAAATGTTTGAATTCAAAATTCAAAAGTAAATTTTTGGTCATGCTTACCACCACTTATACACTCCATATCATAATAACGAATCGCATTTTGTAGGTTGAAACTTTAAACATAAATAATGTATGATACCTGTACTAGCAAATGAAAAGGGGGGGGGGGGAAGGAATAAATTATTTTAAAAAAAAAAGGAGTGGAGAAGGTTGAATTTAAAGTTTGCACATGTGAGAATGAATTTAAAATGAGTTCACGCGGATGAGGGTGTGGATATTGGGAAGCCACCCACCCCCTCCCAGCTGACTGTCGGAGGTCTCCTCTACCCAAATTCACATCCCAAACTTCGCGCTCTATTACCACGTGACACACGCCCAAGCCCCAACCACATACTTTCTATTTCTACCCGGTATTCAAAATCATATATGAAATCTATATGCAAAATATATAAATGGTATATGACATTTATATGCAAAATATATACATGGCTCTTGACCAGTGATATTTAGCACGCATCAATGTAATAGTATACAAGTATATACACGAGTATTTAGAATATGAAAAAAGACACCCAAATTTTGCTATAATTCCTACATCTATGCCCCGACTATTGTGAAGCAATCTAAACCCCGCAATCGTGTAAACATTCTTTTTGGTACATAAAATTAGGGGTGTACGCGGTCGGGTTAGGGCGATTTTATGAAAGAAATTCAACTCGACTCGACATACGCAGGTTGACAAAATATCAAACCAAAACCGCATAATTATCTTTTCAAATCGAGCGGTTCGAATCATCGAGTTTAATGTATTTAGCGACCGGGTTGGCGGGCTATCGAATTATAATTATAGTTTTTACAACTTACTTTTAGTTACAACTAGTAAATAAGAAACTAATCAACACACTTGTTATACATTAACTAAAAAAAATGAGTTTGTGAGAAGTACAAAAATAAGTGATATTAAATAAAAATCATATTTATCATGAATTGTAAACTCTAAAATATTAATAAAACTAAATTGTTTTATAAGTTTATCATAAAAATATACATTTACATATAAAACTTCCGTTCAAATCAAGTATAAACAAATATTCAAATGAACCAATTTATTTGCTCAAATTAAAAATAAAGTGTATCACATAAATATGAATAAAACTACTCTTATTAGAGTTTATATATATATAGATGTACTTACCAAAAAAAGAGTTTATATATATATATGCATATATATAGTTTTAAAAGTTTAGTGCTAATTTTTAACTATATATACATATACTTATAACATATATAATTAGTGGTCGGGTTGCGGGTTAGGCGGATTATCATTATTAAACCTACCACCTGACCTGAAAGTGATGGGTTGCAATATTTTCAATCCGCCACAATTATTTGATTATTTCAAACCGACAGTTTTCCAGTGGATCGGGTTGGTTTGAGCAAATGGGGGGGGGGGGGGGGGGGGGGGGGCGTTGTGTGGGTTTATGCACACCCTTACATAAAACTTTGGGTAGGGACGACTCGGTTACAGATGACCCACTAATCTTCTGACAAGAAGTGGTTCATTTCTTACCAATTGAGCCAACGAGTGTAGCCGTGTAAACTTTCCGTTACATATAAATTGATGCAAATGTATAAAGAGTGAGTATGATCTTAGAGGGAGAGAAACTGGGAGCATGCAACACTAATTTAGATAGACATTGAAGGATACTTTTGCAAAATGTTAACTTGGAACACAGTTCAAATTATCAATTACAATGTGATGATATATTTTTATATGTTTTCATAATCAATATATTTATATTCCAAGTAACTAATGTATGCAAAAGGTGTAACGTGTTTTTTTTTCTTTAACTATCACTTTTGTATAGCATATATGCATACATGTACCAAAAGAAGTTGGTTTGAGTGGAAATGGCTCTGGTGGCTTAAACAAGAGGTCTTATGTTCAAACCCTTGTGGATGCAAAAAACTTCTATGGAAGAGGTCCCAACAATTGTGACTGACAGTATTTCGAGGGATTAGTCATGAGTCTCCAAACTTGAAGACACCTTGGGAAACAAAAAAAAAAAATATATGCATACATGTGTATAAGATATATTATACATGACAATAAAATAAAATTCAAAATTATTTTAGATCTTGCGATTTTTAAACACATCATAACACACAATGTGTTGTTTGATGAGTTTTAGATACCGAGTTCCATGACTTCGAAATTTATAAAATCAATGTTGAATATGAAACGGTTCAAAATCAAGTTGTATTATGTACTTAATTAGAAATTTATTTGAACACGTCAGTATCGCTCATATCTTTAACAGCTATTAAGAATCAAATTAAATCCGAGCTATTTATTATTGAGCTCAACTTTGTTCACTTAATTCCTTGCTCCTAAACACATAAATACTACCTCTCCAAAAGCTAATAGTATGAAATGATAATTTGATAATACAACTTTTTAGTTGAATTAGTAGTTATTTACACTTAACTTTAGCCCCTTAGTGGTCAAAAGATTTCACTTTAACGGTACGTTAATACTATTGCCCAATTGATAAAGAGAATACGGGATATTGTACCTTGTGCATTCCTGCGTGCACCTTTAGTTCAAAATTCGAATAATAGACCCAAAAGCAGTTCACTTTCAAGCTTCTGAACTGGATCCATTGACTCAACAAAGCAAAGCAAAGCAATTACTACTTTTCTCAACAAAAAAGAAAAGAAAAGAAATCAGAAATAAGAAATCTGAAACCCAAAAAAAGAAAGAATTTAACTACTGTAGTCTAGAGAGAGAGAGAGAGGAATACAATAAAAAACCCCGCCTCCGCTCCTACTCCCCAGTCCCCACTATATATATATATATATATATATATATATATGTATGTACAAATTCATTACTTCTTATTGCCTGCCTCGTTTACATCTATTTCCTCCATTTAATTTTTAGCTGGATAATACTGTTATAAATTTCATTCCCATTCTTTTTTTAAAAAATAATAATTCATTTCATCCATTTTAAATTTCATTTTCTTCGATTTAGCCAAATCGAATTTGTTGCGAAAGTTGGTGAGTTCAAATGTGAGTTCAGCTTCTCGTGCTAAGATCTGCTGCTGGTAAATTCTTCAATCACAACTCATTAGCTATGCGTATGTAAATTTTCTTCTATGAATTATTTGAACTTGCATACATACATACATATATATATATTGTTTATCTGATTTTTGAATTCTTGATTGTGGATTTGTGCTAATTTTCACTGGGGTGAGTGATCGAATCATTTCCATGCGATGATATAGGAACGATGACGAGTGATTGAATTGTTGATTTTGAAATAGTTGTAGATGAAGATCTGGAAACTCGATTTGAGAAGATTTCTTTTGTGGTTTTGAGTATTGTTTGAAAAATCATTCCTGGTTATAAGTTTAATATTGCTTGTGACACTACATTTGCTCAGTTCGATGATTATGACTGAATTTGTTTGTTGGGAGAGGAATTCAGTGGCTAGGAATAATGTTGGCAGCCTTAAATATACTTCTCTTAATTGATCACCGATTTTGTTGTGACTATTATTGACCGCACATGTTGTATCATTGGGATATATTGATTGTGGGACAAAATATGGATCGGTTCATGAATGGGTATATGTACTCCTTGAGCAACTTCTTGAAAATCGAGGTCGTGGGAGACATATTTATTAGTGGAGTCCGTTGTCGATGTATGACTTATAGGTCCCATCCCGGGGGCCTGGGGCTTGGCGAAATGGTATAAAGCTGACCTAGGGGTATCACTTATATGGATGGCTGGCCAAGTGTGTATACGTGGTGAGGTATGGTCGTATGGAATGTGGAAGGAATGCTACGTACTTGTCTTGTGACCAATAAGATGATTGTGATATCCCCTATATTGTGGGAGATAATTTGATGATTTGCAAGTTGGTATGATTGGCTCTTCTAGCAACTTGAGTTTATCATTTTTGCAAACAGGGGATGAGTGCGAATAAGTTGCTAGGGGAGCTCACTTTGCTAAGTCTCGCGTACATCAATTGTTCGTTAGAATTTCCTATGGAATTTTGTGATTGTGATGAGCTGAAACTTTTCGCGAGATAGCTTTATGATTCTTGCATTTGGAAGTTACTGTTGCTACATGGATCTACCATCTAATTATGAATTTGAGGGCATAACTTTGGTCATATATTTGGTGCGTGCCACAGTTTGTGAAGGCTTGCTGATGAGATTTGCATTCCATTATAAACTGAAATTTAGGCTAGTGTGTGAGATTACTGCGGGTAGTCTCTCTCTGCACACAGTTTTGTGTGTATTTGAATAATTGTTTTGAAACCTGTTTCTGATAATAATAATTGTATCTGTTCTAATGTTCTTTTGGTATAAGCAGTGCCGAAGCTTGTTAGTGTTAAAACTAATATTTGTGGTTGTTGGTGAGTATTTCATGAACTATTAGATATATATCTTAACCATCATAAATGAAGAGGAAAAGAAGCTGCATTTGTTACAAAAAGACCGGAGCTTGGGTAAGAATTCATTCCTAGTTGCATATTATGCTCAGAGCTGGATCTTATTTCTGTGTTGTTAGAGGAGGTCGAGTTGCAATGTTGTTCTTTTCCGATAATCTATGGGCTTTGCGTACTAACCTCCTGAAGTTCTTTCTCTTTCTGGATATCTAGAGGTCATCCGAGACCATAGGTTCAACATGGACTATGTGGAGATAAGACAGATGTATATCATTTGAGAGCTCGTGCCCTCCTTTTTAAAATGACTGGAACCTTAGATAGGTAGTTTTAGTTTTTTAAAGTACACAGTTTGTACTCATTCCCCTGAGTAGACATGTTTTGGATAAAATTAACATAGGTAGAACATAGGAATGATCCCACGACACTGGTACTCTGTGGCGAACAGGGTATCCATTTTTCTGGATGCCTACACTGGAATTTATTTTATTTTCCGGAATGTATTAGGCCAGAAATATTGGATTCCACTAGAATAATCTTTTGGCTTTCTTGCTAAAATCAAGTCTCCTCGTCCTTTCTGTTAAAGGTGAGTTATTTTTATATTGTGCTATGTTATATCATACTATTCATTAAGTTACTTGTCAGTGAGTTTCATTTGTTTATCACATAATTATAACACTTTGCTCCTTTCTTGAAGATAAACAAACACTTCAGCTTTTGAAATTCTTAAAATGTTTGATGGAATCTAATACTCTTTTCTTAGGCTAAGGTTCTTGTGTTACTGAAGGGTTTAAAGTTCCCCGGGACTTTCTGAATCTTTTTCAGTATGTTATCAACATGTGTCTATTGTAAAATATTTGGTGCCAACAATATATATTTCATCCTTGTCCTTCTTTAGGGAATCCTATTTAATATGTAAAAGTATAAAAATCATGTTGGTATAATGGCGTATCCAAGAAAAGGTTGTTTGCTTTTGAATATTCGCATTTGTATGTTGCTTCATAATGACTAGATGTAGTCTGCAGCCATAACGACTGATCAACAACCTAAGAGAATGTCCCAAGATTCTCTACTACCTAACAATTGGCCAACTTTTATTTTATCCCCCCTTGTCGGTGTATCAAGTTCCATAGTGATTGCCAACTACGTAGTTCCTCATCTGTTTTTTGGATATTACCAAACCTAACTAGCGTTATTTATGAGAGAATAGTCTATGAGAGAAATAGTCTATAATACTTGGGTGCATATTGGACAACTGTCGATGCATAGCCAGATGTTGTCTTTTACTCTTCAGTCGTCATTTACTGGTTTACTATACCCTTTTCATTGACTCCGCACTATGTTTAGTAGTCCGGCTTCTATTCTACGTTAACTTTCAAATTTATTGTTCTCCACTTCCCACCTTTCCCCCCATCCTATTCCCTGTTTGAGTTCCTTTGTCTTTGTTGTATATTTGTTATGTATATTATGTTTCTGAAGGGGAAGGCAGGAGTATTTCGAAGTTTTGTTTGCCCACATGTTTCAAGTTATTGTAAAAGATTCCGCTTCTTTCCCATAATTTGTGCATTAGCTAATTTAATCTTCTTTTGGGTACTTCTGGAAGTTTTGATAACAAAGGCAGGAGTATTTCGAAGTTTTGTTTGCCCACATGTTTCAAGTTATTGTAAAAGATTCCGCGTCTTTCCTATAATTTGTGCATTAGCTAATTTAATCTTCTTTTGGGTACTTCTGGAAGTTTCGATAACACAATTTCTATGGTATTCTTTACTATTTGCTCCCTGATTGATAATTTTGAAACTAAATAGATATGATATGATTTTAGTGTATGTATCACTTTGTTGTGAGTTTAACTGTTCTACTCTCTCTACTTTTTTCAGATCGTATGACTACCAGCATAACAGAGTTAGATGGAAAGTTGGTACATCCATAAGTCTCTGTCTTTTTGCAAAACTGTGCAACTAACAAGTGCTTGTATGGGGTAATAGGGGTACCGAGATGATATTGCATTTTCAAATTGATGGACATGGATGATACACGAGATGATGCTGGACCTTCAGACCAGAGGTTTCCTAGTGATGCATGGTGGCCTTCAGATTTTGTTGAAAAACTTGGATCGGCGTCCTTGGATTCGAAGGACAAAACTATGAGAAACAAAGAATTTAATGACAAAGAGAAGTATGATAGGTCGTCATATAATACAGCATCACAGATCCTATGGAGCACAGGAATGCTTTCTGAACCAATTCCAAATGGTTTCTACTCTATTGTTCCTGTGAGCAATAACACTGATCTCATAAGTTAATAGCATATTATTTTTATTTTTAGTTTCATGGTTTGCATCTTTTGAAGAATATGAGCCGTTCATTAGTGTAAACCAGTAGTCCATTCAACTCGCTGAGCGCTAATTCACCCTGTTCAATCATGTCACTATTTTAGATAGTTCAATTAAGAAAGGGGAAACTTAATAGTGCATGTATAAGTGCTGCTTCATATTCTAATGTGTGTGTTAGTCTTGGGTTGTTTTCAAAAAAAATCGACAGTTTACTTTGGCAAAGAGAAAGTTGTCTTATTCAATCCTTGATTATGGTGAAGATATCTTATTAAAAAAAAGGATATCGCGAAGATATCCAAATTATGTTATAGTGCATAAGATAATAGTTTGAAGCATTATATCCATATTTATTTCATGTTCCTTTTTTTTGCAATGATGGAAATTGGGTTTAGTATCAAGTACCTGATGTGACCTATACATCATATTTTACCAAAGCACAGGAGTCAAGAAAATTACACTTTTAAAATGTGCTGTTGTAGATAATTGATGAAACTCTTTTTTTGTTTCTTTTGGAACTCTTTAATTTCCAAACACACTGATCCTAGTGCTTGAAGGTATAACAGATTGGTCAAGGACTCATTCAGCTAAATATGAAGTTTCAGAATCTTGTTACAGCTTTTTTAGAGCAGCAAAATACTAGATGGAAAACTCCTGAAGTCAGTTGGTGATAAGCGGGACAATGGACAATTACCAACGACATTAATGAAAAGGTTGTCAATATAAAACAGAGGGAGAACATGCGAAGAGTAGATGTTGTCAGACCTTAAGTTAGGATAATGTGGTGTTTTGCATTTAGAGAGAGAGAGTGAGACAGAAAGCAAGCTATCACTTCTTTTTGCAAGTTCAATTTTTCCTTCTGCTGTATATGTTTGCAAGGTAAAATTGGAACATGAAATGGGAACCATATTCCTTTGCAGACAGATATCATGTATGGAACATTTTTAGAGAATTTTAGGACAGTACACAGTTTTATATAGTGGATTCCTGGATTAGCTTCTCTATTATACGAATGACATGCTTCTTAATATATGCAAGATATTTGCATCTTTTACCTGTAGGCCAATAGCTTGATTAATGTATTGCTCCCTTTCATCTCTTGCCTGGGAAAATGTAACTTAAATCCCGTCATATGTGCAGTTGCTTTAGCAAGAAGTGTGCCAGTCTGCCACAGGGCCAGATGCTTCAGTTATAACTCTTATGTCTTATTTCCGGATGATTTAGTGATTGAATGTCTGATACTGCTTTCGTAGCTTATATTTCATTTTTCTATTTTTAAGAGGTTGCTCCCTGATAACATCTTCACTGACAGGATAAAAAGCTCAAGGAACTGTATGAAGATATACCTACTCTGGAGGAGCTTCATCTTTTGGAGGTTGAAGGTGTGGGAGCTGATGTGATTCTTGTAGATGTAGAGAAGGATAAGAAGCTTTCCATGCTAAAGCAGTTAATTGTCACTCTGGTTAAGGGTTTGAACAGAAATCCTCCTGCTATGATAAAAAAGATTGCTGGATTAGTGAGTATCTTTGGTTTCCTTAGTTCATAGGATTTGCACTTCTCTGGAAAAGTTAACAAACTCATTACTAAATTCACTGTCTTTAATTACTGCTACGATACAATTTGTTTTTTGTTTATTATATTCAAGAACTCTTTTAAAGGTTAGTTCCAATTTAATTGGCAACTCATCTCTATCCTCTTCCTAGGTAACACTATATTAGATTTGGGTTCTTTCTTGTTCTTGTCGAATTAAGTTGCCTATCACCATCCTGTAATACCGCCATGTTTTTTCTCCTTGTCTGAGGTGAATCCACTTGATTCTATTGTGCTTTCTTCTGAGCGTCTAAACTAAATTACATTGTGACTCATATTATATGATGTCTTGTGGACTGCCCCTGACCCACATATTAGAATGTGATTTAAATGTATCAATGATGGTGTCGATGGATTGAACTTAAAGTGTCCTATTTCTTCATCGAGCCATGTTCAATTGATTTTTCAGTTTTCTTCATCATGTTGATGTCGTTCAGTCTGTCAGTATTTCTCATGGGCGATCCTGATGTCGGTTCTGACCATAAAACTTAATAGGTATCTGATGTTTACAAACAACAAAATCTGGAACTAAGTCCCAAGAAAGCTGCTCTGAAGGAAACCTTGCATTTATCTGAAAATCGAGGTGTGCAGATGCTGGGGCAAATAAAACATGGTTCATGCAGACCTCGAGCAATATTGTTTAAAGTTCTTGCAGATGCTGTAGGACTTGAAAGTAGGCTAGTGGTGGTAAGATTTACTTTAGTATGACATTTTACTTTGTCATTTTATGTAAGTTTTTTTAATTGCTGCAAATTTGGCAGGGAATTATTGCCAAGAATTTTTAAAGACTTCTCTTGAACTTCCCACTCTGTTTTGTTCATTTTGTCTCCACTTGGTTTTGTATTATTAGGGTTTACCTACGGAGGGAGCTTCTGAGTGTGTAGACTCGTACAAACATATGTCTGTCTTAGTTGTGTTGAATTCTGTGGAATTGCTGGTTGATCTTATGCGGTTTCCTGGCCAACTGATTCCTCGATCAACGAAGGCTATCTTTATGACTCACGTATCTGCTGCTGGGGAGAGTGATTCTGCAGAAAATGATTCTTGTGATTCACCAATGGAACCAAACAGCCCTCTTTACGGGGTTCCAGAGAGAGTTGATCCTGAGAGGTTAGCAGAATAGACCTTTTATTTTTTTTCATGCTTTGACAGTTACCGGAGCATCTTCATAACAACAAATGAAATATTGTAGAATTTTATTATCTTTTGTGGGTGAGTTATCTTTGGGGAAGAGAAGAGAGAGTAATGTTATTGATATTTTCTTTGTATATTTCCAAATTGTTGCAGTACTGAGAAAGAAGTAGATGGCCTTCTATATCAGCATAGACTAGAAGCATCGTCAAATGCCGTAGGGCCTTCAGTAAGGAATATGATGCTGCGATCAAATTCCATTGATGGAAAACTGAGGTACTATAATTGCTGAAATCATCTTTGTTTTATCACTTGAAACATCCTAAAGGCCACATGTAATTTTTCTTTCAAGATTGCCGAGTGCTATATTTATAGGTGTAAAAGTATGGTTTCAGCTTATCACACAGTGACCCAAATGTCGCTGCTACATTTTGGCGAAGGAGCCGGAGAAAGGTCATTGCTGAGCAAAGGACTGCCAGTTCAAGGTTTTTCTTGATAACCACGACTCTTTAAAATACAAATAATATGTGGCACATTTTTGTTCAGTTTCAGAGTTACTGATTCAAAATTTCAGGTGTTTTTAAGTCCAAAAGATCCACTATTCAAACTGTAGTCTGCTTTTTCATATGGATTTGATGAATATATTCCAACATGTAACGGGCAATGCTTCATGTGTCTCTAACTTCTTTTGGATCATAAAACATGAGCATCTCTGGATTTCCTGGTGGGAATTCGTCACTTATTTTTTGGTGAAGGAAGAGATAAATGAATAAGTTGGATACTTGGATGCTTGTCTCAACAAACTATGCGCCTTTCACGAGACAATATGCTGTGAAGCATTGTGCCATTACATTTGGAAAGAAGTGTCAAACTACTATGTGGTAGCAGAGTTCTTGGTTTGTTATACGAAATAATTGTCATAATCATGCCTGATGTATAATATAGCATGGTCTACTGCTCTTGGGCTTTTACTGTGGTTTGTATTTCTTCATTGAATCTTCTTGGTTATGAAACGAAACACAACCGATGAAACTTTACCCCCTTGAGTGGTTCGATTGTCTTGTAATATACCGAACAACAAAGTACTTCTTATATTAGTCAAGAGATCACTTCTATGTAGAGCAATCAATTAGTTTCAACTATGTAGGTTACGATGCACAAATGTCATGAATACACGTCATACAAATCAGATTGCTTCTACACCTGAAAGAACATAATATCACGATGACTTGTTCAGCGCCATTCTTTAGCCAAAAAAAAAAAAGTTAAAAAACAAAAAACAAGACTTGTTCAATGCCACGTGTCTATATGAGGAACTTGATGTTTATAAAAATCCTTGATGCATGTAATCGAGTTAAAAAAACCACAGTAATCATTATGAAGACATGCAGAAACTACTGTACAAGATATATCCGACTTGGTAAAATGGTGTTCCCTTTTATCAGATGATGTAGCATTGTTGACAGGTACTCTTCTGTAACTTTCTTTCACAATTTCTGGGGTTTGATTCTAAGGACAAAGTGACTCCTTTCTATTGCTAATATTTTCTTAATAAAAGAAAATAATGATACTGGACATAGTGAATGTTATTATGTGGTTCATGATCCCGTTTCAAACTTATGAAAGCTCTATCTTCTGTGGGTTATCATGCTAGATAATTGTATTCATTTGAGAAGTTATACCTTAGTGGAGGGTTTTTATGGTGGATTCTTGCAATGCTATAATGCTTTAACTTTTCCAGTCCAGAGCATCCTTCACTTCGAGCACGTGCCCGATCTATGCTTGGTGGAGATAACAAATCTTTCAGAGATTTTTCTGATGACATTGCTACATCAAGGTACCTACATCTTTTTTCTTTTAGGCAGCCATCTACACTATCTTCTTTTCATTTCTGGGATTTCAGAATCACTATTAGACCAGCAAACTGGTTTGAATCTGGGAAATGTTTTATTCTCATTGTTAAGACACTTTAATTATGAATTATAAGTGAAACCCGCAGCTTCATCAAATCTCTCTTTTGAAATATATTAGAAAAATCTTTGGTATGGAAGAATTGCTTTAAATACATATTACTATGTATTGCAGATTTTCTTTTTTATTTTTATTTGAGGTTGATTAGTGGGACCTATTAGTGGGACCTTCTTCACTTGAATTGAATGACTGGGATACGGGTAAAAAGGTTTTATACATACCTAATTTTTTTGTTATGCATGTTGATCCCATATGTATGTCTGGGTTTTCCATATGGTTTTAAGCCAAGTCAATGAATTAACTCTTGAAATAGCAACTCAGTTTATTGGATAATTAGTGTTTTTTTTTAAATTAAATGTTGCTGCAGGTCAGAAGGTGCATCAACATCAGACACACGCAGATTAAGAAGAAGAAGCATGAGTATGACTCCAGAAATTGGTGATGACATCGTAAGGTTAATATTAACTTTTTTGTATGATTTAACCCACAATTCATTATTTTGCTCCACAAAGAAATTTACTTACAAATACTCGAACTATGTCTAGATTGAGTTGTCATTTTGTAAAAATATTTGTATATCTACCTTCATGTAAAACTGTGCAGCTTCCTATGTTTGTCTCCCCTTTTTACTTGAAATTTTTGTGAATCACATTAGGGCTGTGCGAGCAATGAATGAATCACTAAAGCAGAATCGTCTCTTAAAGGAACAAGGTGAAAGTGGCTCGTATTCCTTTGTTTCCAATGCCCAAGATAACTCAGGTCAATCAAACGATGTATGTTTTCTTTAACCTGTGATAGGATTGCTATTTCTGTACCTTTCTATTTTTGAATTAATCTTCTATACAGTTAGTTATAATCTTTTTCTGAAAGTGGCATTCAAGGATACTTTTTTGTCTTCATGTGTTATCTCTACCTTATGCCCTATATTTTTGCTCATTTTTTGTCGGCATAAGTTGCACTATTACTATTTTGGATGGTTGGCGTTTTACTTGTTAGTTATTGGAACTCAAAGTTATACATCAATTACAATAATACAGGTGGTAGAACTCATGTGGATTAAATAACATACAAATAGTTACATTTAAAATTGGGGTCCTGGATATGTAACTGCTCAAGATATCATCTTACCGCCTTTGTGTAGAAACCATCGACAATACGCATATAGCTAGCTTGACGGAACCACTTAGCTTGTGTATTGGATAAGAAATTGAGGGACACCGTGGATATCTTTTAAAAAATGCTATAAAACTTTCAAGATGGAAGTTATCCTCTTGATTCTGTATTCATGCCTGGTTGAGCTTTGTTCAGTTAGTTGCTAAGAAATTGAAGTTATGAGATGCTCTCTATTTCTTCGTACGCCTTTCTTTGTTTATGTGATGCATAGCAATCCTTTTATCCTTTCTGACTCACTGTGTTGGTGCAAATTAGTATAAAACAAAAATGGTTGAATATGGTTTCCTCTCCTTTTACAAGTTATCTAGTTCATCTGAGATTTTAGACTGCTGCACTGTTATATAAGTATGTGCCTTTCCTTTTATAGACAGTTTAATTGGTCCTCGAGATTGCATTTAGTTGCCAAATCCAGAGTTTGTTACAAGTTTTTATTTTGATAACTGAGAAAGACATCGGGCCATCTGTCTTACTGGAAACAGCAAAAATTGCTTGATTTCCGATTATGCCGTAATAGTTTTCTTTGTTTTCCACTTTATACCCCAATAATAATTCACATTCCAAAACTTTTGGTTCTTCTCAGAAGGCAATGTCGTTACCTTCTTCTCCTCATGAGTTCAGGAGTCAGACTCCAGAAAGTGGGAGTCACAGGGTAAAGGAAGAAACGGTTTCAACTTGGAACAGAGTTCTGGAGTCACCCATGTTCCAGAAGAAGCCTCTGCTACCATTTGAAGAGTGGAATATTGATTTCTCAGAATTATCTGTTGGAACTCGTGTTGGGATTGGTGAGCACTGCCCCTATAAAGTACTATACTCCTAATACAAATGAAATTATTTTAGGGACGAAAAGAAAGAAAAGAGTGGCTGGGAAGCCAAAGTGTCAATGATATGCTAACAACTGAAATACACTGTAGTCACTTGCTGTCACACGAAACTAGGCACTAACTGAAGTTTGGAAGTTAAATTCTTCCCTACCCTAATAGGTGTAAATAAAAAGGTTGAAACAGGAGATTATAAAAGGCATTGAGTTTGATTGGTGAGAAAAGATATCAGTCAATATGTGACCACACTTTCTGTTTCTATTGACAATTATATTTTTGTCCAAATCATTCCCTTGGTCTATTGTCTATCTTTCATTTCACTTTGCTCCATGCATTATTGTGATTCCTCATCTTTCAAACTAAACTCTGGTGGTCCAAAATAAACATTTTTAGTCGGCATTGGATAGAATCTCCCTCAAATGGATGGAACACTCTACTACCATGGACATTTTAGGCAAAACATCTTAACTTTATCAATTGATGTGTTTATGTTTTTCATTTGTTTTTTATAAAAACATTAGTTTAGAAAAAACTTATGCTCAGTAAAGTATGATGCTAAAAAATTGTTGTTTGAAGAAAAAAATGGCCTAAAATATAAAAATATAGCACGCACACACACGTGCACACACACACAAACACTATATCTTTTAGTGGTAGGGCACTATAGTAGCTGCCTTGGTATTGTTTTTAATGAATAGACAATTATTTTTATGACTTCATGTACATCTTTTGACATTGTTATTCATTCTAATAACTTCATGTACATATGAACATTTATATATGCAAGCATGTTATTGTTTGATATATGTATTCTTTTATACTTCCAAAGTAAAAATTTAATCTAAGGGAAAATTACTAGAAGCTCCTTAAAATAAAATTTCATGTCCAAAAAACTCATAATAATATATTTCAACCCAAATTCCACTAATTTTTCATTTAGAAGACCCCAATATTTAGGTTTAATAAATTTACGAACTTAATTGCCTTTAACCTTCTAGGTTATGAATTTATCAATCGTACTTTTGCATCAAAATTTATTATATTAAACTTTTATATTGGTAATTGGTATTAATTATGATTTTAATTTCAAAATTTCAGATTGATTGATCTTTTTTAAAAAGTAAATAAAAGGATCGAACTCAAAGAAAATTATATAAAAATACATAAAAATTTTAATATTAAAAAAAAATCGTATTATACAATATCAACGTTCCAAAAACAATAAGATTTTGACAAAAAAAATCAATTGATCAATTCTTAACATAAGAAATCAATGGTAATTTGGTACAAAAGTTATTAGTCTTAACTTTTGTGTTCTTTCAAAGGAAAAGATTGTATAGTGTATATTTGAGATTGAAAAATATATTCATTGAATTTTTGGATGTAAAAATATATTTCGAGGGAGATGTTTCAGTAATTTTCCTAGAATTTAAATATGTAATTTTATGTAAGACAATGACTCATCATTATTTTCAGCATATACATTTGTGCCTTTGATATTGACTATTATACTTCATTTTCCTGTAGTTATTTTTTCTTTTTATATTTTAGAGGTGCCAAAATAAGGTTTCGTCTTTTAAAGTGCTTTTTTCCTTTTAAATTCTAGTCACTCAATGTTCTGATCTTGCACTGATAACAACTAACACTATTAAATACTAAAAATGACAATTTGGGGTTATGAAAATTAATAATCATTTCTTTTTTAAATGGAAACACTGGAAGGTTTGGAATTTCTCTTCTTCCTTGGCAGATTGTGGGTAAAATCAATTCCTTTTTCATACAACATTTTGGTGCGGTAGTTTGGTTCTAGTAATTTTTGTAGTAGTGATTATGAGTTGGAAAATTTTTCTTGGTTATCTATCTCTAAACTTTTCTAGACAAAATAGAAATTTACTTCTTTTTTGTATGTTAAATGGTGTCCTATTACTAAAAGGTTGCCTTTAAAATGGTTTCCTATTACTAAGAGGTTGCCTTTTCTTCTATTAGCAATTAAATAAATGGTTTTCAATTGTTAAAAGGATTTTAAATTTGGTTAAGGGCATGAAATCTTTTCACAATGGAACATACATACGACTTATTCACACATTTATATAAAAGGATGTATACACATATATAAATTTACACGTAAACATGCAAGTAAACATGCGTGTAAAATATGAATGTAACATTTGCTAAATAAGACACGTACGTAACATTCGAGTAAAGTACGAATATATATGAATTCTTCGCATAATTGTTTGTCTGTTATTTGTGACTAGAAGCAAGATTTATATAAACATAAGTCTTGTTCTTACTCCCGAATACTTTATTTATATTCATTTTTACTGGCACATGAATGATATTGTATGTTATTTATTTTCATATTTTTTTGGCGAATTTTTTGGGGAAAAAAAAATTCCGGTAACATGTAACGAATGTTTCCTTTCGTATTTTACTAAAAGTGGGAATTTATCCATATTGATATTTTATACAAAACAAGAAAGAATTATCTAATCAATTAACACATATTTGCTCTCATTTGTTGGTAGACCATAAAGTGCGCAACCATAATGTTATCCAAGAAAGTCCTTGGATAGTACTGAAGAATGTCCATTCAAAGCCAAATAAAAATGTCTATTTGGAACATATTGAGTTTAGTTTGGGAGATGAGGGATTCTAATGGTGTAATTGAGATACGAGGGACTAAATTTAGATCAAGAGCAGAGATGGGAGCCTAATTAACTATTTGGCCTATAATTTTCCTCTTAAATGTGGAGATAGGATATAAATCTGAAAGTTGGCTCCGCCTTGAATTTGTAAAAATCACCATCATCTTTGATTTTCTGGTAAAGTTTTCCATTCATTGCTGTTTTCAGTCATAGCTTACACTGGATTTTCCGCATGTTCTTTCGTTTCTTTACTTATGAGGGAGTATTAGCAGGGTTCTTCGGGGAAGTTTTCCGTGGTGTTTGGAATGGAACGGAGGTTGCTATCAAAGTGTTTTTGGAGCAAGATCTCACTGCTGAAAACATGGAGGATTTTTGCAACGAAATATCCATCCTCAGGTTTAATCTATGATTATTGTTGTCAGTTTGCTGGTATTTAATTTCTTCTGCCATGCCATTCTAACATAGAATTTCTTTTCTTGCTCCAGTCGCCTTCGGCACCCCAATGGTACTTTTCTTCACCTGTTTTGTTTGACTCTGAACTTTTGATTACCAATTTGATATTAGATCAAGAGTGCTTTGTTTTTACTCCTTAGTCATTAGTAATGACAAGCACACAAAATATAAAGAAACTCAAGTTCATACATTTAGAACAATAGATGTAAAGAGTTCAGTGTTAATATTAGTAAACTTAAATAATGCATTTTAGTGTCAGTTTTAACATTTATTTGTAATTTAGAATCAACTCAAAACTCTTACTTTTGAGTGATCATTTTCGTCAATTTTCACTCAATTTTAATTGTGGAAGAAGTTCGTGAGATGATCATGCCTTCGGGTCTTCTTATGTTGACCTACAATATCACATTAGCAAGTGCATGACTGTAAGTGTAATAGATTACACACATGTAAGATGTATGATGGAACTACCATTAATGGGGCGTCTGGACTCTGACTTGGGACCTTATGCTCCCAAGGTCTTGACTTTGGCTTTGGTTTTTAAACCAGATGCTGCTCTGGGGATATATTTATAATCAACCTGAATGAAAATCATTACCGTTGGATAGTTTCACAACCAACAATTAAAAGTCAGATTTTCAAACATGAATATATGTGGATGGAATTCATGCCTCTTGAAAATTGTGGCTTAGGTTGCTTGATCTCTTATGCCATGCAAGTTCCAGAAAAAGTACGAGTGTTTTGGGATTCAATGGTTCTGTATATAGTACTTAAATCTTTTATTCAATATTCTTGGAGAATAAGTAACCGATCCTGGACCAAATTCAGAGTTGAATTGGACCTAGATAATAATGGTAATTAGCAATCAAGGCAGAAATCATATTGCACATATTAATTATATTGAAGCTAGTATAGTTCTGCCTAAAAAATCGATATAAGTTTTGACTAAGATCAGGCAATGATATTAGACGTAGCCAGCATTGAAGTTAAAACTGTGAGGTTAAAAATTGATGGGTAGAGCCGTTGTTACTAAAGATGTTAATCTATATTGCTTAATACATACATGCTAATTAACAGATCATGCTTTATTTGACTTACAATGTAATAAACTTGCTTTGAAGGATTATTTTAACTGCCAGAGGGGAAATTAGCACTTCAATGAAATCTGTCGTGTTTTCAAACATATGTTGTACATATTAAAAACATGATAAAAGCAAAAACTTTAGATGTATATCTTGAGATCAACATATGCAGTTTAACTCATGCTTTTCCTTCAGTTATATTATTTCTTGGGGCCTGCACAAGACCGCCACGACTATCGATGATCACAGAATACATGGAAATGGGATCACTCTATTATTTGATTCACCTAAGTGGTCAGAAGAAGAAACTCAGCTGGCGGAGGAGGATCAAGATGCTACGTGACATATGCAGGTTTGTTGGAATTTTTCAATAAATCAACATTTACTCGGTAATGATTGTCTTCCTCAAAGTAAGTTATCATTAACAATCCTGAGGTGATGGTACCTACTGTATAAATGCGTAAACTGTGACAATGTGATCGTCCCCTTTTTGTGTCTGATAATGTAGTTAGCATTGTTCGATTCACTCCTTATCTACCCTTGCGAAATCTCTTAGAATATAAAATTTTCTAGGGATGATATGTATTGCTGCTAAAATGCTTTTTTGGGCCGGTTGTTTATATAACTTGCCTCCTTTTACATAACTGGTTAGAAAAAGCTACAAAAGTTCATGGTTCTTAGACATGGTATCCTCAAAACTGGGCTAAATTTAAACATGCTTTTGTCAAGAAAAGGAAGAAAGAATGTTCTAGATAATATATAACAGCATTTTATCTGTTTTTACATATTTGAAAGAATGGAATCTTTTATTAGTGGAAGCATCACCTTAGGGAAATAGTGAGCCTTTGCAGAATATATGTAGTGGAGAATTACTTCATATGATGGTCGGAATGTCCTTAAGGCAGTGCTGTTTCCATGGCGTTGCATTAGACCATAGGTAGGCCAGTTTTTGAAAATGCCAATGTTTACCCCTTTGTTATATTTTCCCCCAATTTTCAGGTGAATATTTTGTAAGTGGGTTAAAACATTAATGAAACCAATAGAGAAGTTTGGTAGTGACAGATTTCCTGAAATCACAACTAAGAATGAGAATCTGGCAATTCTTTTATTTTTTTAAAAAATTAAATTATGAGATTTTGATTATCAAGTTCTCAGTGCAATTTAGGTGGCCATCTGCTGATGTTCTAGAAGTAATAAAAGGAACCAACTTATAAGTTACTATGGTAATATAGTTAGGGGGCAGACTTTCTGTTACTTGTCGCTATCTGTCATATGATTGATTGGGATGCCTGTAGTGGAATGCATGAAACTTATAATAGTATTGAGGCGGAACATGACATACAAAAATTCACTCTTTATTAGCTTACAGAAGGCCAAATAAGGACAATTTAAAATTGGACTAGCAATACCCGCTGTCCAGCAAGTAGGGTTTAATTCAAGGAGGAAGGGCGGTTTCATATGGTCCCCCTCCATCTAATGGACCAGCCGACCAGGGTTGTCGCACCCAGTCCATCTAGAAATTACACACTATGATTCACAGATATAAACTCGACGAAGCGGACATGAGTCAACAATTCTTAAAATATTTACCACACTGATTATATATATATATATATATATATATATATGAAAATATGAGTGGGTCCGCAAAGAGAAAGACGTCCATGTTGGTGATGGATTCGAACGTAGACTACTCTGACATGCCACATGTGATGTGCAGTCTAACTTTCAAAAAGAAATTTAAAAATGGAAAACTTGAATGATGATGCGGTACATTATTTCTTATTTATTCTTAGATATATTGATTTTTTGTTGATCTTTTATGGCCCTAAACTTTCAAAATATGAAGAAACACCTACCTATGTCCGAAACGAGTCTGACATGCCATCAGCTTTGTCCCATTCCTTGTTGGTTGCTTGTCAGAATTTGTCTTTCTTCATTTAATTTCTAGTCATGCCAGGTGCCATATCAGACATGTGTCACAGTCATGTCGATAACGTCTTCATGCCTGAGACATCTCTATACTGCACGTTGTGGTTTTTGCCTTTATGATCTAATAAGCTTCTTCTGGAAGCAATGTAAGGTACAGTTGTCCAGTGCCCAGTTTGATTAGACTTTCCGCAAGAGTAACATAAAGTTGTAATATTTAGCTGTTAATTGAAGTGCTCAAGATAATGACTCTAGAGACATTAGACATTTGAATTGAAGGTTTGAAATCTTGTAGAAAATTATAATTTTTCACTTTGCTCTGTATTTGAACTCTTGATGATATTTAGTCCTCTATTTCTCTAACCCCATGTCGTGATTATGTCTGAACATATGATTTTCCTTTGAAACAAAGAAATTGTTTATAACTGACAACTATGAACTCACTTTTGTCCTCCTGTTGGCAACCAAGAGGGCTGATGTGCATACATCGCATGAAGATAATCCACCGTGATCTGAAAAGCGCTAATTGCCTTGTGAACAAGCACTGGACAGTTAAGATATGCGACTTTGGGCTCTCAAGAATACTGATTGACGCACCCATAAAGGACTCCTCATCAGCTGGGACACCAGAATGGATGGCTCCTGAGCTTATCCGTAATGAACCCTTCACTGAGAAATGTGATATTTTTAGCCTTGGTGTCATAATGTGGGAGTTATGCACTCTGAATAGGCCATGGGATAGGATACCACCTGAGCGGGTATGCTGGAATTGCCTTTTAATTTATTTTTTTCTCAATTTACCATTTACCTCTTTACATAATCATTAGTATCCTTATCCTGTATTCTCTGCCCTGGTTAGGTTGTTTATGCTGTTGCAAATGAGAGATCACGGTTGGAGATACCTGATGGGCCTCTGGGCAGGTTAATTGCAGGTATAAGTTATATGTAGAAGAAATTTGATTTCTGCTCTTTGCAGCTGTGGCTGTATATAGATCGTATTTTTGCTCATATCCATATATTCCTTGTGTTTCAGATTGTTGGGCAGAACCCCATGAACGACCAAATTGTGAAGAAATTCTTACCCGTTTGCTGGACTGCGAATGAGCACTTTGCTAATGCAAATACAATATGTTTATTGTACAGAAAATTCAAAACTGTTGAGGTTCACAGTGTATTTCGGCTCAAACTCTAGTGACTTGCGTGGTTTCCAGCTTATATTTCCGTTTCACCTGTGGAAGATGTTGAGTGTCATTGTGCAATAAAGCAGCAGCGAATTTTTCTACTCGTAGTGTTGACCCTGGTTCAAATTGTCCTACAAGATGCAATGTTAAAACCTTAAAATTACAGCAATTTTTATTTAAGCTTTATAACTTGCAAAAACTGAAAACTGGTGCAAGAAATTTTAAGACCTCTGCAATTCTAGGTTTGTGTGTAGATCTCAGTTTGGTCATATCAGAGCCTATTTAAAGCAGTGGCCCTCATTTGTCTCCTATCATTTTCTGGTGCTCATGAGGATTCTACCAGCTTCAATGTTGACAGGACAGCATTGATGCTGCAACGAGATTTTTGCAGCAAGAGACCCTCATATAAACCGTCTTATAGAGCAAAGTCTTCAACCCCCCCCCCCCCCCCCCCCCCCGCCATTGTAGTCTTCTTGGGACTTTGAACCTCAAACTTTACCATTCTACAACCACCTCTGTTAATTACGGTCAATTCTGTCACTCAAGCCACCTACATTTTTAATCAACAATGAGGCTTGGCATAGGGCGATGTCATCTGGTTTGGACTCGACTGGCATCAAAATTTCATGAAATTGCCTTACTATAAGTGACCTCAACTTAAGGATTTCGAATTGAGTACGTCACGCACCGAACCATTGTCTCAAGCATATTTATTGAAAGGGTAAAATTAACAAACTACCCCTGAAGTAAGATACAATTACACAAAATATGTCTACGCTAAAATGTGGTTTTTTTGTTTTGCCCATGGGTATTGATCTGGGTCGTATTTTGCGAGGGTCTATGACGTTGATCAATCGAGATTCGAGTAGGACCCGACCTGGAGATGAACGGATTATAGACTGCACTTTATTGTACAGCGTGTCTATGTATCTATCAAGAGAATCAAGTCTAATATAGTTTAATTTATTAAGTTGATCTTGACATAAATCTCGTAATCTATATGAGTCTAATCAGATTCTAGCTCGTAGCTCGTTATCCTCTCAGTAAATTTTAGAAAGAATTTAGGGTAATAATTGTGTAACCCTCATGTGGTAATGTATGAGGGTATTTATGGATGACATTGTGTACACATAGGACAATGACATATGTATCTGTTGGATGATGACACATGGAAGGATCGAACGACACCTATGGTTTGGGTAGAGTTCTGGGTCGTAGGTGACCAGGATGTAGGACGCGGATTTTGCCTTTTTTGGGCCTCAGTTCAACTTTAGGCCTTTGTATTAGGTTTGCACCTTTCAAATTAGTTTGGGACCTTTTGTAGAGCTTTCAAGTGAAATAAGAATATAAGCCCAACTTAAGACATCATCTAGTCCCCGCTTCGTGAGTTTTAAATTTAATTAGACGTAGTATTACTTAAATTTGAAACTTACGAAGTATGTTCATTCTTAGTTTGTAATTAGATTGGAGTTATACCTACTTAATATGGCGGCGGATAATCATTGACTTTGTGCTTAATAAATGTTTTGTTTTAAACAACACGCCCTTTCATGTATCTTGCAATGCATGCCTGCATTTAATTGCACGCTTATCTGATGGTGCATGGCTTTTCATGTCCGGCTGCAATGATTACCTGTCAGAATGACGTAATCGAACAGCCGAATCGTCACTTAATCGCAGTTGTTCATTTTAAATACTGCTAGATTCGGATCATTTTCACTTTGCCTCTAAATATGCGGTAAATTTCATTTTTCACATTTTTACTTTCAAAGTTAATTTAATGTATTTGAATTAAATATCCATTGGTATTTAATGTTCTGAGAATAATTGCATTAAACTCCTTCTGGACTTGAAAATAAATTCAGGTGAAATTCATCATTGATAGACGCTTATCCATCCTTGAATTGCTTCTGTCCTATAAGGTAACGCTTGATATAGCTGGATATTTGGACGCTTGGAAACTTCATCTTCATTCAGACTTCAGGCGTTTGAGTCTTCAAACTTAACTACTGATAAGCTGACTCAGAATTCATCAGACGCTCAGCCTAAGATTACTTAGCCTAACAATCTAGAACAAAACAAAACGAAGCCTATAAAGCCTATTACAAATCTAACGCTTCAAAGCTTATACATGATTTTTACTAAAATTAAACTTACATATTTTGGGGTCTAACATAAATTCCTAATTGTCATCATCAAAACTTCTAACATGAAATTCCTAACAATTTTCCCCTTTTTGATGATGACAATACTTACTCTTTTATAATTCAAGAGTTAGACAGCCAAAATAAAAGTTAGCTTTGGTTAGATAAGGTTAGTTAAAGTTAGTTACGCTTTAACGAGTTGTTTCAGCTGAAAAAATGCATTTTATATATGTCAATGATTACAAGCACTTTTACAACTAAACAAGAAATTTCATAAGAGACAAGAATAGATAATGTAAACCGAAAATCTTTAACGACTTGGTCTAACATTGTATCTGACACGCTAAAAGCTAACGTGCTATGATAGCAAGTGCACTAGTCGTGTGTAGTAATAAGTGTGGACGAAAAGTCCGGGTTGTCGAACCACGGAGACTTGAATTCTAGTTTATGATTTTATACAAAAAAAACAACTACAATAAAAGTAACTTAAATGTAAAAACGTGTACAATAAGAACAAGGTTATGCAAATGAATTAAAACCAATTATAAAGGGAGACTAAGGCACATGCTAGGTCCAAATTGATCAAATATACTTATAAAGACTCTTGTTGTAGAATTACTCTTATATTGTTATGGTGAAAACTCCTAAGGTAGAGAATAACCGATGTCTCGCGTATAAACTCCTATACTTAAATCGTGATTTCCCAAATATCCCTATCCGGAAATCTAACCACTAAACATGCATTAATGTACTCTAGTTCACTCGATTTGAATCGAACGACTTCACCCGGGAATCTTTACCTATGTCTAGGGCAATTCCTCATTAGTTGCGGGTCATGATGTGAATTTCTTGCACCCTAAGTCAATTTTCTCCCGAAATATTAACCTAGGCATAAGATTCTAACATATAGTGATCAAGTATATGCAAGATAGACAAAAACACAATTCACATCACATAACAATATAAGAACAACCTCAACAATCATCTATTGTAAGCATATATCACAATTTGGCCTTACATGACCCTAGTCTTACGAATTTAGTTCATAATTGAAAGCATAAAAGACATAAGAGGAATATTCATAGACAAAAATGAAATGAAAAGCTCTTAAAAACTCCCTAAATGGTAAATGATGATGGATCTTGAAGTTGAGCCTTCAATCCCCAAGCTCTTTTCCTTCCTCTAGTTTTCCCCTCCAAGAGTGATGAAGAATGGTGATGAATGGTGGAGAAATCAGATTAGGGGCTGCCCCCCTCTCCTCCAAAAATCTGAAATTGATAGTGAATGATGAAGAGTATGGGTTCCCCCTCCTTTTATAGCCAAAATTCCACTAAAGTATGCATTAAGAATTCCCATTAAAGTTCCCCAATGAGAATTCCACCTAAGGTGATGCTTAAAGTTTGGCTTTTAAGATTCCAACCAGCCAAAAAATGTTGAACTTTCGGCCCTTAAGAATTCCACCAAGCATAACCATGTGAAAACTTCAACAAAACACATGCATGCTGCCATTTTCTTGCTTTTCAGCGCAGTCTTAGTATTTTCCTCATAAACGTCTCCACAGATCTCCAAATTAGATGATTCAAGTACCCATGTTCAGATAACACATAGATCTACAACTTTCCAGAAGAACATTTTGTCCAATTCGGTCTCTAAGTATACCTAAATTACGTTTCAATATGGAGGTTGTTTCTGATTTGGCGCCCATAAAGTAAATCTACCAAGAAACACACTTATGACAACCCCTCAACACATGTGATGAATTATGGCCAAAAGTGATTCTTACCCATCATATAATGCTGGAATTTAGGCTGAAAAGGAGTAACATTCGGACTATCCATGCCTAGGCATGACTAGGAGGGCGCTGGGGCGTATCCTGACACATGTACTTCTCTGTTCGGCGCAGAAATCGTATTTCCTTCATAATTATCTCTATAGACCTCCGATTTGGATGCTTCAAGTTCCAAATTGAAGCTAAGACTTAGATCTACAACTTTGGTGAAGGAAACTTCCTCAAATTCGACCTCACAATATACATAAATTCTGTGTTTGCGCGCATTATTCCTCTATTGTAGTGATTTTCCACCTTTACTCAATAAGCACACAAATTAAACGCAAATGTGGTATAAATCATGCATAAACCAATATAAATCCAATAAATATGAGGCTCTAAAACATGTAAATTCACACCCTATCAACACCCCCAAACTTACCCATTGATCGTCCTCGAGCAATGAGAGCTATAAGACAAGATCAACATCATTCAATGAGAGAAAACAAAACAACTAACTAACTCACTTTCGTGGAGTAAACGATTGCACTTAGCGGGTGCAACAAGCCTTTGAACCCTTGAGTTACCTCAAAGGACGAGTTATAGTCTCGTGAGGGTTTGCATGCGATATACCCACAAAATCTAACAAAATTTATCCAACCAAATCAATACACCTCAACATGATCAACAAGAATGAATGGCATAAAATCAACCTTTTAAAGTTCACTAATATATATACATATCAACTACTTTTGCTCATGTGACACCAATACTTGAAAAGACTCTCTAGGGTGTAGTGAAAAATAAATCTAAGGTATTATAGTCGAGAGGCATCCTTACCAAATTTTGGACATTAATCCCATATCTATCAACTTTCGATCAAACGCAAAGCATAAGAATTATAGAAAATCTCATAGCCATTTAAATTTCATTATCTCAAACATTCAACTTTCAATTCATATGAAATTTCCATTTAAACTTCAATAAGGCTAGATCATGTGCAATTTTTTATTCCATTAGGCTTTCTATGACACCCATGTAGCAAGATTTAGACCAATGACTCCCAAACTAGATAGTTTTGGGGCATTAAGTGTAGAGACACTCCTAAGGGTTTAATCACTCGAGTGTCAAAGGCCATGAAATAAAACTAGATCTTTTAAACAATTCACTTCTTTTTTTGGCTTGAGCTTAGCTCAAATTAGCATAATAGTACAGTATATAGGCATGAAACTTTTCACCTCCGGTACGTATTAGTCTAACCACTTTTGGTCATACCAAAATTCAACTTTTTCACTTTATTGTTTAGCATATAAAATTACTACTCAACTTATAACCTTATGAGAAATCTAAGTTAATATTTCCGGGAAAAATTCCTTAGGTGTCTCAAGATGGTTATCCTCTCAACTCCTCTACCCTCGATTTATGTGCATTGTGAATCATCTAAAGAATCAATCCTAGTCTAGTGTCTCCACGAGCAATTTCAAAGATATATATATTCCATTAAATTCAAATTATATCAAGAGATCATGCCATTTCTCCAAGTCAATCAATTTCAATGCATCAATTGGAAGGACTAAATTTTATTTTTATTTTTTTTATACTTGATTTTCTCTCAACAAAGAAGCATATAAATATGATAGCAAACAACTTTCCCCCAAACTCAAGCTACAAATTAGGATTGCATCATCAAAGTTCAAAATAAGTACTCTTCTACCCCCAAACTTAAATCCAACATTGTCCCCAATGTTGTTATGACAAGCATACACAACGGTACAAGAACACTTACACCCAAGAATGTTGAAAAACATCCTTAAACTTCCAATGCATCCTCACAAAGCTTCTCCTCCTCTCGAGTAAAATAAGCATCTCTAAACATGGGGTCCAAATGTGCATCATATCTAACACTTCAACTTTTCAAACCATCAAGTATAAGAAAACATACATGCCAAAAGTGCAAGCTTGAATACAACAAAAAGAAACAAACTAAACAAAACAAAAACGAAAGGAAAAAGAAAACAAAACTTACAAACTTGGGTTGCCTCCCAAGAAGCGCTCTTTTAAAGTCATTAGCTTGATTTTACCGAGTTATTTTAAGGCGGTTTCCGAATGAATGCCTTGTTCATTCTCCAATTCACTCTAGGGTATCGCTTCAGCTTATGGCCATTGGTAGTGAAGGTTGGCCCATCATTTGTGCTACATACCATAGGTTGGGACCAAGCAATCATCCACTCCCGAATTTTTGTATGGTCCCTCAACACCTCAATTACTCTTTCTTCCCCGTGCGTTGGGTGATGGTGTGAACTTTCTTCACCCATCACTTTGACATATGCGGAGTCCATGATGTAGGGATGTAGAAGATGATTGGTTCGTTTTTCCTGAAAGTGCTCAACACTAAAAGGATCAAAAGCATCAATGTGTAAATACAAATCTAAATCAAGTGGATGCTCAAAAACCTCATAGCTATCACAAATAACCATGTCATCTCCTACACTAAAGGACAACTTACCATCATCGGCATCAAATACCGATTCACTTGTGGTTAGGGGAGATGGTAAAGGAATGTCAACAACCTTAGAAAGAATAGGAGTCAAATGCTCATCATTGGAGGAATTTGCTTTCGAATTTTTCAACTTCCTTTCATTCAATGTCACGGTGTTGCATTCCTCCTTTTGATCTATCTCAGTGGTACCAAGCAATGCCCATGGTACTTTCTCAGATATGTCGCTCGTTAGTTGCTTGAGTTGATGATTCATCTCCTTCATTTCCCACAATGCGTCCTTCATCATAAGGCGGAGCTCTCCAATGGAGTTATCACGTTGTTCCTCCAGCCTAGGAATTCTTTCTTGGTAATGTTGTGGAAAGAACCCTTGGGCATAACATGCTTCAACGACGCTTTGCATCCATAATTGATTCTCTGGCAGTGTCATATCTGGGAAATTGCTATTCTTTGCAAATTGAATGATGCTTTGCAGCCATAATTGATTCTCCGGAAGGGTCATATCTGGAAAATTGCTAGCCATTGTGAGGTAATCGTGCGACAAAAAAATAGACAAAAAATAAATACATAAAACTTGCAATAAAATCAAAAACTAAAATTAAACAAGTCCACGGCAACGGCGCTAAAAACTTGACACGCTAAAAGTTAACGTGCTATGATAGCAAGTGCACTAGTCGTGTGTAGTAATAAGTGTGGACGAAAAGTCCGGGTTGTCGAACCACGGAGACTTGAATTCTAGTTTATTATTTTATACAAAAAAAAGAACTACAATAAAAGTAACTTAAATGTAAAAACGTGTACAATAAGAACAAGGTTATGCAAATGAATTAAAACCAATTATAAAGGGAGACTAAGGCACATGCTAGGTCCAAATTGATCAAATATACTTATAAAGGTTCTTGTTGTAGAATTACTCTTATATTGTTATGGTGAAAACTCCTAAGGTAGAGAATAACCGATGTCTCGCGTATAAACTCCTATACTTAGATCATGATTTCCCAAATATCCCTATCCGGAAATCTAACCACTAAACATGCATTAATGTACTAGAGAAAAACCAATTATAAAGGGAGACTAAGGCACATGCTAGGTCCAAATTGATCAAATATACTTATAAAGGCTCTTGTTGTAGAATTACTCTTATATTGTTATGGTGAAAACTCCTAAGGTAGAGAATAACCGATGTCTCGCGTATAAACTCCTATACTTAGATCGTGATTTCCCAAATATCCCTATCCGGAAATCTAACCACTAAACATGCATTAATGTACTAGAGTTCACTCGATTTGAATCGAACGACTTCACCCGGGAATTTTTACCTATGTCTAGGGCAATTCCTCATTAGTTGCGGGTCATGATGTGAATTTCTTGCACCCTAAGTCAATTTTCTCCCGAAATATTAACCTAGGCATAAGATTCTAACATATAGTGATCAAGTATATGCAAGATAGACAAAAACACAATTCACATCACATAACAATATAAGAACAACCTCAACAATCATCTATTGTAAGCATATATCACAATTTGGCCTTACATGACCCTAGTCTTACGAATTTAGTTCATAATTGAAAGCATAAAAGACATAATAGGAATATTCATAGACAAAAATGAAATGAAAAGCTCTTAAAACTCCCTAAATGGTAAATGATGATGGATCTTGAAGTTGAGCCTTCAATCCCCAAGCTCTTTTCCTTCCTCTAGTTTTCCCCTCCAAGAGTGATGAAGAATGGTGATGAATGGTGGAGAAATCAGATTAGGGGCTGCCCCCCTCTCCTCCAAAAATCTGAAATTGATAGTGAATGATGAAGAGTATGGGTTCCCCCTCCTTTTATAGCCAAAATTCCACTAAAGTATGCATTAAGAATTCCCATTAAAGTTCCCCAATGAGAATTCCACCTAAGGTGATGCTTAAAGTTTGGCTTTTAAGATTCCAACCAGCCAAAAAATGTTGAACTTTCGGCCCTTAAGAATTCCACCAAGCATAACCATGTGAAAACTTCAACAAAACACATGCATGCTGCCATTTTCTTGCTTTCCAGCGCAGTCTTAGTATTTTCCTCATAAACGTCTCCACAGATCTCCAAATTAGATGATTCAAGTACGCATGTTCAGATAACACATAGATCTACAACTTTCTAGAAGAACATTTTGTCCAATTCGGTCTCTAAGTATACCTAAATTACGTTTCCATATGGAGGTTGTTTCTGATTTGGCGCCCATAAAGTAAATCTACCAAGAAACACACTTATGACAACCCCTCAACACATGTGCTGAATTATGGCCAAACGTGGTTCTTACCCATCATATAATACTGGAATTTAGGCTGAAAAGGAGTAACATTCGGACTATCCATGCGTAGGCATGACTAGGAGGGCGCTGGGGCGTATCCTGACACATGTACTTCTCTGTTCGGCGCAGAAATCATATTTCCTTCATAATTATCTCTATAGACCTCCGATTTGGATGCTTCAAGTTCCAAATTGAAGCTAAGACTTAGATCTACAACTTTGGTGAAGGAAACTTCCTCAAATTCGACCTCACAATATACATAAATTCTGTGTTTGCGCGCATTATTCCTCTATTGTAGTGATTTTCCACCTTTACTCAATAAGCACACAAATTAAACGCAAATGTGGTATAAATCATGCATAAACCAATATAAATCCAATAAATATGAGGCTCTAAAACATGTAAATTCACACCCTATCAGTATCGCTTGGACATTTCAGCTCGAATAGCTTCAGTTATGCTATCTTCCAATGTCATCATCGCTTCATGATCTTTGTCGATTATGAGCTTATTCTCTTCTTTTTGTCTCTTCTTGAAAGCAGCAAAGTGCTTGTCCCAATCAGTTGGGTCAATACCTGTATACCTTAAGCAAATTCTGAAAGTTCGGTTGAGGTCAGACATTTGCCTTTCTTCAGTTAAAATTCTTGGATCTGTCGGTTCTGAAATCGATGCTCTTTGAAGAGGAATGTCAAACTGTTCAAGCCGTGCTCTAGTAGGTATTGGTAGATTTGGATATAGAGCTAGTGGAGGTTCTCTTAGCGTTCTACTAGGCGCTCCAGCAGAATCACTTACTCCATAAGCAGGTATCCAAGATGGGAGACTTAGCGCAAAAGGAGGAGATATTAACTGACGCTTCGGCGGTGGAGGAGGTTCTTGAGCTCTCGAACTTGACGCTCTCCTCTTCTCCCCTTTTCTTTTCTCTTCCCCCTTATTGCCATCATCACTCTGCATGAAGTGTTCTGTTAGGAGGCTGACTTGATTAGCAATCTGAGACATGGAAGCTGTAAGATCATCCTGGCACTTGTCGAAATGTTCCTATACGGCGAGTATCTTAATGCTGATAGCATCATTCAGTGAAGTTTCTAAGTTGTCTAGACGCTGTTCAAGTCGTTCTTGTATGGCGAGTAGCTTGGCGTTGGTAGCATCAGTCATATCTTGAAAATCTTTTCGACACTCAATAACAGCTGCTTGAGCAGAACCGCGCATATGAGCTATTTGGGCACTCATAGTCTGAGATTCAATCTTTGCCAAATCCGTCTTAATCCAGTGGAGAGATTCTTCATTCTGAGTAGCTTGATTGCTCATCTCCTCTAAGACAAATTTCAGCAAAGGTCCAAACGCTTGACCCACATCCGATGGAACCGCTTGAGGAGCCGGTCGCTTGAATCTGGATATATGCGTGAGTGAGTCAAGGGGAGCTTGATATGCATGATCAAAAATTGTACCTCGTACATCAGTTTGAAGATCCTCAGCACTATTAGCAATAACAAGTTTAGGAGCGTCAGGAATATCCTCTGGTTGAGACGTTTGAACTGGTTCTTCAGCAGACACTGGAATATTTTCAACTTCGGAGGCTGCAGACGCTTCAACTAACTTAGTAGATTTTTCCTCAAGAGCTGACTCTGGTTGGCGAAAATCATCGAATTGGAAGTTCCAATTTGCTATATCTGCATATGAATTTGAAGCAGCTTCCAGAAGTTCAGTTAGGCATGAGCGAGAGATGTAAAAGTTCAGTTAGGCATGAGCGAGAGATGTAAGTCCCTTGAATGAAGGTGCGGAGTGGACTATCTATGGCTCGGACGTATATTGGACCCATGATGTCTAATACGTGGTTTGGGAAGATCCATGACTGTGGCTTTGGAATAAGAAATAATGTATCTGGGTAGTAATGAAAGGAAAATCCGATAATCCGATCTGTAAGAAGACGCTGTGACTTGTGAGCTCCTGGTACATACCTGTAGTAATAGTCTTCCAAATACGGATACACTGCCCGAGCTATGCCTTGATTGCGTTCAAGTAAGGAGAGAACATAGGCATAATGATCGTTTACTTCCTGTCTGATAGAAGGTAGAAGTGGATAACCTTGGAAGTTTCGAATCCTCGAGCCATTTGGCTTCCGTAGATTTTCAGTGAAGATCTTGTCAAAATGAGTAATGGGAGCCATGATCTTCATCATCAATCTAAAGTTTTCATCGCAATGACTTGGTGAGAAGTTCAAACAGGATGGAGATGAACTGCCACTGGTGGACGCTTGAGCGTTGAATTAGAGGGGAGTAATGGATAGTCTGTGCAACGCTTGACGCATACACTGCTCTATTTGTTGACGGACTTTAGGCAGCTTGGCAACAGGTCCAACTCACTCTTGACGCTTTAGAAGACAATACTTGGCAAATTGACGCTTCTTGTCATGAATGCCTATGCCAAATAGATCGGGAACTTGAACTAATTCTGTGAACGTATATCTATGGCCCACATACGCTTCAACCCAATTTACCTCGGCCATACAGTAATCTGTCCCAGCATTGACCATAGATCGAATGCCTTCATGATGGATATCTTTGATAGACTCAAAGCGATATCTATCAGTTTAATAGTTAGCATTCCAGACGCTATCAAAATATGCATCAGCTTCAGTCTGGATCAAGTCCGTTAGAGATTCGAGACGCTCACTGGCATGAAATCCTTTATTCTTCCACAGTCGAAGAGGATTGACAGAATTCTTATTCTCATCTCTGTTTGCTATAAGAGGAAAATGTGTGTGGCATTCTTTGTTTAAGACTTCCTCTGAAGGGTTGAGAAACTCTTGGCGAAAAGGATCATACACTCTGATATTGTAGTCTCTCAGAGCAAAACCAGTAGACTTACTGTGCCCATAATCTAGGTAGTAGGAGAGATCCATATCACACCTAGGAGTTCTACCTCCTTGTCTGTCTTGTTGAAGAATAAGAGAAGATGGTATTTGACCAGGAGATTTACCAAGTTGAAGGGCCAGATAGTACTTCCTCTCAATTTCTGTCGGCTCGGTGTTGAACACTATATCCCTGATCTGATTGTCGATGTCAATTAGCGAGGTTACCTCATTCTCAGCAGCAATATATCTGTCTTCATTATAGCCTGCAGGAATGAAATCTTCTTCGAGCGCTGGGGGCATAAAATTGATTGAGTGAGCAATTGTCTTCAGTGGGTCCAGCTTGAAGAAATGCCTTGGCTTTGTAACGTCTTCAGCAACGCTCTGACTTTTTGAGCGTGCCTCTGTTATAGCCTGAACACTAGTTAATGCTTGAACCTTTTGGGGAGCAGGTTCCTCTACTTCAAGTGTAGCAGCTTCTGTGGCAACATCTTTGGCAATAGCCACAACTTCTGTCACCTCAACATCGAGGTGGACGTCTGTTGATGCTTCAACAGCAGCTGGAACTAGAGCTGTAACACATGAACTATCTTCTATAAGAGCAGAATCTTCTACAGATGTAGGAATAGAAATGCTGTGGGAAGAAATAAACTTACCCTGAGAACTTGTCTCAACAGCAACATGAGCGCTTGGCTCAACAGCAACTTGAGCGCTTGACTCAACAATAACTTGAGCGCTTGACTCAACAGTCTCAGGCTCTTCAGGAACAGGAGCAGCTTGACGCTTGCTTGTCCTGGTACGCTTAAAGATCTTCTTTACATTTACTCCTTCAATGAGCTTGAGCGTTTGAGCGGGAGGAGCGGTAGATGGTTCGTCAAAGTCTATTTGTTTAATAATCCCTTCCAGCTTCCTACGCCTGATAAGAGGAACCTTGTCCTCTGCATCCTCATCAGTGTCCTCATCATCTTTTTGAGGAGAAGGAATGACTTGAGCCTTGGGCTTTCTGGGAGCCCTCTTCTTTGTTGCAGCCGGACGCTTCACGGCTTCTTCTGGAACTGGATGCTCAGCTTCTTCATCTGACGCTTCGCGTACCTCCAGACGCTCAGATAGTGGTCTAGCAGCACCACCAACTTTGGGAGGATTGAACAGATTGTTCAGAATTCTTCTTCCCAGCATCTTGGTCTTGTTCAGTGGTTGACCAGATGAGTAGACACAGTCTGATTTATACAATAGGTCGCTCAAAATAAGCCCATAAGGTTTATTTGAGGCGCTTAAACCATCTTTAAACCTTCCAAATACATACTCACTCCAGTTTATCTTGAGATTGAGGAGTATCGCCGTCATCATCTGAAATTGCACTAGGTTCACCTTATCAAAGGTACCCACTCTGCATTCTATAATCTTGCTACAGAAGTCAGCCAACAGTCGGTATTTGGATACCAAATCTTTCTTTTCAAAGTGCTGTTTGTAGGGTACACCTTCATAAGCACTCATGGTTGTCCATGCTTCTTTGATTTGATTCAAAGTGACGCAATCCAATGCCTCACCCTCATTTGGGAGATTGAAGTTCTTGGCAATGGAAGCAGCAGAAAAAGCAAATTCCTTTGGTGGCTCCTTCTTGGATAGAGGAATGAGACAAGAGATAGACTTCTTGTCTGCAGAGAGTTTAGCAGTTTTCCAGAAGAGGTCGACTTCCGTTGGAAATAGATAGGAATACTTAGTCACGAATGTTTTGAGCCCAACCTTGGTTACCATGTCCATCATATCAGTTAGATTGATCTGAGGTTGCTCATAAAGAAATTTCCAATCGACAACAAGGCCTTCAGTAACCTTGATGATAGTCTCGGCCAAAGTAGAAGCAGATTTCTTTGGTGCCATTTTTAGTGAAAGAGATGAACTGATATTTTCTTTTGCTTTGAGAGAGAGAGAGAGAGAGAGAGAGAGAGTAAAATTTGCAGAGAGTAAAGTAAATAATTTTCTGCAAAAATTGTGTTTTAAATGACACAGAAGGAAAGTTTTGAAACTTGTGTTCTCTCGTCTTACTAAGATGTAGACACGTGTAAAATGGCTCAATTAATTTTGAATCTCCGCCATGAAAATATTAACTGCAGACGCGAGTTTTGTGTAAGAGAGAGAAGTTACATTTGGTAACACCCATATATAATGATTTGATATCTGAGAGTAAAATTTGAAAAATGTTTGGGATTTTCAGAGTGTAGTACACGCGCCTAATGGTACACTGACACGTACATAGACACGTGCTATTTCTAAACCGCCATTTTGAAAAGTTTTGATTACCCGCCAGTTTGATGTGATGGAAGCGTGTAGATAGAGTACAACATCGACTGTTGAGCCTATCCATTACTTCAAGAAAGCTTGTAAAATTTATGCATGAGTTTTATAAATGATTTTATATTGAGTGTTGAGTGGAATTGGTTCAACACTTAACAGATACCACTCGTTGTTATACCACTTGTTGTTAAATTTATATTGACGCTTGAAATTAAGATCCTTTTATATTTTAGCGTCAACATATTGTGCATAAATAATTCTGGACGTTGATGATCATGCATATGAAAGTTTTTGATCATTAACGCTTGAAATATGTTTCAAGTACATTTTTAAGGTTCCCCTTAAGTTTGATAACTTGTAACAACTTTTCAAAATCTTTTAGACATAAATAAAGTGGATTCTCCTTAAATTATATGTCTAATAAAATATGATGCATAATGATTAAGCGTTTAAATCAATCATACCTAATTCACTTCTCAAAGTGAGAAAACGTTGTTCGTTGAGCGCTTTGGTGAAGATATTTGCCAATTGTTTGTCAGTTCCAATAAAATGCATGGAGATATCTTTCTTTTGAACATGGTCACGAAGAAAATTGTATCTAATGTCAATATGTTTGGTTCTGGAATGGAGAATGGGGTTTTGAGTCATGGCTAGAGCGCTTTGGTTATCACAATGAATGGGGATTGGACCTAGGATTATACCATAATCTCTAAGTTGTTGCCTCATCCATAACACTTGTGCACAACAACTTCCTGCAGCTATATTCTCAGCTTCGGCTGTAGAGGTAGCTATGGATTTTTGTTTCTTACTATGCCATGAAACTAACCTATCACCTAAAAATTGACATGTACCACTAGTACTTTTACGATCTATTTTGCAACCTGAAAAATCTGCATCTGAGTAACCAATTAGTTCAAAAGGAGAGTCCCTAGGATACCATAAGCCCACATTTTGTGTGTCTTTTAGGTATTTAAGGATCTTCTTGGCAGCAATTAAGTGTGACTCTTTAGGATCGGCTTGAAATCGTGCACACATGCATACTGAAAACATAATATCAGGTCTACTAGCAGTAAGATAAAGAAGTGATCCAATGATACCTCTATAATTAGTGATATCAATCTTCTTCCCACTTTCATCTTTATCTAACTTAAGCGTTTGACTCATTGGAATTTTTTAGTATGATGCATTTTCCATACCAAATTTCTTAATCATATCTCTTGTATATTTAGCTTGGTTAATAAATATGCCATTAGGGAGTTGCTTAACTTGTAATCCTAAGAAGAAAGTTAATTCACCCATCATGCTCATTTCAAATTGTTCTTGCATCATTTTCGAAAATTTCTCACACAGACGCTTATTAGTAGAGCCAAATATAATATCACCAACATAAATTTGGACTAAGAGAATATCTTCATCATTGGTAATCTTAAATAACATTGTATCAATGTTTCCTTTTGAAAGCCTTTACGAATAAGAAAAATAGAGAGAGTGTCATACCATGCTCGGGGTGCTTGCTTAAGCCCATAAAGCGCTTTGTCTAGATTGTAAACCATACCCTTACCATGGTTGTTGATGAATCCCGGTGGTTGCTCCACATATACTTCTTCTTGGAGTTTACCATTCAGGAAGGCACTCTTCACGTCCATCTGATACACCGTAAACTTGTTGAACGCTGCATACGCTAGAAACATACGAATTGCTTCAAGACAGGCGACAGGAGCATATGTCTCATCAAAATCAATTCTCTCTTTTTGGCAATATCCTTGAGCAACGAGTGTAGCCTTGTTCCTTATCACAATGCTATTCTCATCCATATTGTTTCTATATACCCATCTAGTTCCAGTAACTCCTTGGTGAGTTGGTCTTGGTACTAGCGTCCAAACCTTACTTCGCTCTAATTGATTCATCTCTTCTTGCATGGCTTCAATCCAACTTGGATCGCTTAGCTCTTCATCCACTTTCTTAGGTTCCATTTGAGATAGAAAACTTGCGAACATAGCCTCATTAAATGTAGCGGCTCTAGTCCTAACAGGCGCTTCAATATCTCCAATAATCTGCTCAGGTGGATGATCACGCAACCATAGTCTATCTGGTTGGAATGGGTTAAGAGGTTGAACAGGCGCTTGACGATCAGACGCTTGACTACTTTCTTACATAGGCGCTTCAAGTTCACCAAACCTTGTTTGCTCTCGATGATCACTTTCTTCATGGTCATCAGTAGATCTTGCATTATTATCCAAAATATCCTCACGAGTAGTCTTAGGAGATGGCACCGAGATCTCATCATCGTCGTCACTATCATCATCAATTGTAATCTTAGATGCTTGATGACATAGATCTTCAACTCCTACATCATTTACATTACCTTACTCGGTTCTTGGTTAACATCGTCAAAAACAACATGAATAGATTCTTCAACCTTCGATTTGATATTGTTTAAGATGCAAAAATTCTTTCCATTCTTGGTATAGCCTAGAAAGATTCCCACATCCGCTTTAGGATCAAATGTCTTTAGGCTATGGGATCCATTGTTATGAATAAAACATTTAGAACCAAAGACATGGAAGTATGAAACATTTGGCTTACGTCCCTTCCACAGTTCATATGGAGTTTTCCCATGCTGTTTGTTGATCATGCAGCGGTTTTGAGTGTAACAGGCAGTATTGATCGCTTCGGCCCAAAACCTAGGAGCAAGCTTGGACTCTGCTAACATTGTCTTAGCATCTTCCTTGAGCGTTCTGTTTCGGTGCTCAGCAACACCATTCTGTTGGGGGAGTTCTGGGAGCTGAATACTCATGATGTATTCCATTCTCTGCACAAAACTTCTCAACAACCTTGTTAGTAAACTCAGTACCGTGATCGTTTCTTATTCTTGCCACTTTAAGATTTTTCAATGTTTGAAGTTGCCGAATAAGAATTGTTAACTTGTCACATGTTTCATCTTTGGATGAAAGAAATTCCACCCAAGTGAATCGAGAGAAATCATCCACTATCACCAAAGTATACTTTTTACCACTCACACTGATTGTTTGAACGGGTCCAAACAAATCCATGTGAAGTAGTTCAAGTATTCTGGAGATAGATAGATGAGGTTTTCTCTTGAAGGATGATTTGACTTGTTTGCCCATTTGATAAGCGTCACAAAGGTGATCCTTATGAAATGATCCTTTTGGTAATCCCTCTACAAGATTTAGATTTATAAGCTGAGAGATTGTCTTAAAGTTGAGGTGATTCTTTTTTCTATACCATAACCAACCCGTTTTAGATTTATTTTTAGCAACAAAACAAGTTAGGTTGTTATCAAGTGTTGAATCCCAATCTACTAAATATACATTGTTTGTTCTTTTACCTTTCAATTTAGTAGACTTAGTCTTAGCGTCATTTATATAGCAACAGTCACTTGAGAATATGACTTCAAAGCCTTTATCACAAAATTGACTTATGTTTAATAAATTGTGCTTTAGACCCTCAACATAATAAACATCACTTATCATGATGTTCCCCCTATGCACAGTACCTATACCTTTGGTTTTACCTTTGGAGTTGTCACCAAATACAACCGGAGGACCATTGGCAGCTCGATAGTTGATCAAACGATCTTTGGACCAGTCATGTGCCTTGACGATCCACTATTGAAGTACTAAACAGATGTATTGGCTTTAGCTCTAGGTACCTGCAATCAAAAGGGAAGTTCTATTTCTGTTTAGGTACCCATTATTGCTTGGGTCCTTTACCATTAGTAGCATTGTTAGTTTGAATTAGAACTTTAGGAACCCATATTTTCCTAGTCTTCACTGTAGGAATACTGGGCTTCTTGGGTTTCACATTATGTTGTGTGTGCTGTTTGGGTGTATAGTAATATCCTCGATTATAATTATAATCATAATCATAATCGTAGTCATAGTCATAATCATCATAGTAGCGATAATATGATCTAGACCGTTGTGGATATTGACGCTGGTATTTCCTTGGCACTGGCTTAGGTTGCATTTTTGATGCTGGACACTTAGCGCTTGACTCACAATGGTTAGGTTTATCCTTAGCCTTTTGAGCGTTTGGATGAACCTTTCTTTATGAATCATTTGCTTTCGCCTTTCCTTTGCCTGAATCAACTTTGACTTTCTCATTTGGCCTCTTACCATTGTCGCTTGGTTCATTTAGCGTTTGTCGTTGGGAACCTTCTTTAACAAAGAAAATACCCTTTTCTTTGTTGTTTGCCGTAACATTTGATTTGTTTGGTTGTTTACTGAATTTATTGCATCCTAAACCGATCTTTTCCCCAAATAACCTTGTTACCTTAGTCACATTGTCTAGCTTTCTTGACGCTTTAGACAATGATGAGATGAGCTGTTCTGATTTAGCAAGTCTAGCAATCAGCTCAGCTTCTCTTTTAACTATCATATCAAGATCAGTTTTCAACTGGATTATTTCACTCTCAAGCGATTGGTTTTTCTCAATGCACTGCTGCTGAACTTGCAATTCTGCTTTGAGCGTCACTTTATCACTTTTGAGCGATGAAATAATATCAAAGTGATTTTGGTATAATTTGGCGGCAATTTGACAATCATTATAATATTCTTTGACTTTGTCAAGTAATTCTTCATAAGAAAGAGGAAGAGATAATTTAGTGTTTACCTCAGGAGACGCTTCATCATCTCTAGCCATGAGACAAATAAGCACTGAGTCATCAACTGGTTCATCATCATCACTACTTTCTTCTGAAGACTCCAAATCTTCAAGTGCGGATGCTGGTTCTGATTCCGCTAGCAAACCTTGTTGGCGAAGGTTGCTCCTGAATTGGTTTCTATCCACATAATCCTGCCTTGAAGGCTTAGATATATTTGGATAAGGACAATTTACCTGGTAGTGCCCTGGTTTCCTGCAATTATAACACAGATTAGTTTTCATCTTTTGTTCATTTGTTAATCTTGCATTGTGTGGTTTTGAGACCACGGGCGCTGAGAAATTTTGAGTGGACGCTTGGTATTGAACAGGCGCTTGGGATGTAGGAATAGAATACTGAGGCGCTTGAAACTGTTGATGTATTGGAGCAGGCGCTTGATATGAACTGTGTCCTTGATGCTTAGGACTACTTCCTTTCTTTTCATATCTCAAGAACTTTCTGAATCTATTTAGAAGTGCTAGTTCCTCATCCTCACTGATATCTGAACCTTTTCCCTTATTACTCGATTTACCCTTGATTGATGCTACGAGCGCTCCATATTCAATTACCGGACTACTCACAACGTCACTAGCTGAGTTTAACTCAAACTCAAAATGCCTTGAGTTCTGAAAAGGCATCTTCTGGACTTAAAAGATCCAACATATTAGATTCTCTCATTGCGGTTGTCTTCATAAAAAATCTACTAGGTAAACTTCTGAAAATCTTAACCACCATTTCTCTGTTTTGTAAATCCATACCCAAAGATGTAAGTTCCATAACAAGAGCTGTGAATCTTATGTCCAATTGCTCTAAAGTCTCATTGGATAACATCTTAAAACCATTAAACCTTTCCTTGGCAATGGAAAGCTTGTTCTCTTTAATCTGAGCTGAACCACCACAGATTATAGCCAACTTATCCCAGATTTCTTTAGTCGTATTACATGATTAACTTTGTTGAATAAATTGTCGTTGTCACCAATAGCTGTATACAAAGCATTTTGACCAACATTGTCCAGATTTGCTCTTTGACGCTCATCAGTGGACCATTCTTGTTTAGGCTTCTCAACATAGCCATCTGAAGTTTCTTCTGTGGCTCCAGGCGCTCTAGTAATAACCTTCAGAATTTGTATTGGTCCATCTAAAATAATATCGCACATTTCGTCATCACATGAACAAAGATATGTAAAAGCTTTGACCTTTCATGAGTCATAGTTTGACTCGGTCAACTTAGAAACTTTAGAAAATGCTATGAAAAACAAACTAAAAGCAACTAAATTTTGAAAAGGGATCTAAACAAGCTGTTACGCTTAAAAATTTTAAAATTTCAACTTTGGCCGCTCTGATACCACTTGTTGGTCCCAAGTGGCATACAAAAGGGTCTAGAAGGGGGGGGGGGGGTTGAATAGACCCTGAAGTCTTTTTCAACTTCAAAAAGATTCGTATTAAAAATGTTTTGGACGCTTGAAATGTAGACGCTCGACTAAGCATTTACTTTAAATATAGACGCTTTGGCTGAGCGTCTAATGAAGGCTGTTTTATAAAGTTAACTTAGATTTTAGAATTTGAATACTACAACCAAATAGGTTTAAGCGTTCACTTCTTTAATCAGTGTTAGCATAGCGGAATGATTTTGAACTCTTCCTTTTTGAAAGCTTTAGCGTCATAGAAAGTGTTTTAGTTGCTTAGAGTTCACTTGAGTTTTACTTAACAGATTTATATGAAGATATAATGATATGAGAATGACTGTAAAGTAAAGAGCACGATATTTGTAAGGTTCGTTGGGTGGTGTAATCGCAACTACGTCCTTCTTCTCCTCGAACACTTGGAGACAATCCACTAAGATAGTTCTCAAAGAATCACACAGAAACTTCTACAAATTAGGGAGAGATGAATCTTGATGACTTGAGCTCCTTGATCACACAGATTTCTGCTCCAAATCACTTCTATCCCCTTGCTTCTTTCACCCAAAAATAATGCAAGTATTCAACTTCGACTTCACACAGATCGCGAGGCTTGGATGGGGTTTTTTTAAACAGTTTGTTTGATTTTGATGACTTTGAAACAACTTGGGAATATCTCAATAGTAATGTGGGTTTCTTCAAAAAGAATGTTTGAGATATTGGTTGACTGTCTCAGGAATTAAAGAAAAGCAAGGAGAATGTTTGCTTGAATATTCTGGCTTTTCTGAGATTTTAAGGAATGAGACCTCAATGCAACAACAATTTGGCTTGGAATTGATCGTTGTTTTTAGCTTGTTGTTGAAGTCCTATTTATAGGCATTCTTGGAAAAAGTGTTCGTTTAACACATGCATAAACGCGTCCCTCTCACTTCTGTGAGTGAACTACTTTTGTCCTTTTTCCTGAAAATCTACTGCACAAAAGTTGGGGCTGCAGTCTGTGAAAAGTTGACAGTCCAATAGGGTGGCTTCTCCGTACGTCTGAAAGTGCTTATCACATTTAATGCATTTGAATTAAATACCCGTTGGTATTTAATGCTCTGAGAATAATTGTATTAAACTCCTTCTGGACTTGGAAATAAATTCAGGTGAAATCCATCATTGATAGACAGTTATCCATCCTTGAATTGCTTCTGTCCTATAAGGTAACACTTGATATAGCTGGATATTTAGACGCTTGGAAACTTCATCTTCATTCAGACTTCAGGCGCTTGAGTCTTCAAACTTAACTACTGATAAGCTCACTCAAAATTTGTCAGACGCTCAGCCTAAGACTACTTAGCCTAACAATCTAGAACAAAATGAAACGAAGCCTATAAAGCCTATTACAAATCTAACGCTTCAAAGCTTATACATGATTTTTACTAAAATCAAACTTACATATTTTGGGGTCTAACATAAATTCCTAATTGTCGTCATCAAAACATCTAACATGAAATTCCTAACAATAGGAGTCATTTGCTCCATTTGTAACCACCCCCAACCGAGAGCAAGAGAAGAATATAGATAGCATAAGTTTATATAAGGTAGAGAGCAATTTATTGTAAGCGATAAATTGTGGGCTACGGGAAACAATTGTGGGCCTTTTTCTCTTGAGGTAATACTAAGAGGTTGGGAGAGTGTTCTAGACAATTTTGAGAGTGTTTGTACAAGAGTAGTTTTCTTGAGTTTGTCTATAAACTCAAGTGTGTATTTTGTACCGATAAATTTCTCTCATAGTAGAAGAACGGAAACTCTCGTGGATGTAGGTAGATTTTTCCGAACCACGTAAATCTTGTATGCATTATAGTTATATTCTTTCGGATAGTATTTTGTCATCAACTTATTAGTGGGATTTGCCGAATCTTAATAAGTTAAATCTCGGGCCCAAACTTCCGCTGCGGCCAACAAGTGGTATCAGAGCCATTTTGTTAAAGGTTGATAAATTGAGATTTATTTATTAATATGGAGGGCACGTCGAGGCCAAATACATTTTCGGTGCAACAATTTGATGACAAAGGGAATTTCACTCTTTGGCAAAGAAGGGTGAAACACCTCCTAATTCAACGTGGCTTGGCATTGGTGTTGAAAGGAGAGGAGGCGAAGCCGGAGGATATGGAAAATACATGGTGGAACGATTTGGAATCGCGTTGTGTTAGCACGATTCGACTTTGTATTGCGGACAACATTATTAATAATGTTGTGGATGATGATTCTGAAGATTCAGCACCAAAGTTGTGGGCACAGTTGGAGAATTTGTATCTCAGGAAATCTTTGTCTACAAAATTGCATCTAAAGCGGTAGCTCTATAGGATCAAGATAGTGGAGGGTGATAGTTTGATGGATCACATGAACCAGTTTAATGGACTAGTGGACCAATTTTGAAAAATTGGTGTTAAAGTCGAGAAAGAAGATAAAGCCCTTTTACGTCTTACCTCGCTCCCGGATTCATATGATAGTCTAGTGACGATGTTGCTATACGAGAAAGATACACTAGATTTGGAGTATGTGACTGCATCACTTTTGTCTCACGAAAAACAAAGAAAGGCAAACCAGGAAGTGGGACATGAGTCTGTGTTGGTTACTCGGGGCATGAATCGGTACGGGAGGACATCTGGTGGTGAATCTGCGAGTAGCAGGTCAGATTCAAAGGCCAGAGGGAAGGGCAGGAGATGCTACCATTGTAACGAGGAAGGCCATTATGAAAGAAATTGTCCTAATAGAGCAAAGGACAATGTTAGTCATAATGGTTGTGGTGGTGATGCTGTAGTGGCATACGATGGAGATGTTTTCATAGTCTCTACTCATATGGATACTTCGTCTCGGGATGGATGGATTTTAGATTTTGGATGTGTAATGCATGTATGCTCCAGGAAAGATTATTTTGATTTGCTCCAAGAAAAGAGGGCAGGTACTTTGTCCTTGGGTGATGGTTCTACTTGTAGAATCATGAGTACTGGAGTGGTGAAAATCAAAATGTTTGATTGAGTAGATCGTACATTGGTTGGTGTGGCATAAGTCCTGAAGATGCGAATAATTTAATTTCCATGAGCCAATTGGACTCCGAGGGCTGTGAGTATTCAGTTGGAGGTGGAGTCCTGAAAGTCACACTTGGCGGGGAGGTCCTAATGAAAGGAGAGAAGTATGAAAACTTGTATCGACTGGTGACCTCAAGGGATGACCCGGAGTAGAGCGCGCTGATAAACTTATAAGGTACAGATAGATGTGAAGGAAATCCTGCTAGACAAGAGGATGGGTCGAGGTCGTCCCTCTCGGCAGTCGGCTAGTGGTGTTGACTGGACTGCATGTGTGCATTAGCCGGTTTTAAATCAGGTGGAGTTAGGACCTTACTAATTCGGCATGTGCAGCAGAATTGAATGAAGGCCAACGGAATTCCGTAATTTGGTTTGCGGAGAATTATTGTTATGGAGGTGGAGATTGTTGAGATAATTTCCACAATAATTATTGATTAAAGAAAATCAAATAAAATGGATGTCATGCAACTTGCATGGCCAACTTGATTTGCCAACCAATCACATGCTTTGGGGCGGTGGAGTTTTTGGCTCTAAATAGGAGTCATTTGCTCCATTTGTAACCACCCCCAACCGAGAGCAAGAGGAGAATATAGATAGCATAAGTGTGTAGTAAGGTAGAGAGCAATTTATTGTAAATGATAAATTGTGGGCTACAGGAAACACTTGTGGGCCTTTTTCTCTTGGGGTAATACAAAGGGGTTGGGAGAGTGTTCTATATAACTTTAAAAGTGGTTGTACAAGAGTAGTTTTCTTGAGTTTATTTATAAACCCAAGTGTGTATTTTGTACCGATAAATTTCTCTCATAGTGGAAGAACGGAAGCTCTCGTGGACGTAGGCGAATTTTGTCGAACCACGTAAATCTTGTGTGCATTATAGTTATATTCTTTCAGGTAATATTTTGTCATCAACTTGTTGGTGAGATTTTTCGAATCTTAATATGTTAAATCTCGGGCCTAAACTTCCGCTGCGCCCAACATAGGCTATGTAATCGAAGACAGAGCGAGAAGACGAAGCCAAGACTTGAAGACTTGTATGCTATGGTGGAAACCATTGTAATAGTCTAGTTGCTTTTACTTTCTAGAATGTCCTGACCCACTTTAGCTCAGTGGGTTAGTAAGTTAGGGCTCGAGGTGGTTCATCCTCGATTTACCGCTTTATGGGATGTTTATTTATCTTTCCGATACGATATGTGATGTGTTGTGAAATGCATGCATAGGATAGATAACCAAACAAGATAATTGTAATATTGATGAGACCTATTTATATGCAATGTAATTCCCTCCTTGAAACATATTAGGCTAATGTGGGAATAAAATTGGAGTTCTATTTCCATTCCTTCCATCATAAGTAATTGCCATGTGATATGCCGCTGAAGTTCAAATCCATTTGCTCAGAAAATGGGGTGGGTTGAACCTAAGAAAGGCTGTGAGCATTACTAAGCATATGATGACCTATGGGATCATTAGTTTCATTACTTAGCTCAGAAAATGGAGGTAATGGAATTAATGATTGACCACAGGATATTTGATGGGTCGAGCCTAACATCGACTACCATGTGTTAGCTCAAAAAATGGGGCACCTGCGAAAGATGAGGAAAAAGATTTTGAGAACTATCCAGGAAGATGGAAGGCCCGGTAAGGCTACTATTTGAACTAGTCATATGTTAGCTCAGAAAATGGGGCATATGATGAAGTTTGGATAGATCTCAAGCCCACTAAAGAATTAACTATTCTTCGAATCACACCAAGAGGGTGGGGGGATTTGGATAAATAGTGGGAAACTTGTACAATTAAAAACCAAATTGTATAAGAACTTTATTTGAAAATCCATTACTTATTGTCTACCTCGTACATTTTGTAGACAACACGAAATGTCTAATCCATTCAAAACAATTCTTGAAACAAACAAGCTAACCGGTCCCAACTTTGAAGATTGGTTTCGTAACCTTAAGATTATCCTTTTGTCTGAGAAAAGGGGGTATGTCCTTGATATACCATTACAAGAGGAGCCGGAAGAGGACTCATTTGATGATGAGAAGTTCCATTACCAGCAATGGAAGAAAGATGACATGCAAGTACGATGTCTCATATTGGCTTCAATGAGCAATGAGTTGCAAAGGCAACACGATATGATCGAGGACTCTGCATCGATTCTTCTCTATTTGCAAGAGCTGTATGGAACTAAATCTTGGAAAGAGAGATTCTCAATCTCAAGGGAGCTTTTTAGGGCTAGCATGACTGATGGCTTTGATATAAGTGCGCACGTGTTCAAGATGATAGGGCTAATTGAAAAGTTGGCTAATCTTGGTGTGGTGCTTAATGATGAGCTGTCTATGGACTTGGTCCTACAGTCACTCCCTAGTTCTTATAACCAATTTGTGGTCAACTTCAACATGAATCAACTTGAAGCTAAGCTTCCTGAGTTGTTGAACATGCTGAAGACGGCTGAAAGCACAATAAAGAAAGACAAGCTAGTGCTTCTTATGAATTCATCTTCTAAACCTCAGAAAGGTAACATGAAAAAGAACAAGACTAAGAAACTGAAAGGCAAAGGAGGAATCAAGAAGGGTAAGAAAGCCAAATCGGAGAAGTGCTTCAAATGTGGGAAGACTGGGCACTGGAAAAGGAACTACAAAGATCCGCAGGCTCAAGGTACGTTCTTTGTTGAAGTTAACTTCTCGGTTAATGATTCTTCTTGAATTCTAGACACTGGATGTGGAGTTCATATCTACAATAACTTGCAGGAGATGACAAGAATCAAGGAGCTTAGTAGGGAAGACACTACCCTGCGGATGGGAAATGGAGCACGGGTTACTGCCAAGGCCGTGGGGAAGATCTACTTAGGTATAGGAGATAGAAATTTAGTATTAAATTCTATTTATTTTGTTCCTAAGATAATAAGAAACATTATCTCGATTTCAATGTTGGATCGAGAGGGTTATTGTTTTGAGATTCGTAATAAAACTTTGTTTTTTCTTATGAAACGTCTCTTATTATGGAATCAAAATTACAAGATGTAGTTTATACTGTTTTCTCAACAATTTCTACTCTCACTATTCAACAAAGAAATAAATGTAAACGACATAATCAAGCAAACGCACTAATGTGGCACCAGAGACTAGGTCATATCTCCAAAGAAAGATTTCGAAGCTTGGCAACTCATTTAGGTCTCCAAGACTTAGATGAATTGACAACTTCCAAATCGTGTCTCAAAGGGAAAATGACCAAGTTGCCATTTTTGGGTAAAGCGGAACGAGCCACAAGTCCATTGGACTTGATCCATATGGACGTGTGCGGCCTTATGAGCATAACTGCTCGAGGAGGGTTTAGCTACTTCATAATTTTCACCAAAGATCATTCTCGGTATGGTTATATATATCTGATGAGATATAAATCTGAATCCTTTGATAAATTTAAGGAGTTTAGATATGAGGTAGAGAAGCAACTTGGAAAAGGTATTAAACCTCTTCGATCTGATCGGGAGGAGAATACTTGTATTCCGATCTCATTGATTATCTTAAAGAGAATGGGATTCTCTCACAGTGGACTCCGCCAGGCATGCCTCAACATAACGGGGTAGCCGAGCGTAAGAATCGAACATTGTTGGATATGGTTCAATCCATGATGAGTTTCACTGAAGTTCCTAAATCCATGTGGGGCTATGCTCTAGAAATGGCAACCTATCTGTTGAATAGGGCGCCGTCCAAGGCTGTGCCCAAGACCTTGTATGAAACTTGGTGTGGAAAGTCACGCTCGTATGCTCATTTGAGAATATGGGGGTGCCCCGCTTATGTAAAGCATTTAGTGGGAGACAAATTGGATCCCAAATCCTCTTTGTGTTATTTTATAGGATATCCAAAGGAAACTTTTGGATACTACTTCTACAACCCTACAAAACAAAAGGTGATTGTTTCAAGAAACGCCAATTTCCTAGAAAAAGGAATCCTTTTGGATAGGAAAGGCGAGGCTGTAGAACTTGATGAGATGAATCAAAGTGATTCGAATCAAGGAGTACAAAACCCACCCGACATCAATGAAGCTAATTCTGATATACCTACTGATAACACACAACCCTTGAGGAGATCTAAAAGAGTTCCAAAGGTGCCTGAAAGATGGCTTGCCCTGTTGGAAGAAAAGAACTCAGAAGATCCTCCCTTTAGCTCTGATCCAAAGAGTTATTAGGAAGCAATGTCTGACATTGTTTCGGGAAAATGGCTAGAAGCCATGAAGTCTGAAATGGACTCCAACAAGGTATGAACCTTGGTGGAGCCACCAGAGGGCGTGAAGCCCATTGGCTGTAAGTGGGTCTATAAGCGAAAACTTGGAGTCGATGGAGAGGTGGCAACCTATAAGGCATGCCTCATGGCAAAAGGATTCACTCAGAGACAAGGCATTGACTATGAGGAGACCTTCTCGCCAGTGGCGATGCTGAAATCTATTAGGATTCTGCTTGCTATATTTGCATATCTCAATTTCGAGATCTGGCAGATGGATGTAAAGACTGCATTCCTCAATGGAGAGATTGAGGAAGAGATATACATGCAACAACCAGAGGGCTTTACATCCAAGATGAGCGAACACAAAGTGTGTAAGCTCCAAAGGTCCATTTATGGATTAAAGCAGGCTTCCCAAAGCTGGAATAAACGATTTTACACTGTCATACAAGAGTATGGATATGTGCAAAACTTTGAAGAGGCTTGTGTGTACAAGAAGGTTAGTGGGAGTGAAGTTACGTTTCTCATACTTTACGTTGATGATATTCTTTTGATCGTAAACGATATTAGAATGATGTAGTTGACTAAAGTATGGCTCTCTAAACAATTTTCCATGAAGGATATGGGAGAAGCATCCTACGTACTTGGTATGAAGATATACCGAGAGAGATCGAGTAGGCTGTTGGGACTCTCCCAATCCGCGTATATCGATCGCGTACTTAAGAGATTTAAGATGGAAGAATCCAAGAGAGGATTCTTGCCAATGGGACATGGGATTACACTTTCCAAGTCGATATCTCCTAAGACTCAAGAAGAAAGAGTAAGAATGTCCCATATACCTTATGCCTCGGCTACAGGTAGTATAATGTACGTGATGATATGCACAAGACCTGATGTAGTGTACGCATTGAGTGTATGCAGCCGTTATCAGGGTGATCCTGGTGAGAAGCACTGGAATGCAGCAAAAACTATCCTTAAGTACCTTAATAGGACTAAGGACATGTTTTTGATATACGGACATGGAAAATTGGAGTTAGAGGGATACACCGATTCGAGTTTCCAAACATATGTGGATGACTCGAAGTCGGTCTTGGGATTTGTCTATATGCTTAATGGAGGAGCTGTCAGCTGGAAAAGTTCCAAGCAAGCAACTGTGGCAAACCCCACCACTGAAGCAGAATATATCGCAGCTTCAAAGGCTGCGAAGGAAGGTGTTTGGATTAGGAACTTCATCCAAGAATTAGATGTAGTTCCATCGGTTATAGACACAGTACCTTTGTACTATGATAACAACGGGGCTATTGCGCAACCAAAGGAGCCAAGGTCTCATCAGAAATCCAAGCACATACTGAGGCGATACCACTTGATCAAAGAGATCATTGGGAGAGGCAACGTTCGAATGGAACATATAGACTCGGTAGACAATGTGGTGGACCCGCTCACAAAACCCTTAAGCCAAAAAGTATTTGAAGGACATCTAGGGAGAATGGGCCCCAAGTACATGGGCAATTGGCACTAGGACAAGTGGGAGATTGTTAGAGTTTATGCCCGGCGCACCAATTTTGAGTGCCATTCAATGTAATAATAACTCTAGCTGAATGATCTTTTTCATATAAATAGTTAATCTTTTAGCAGTCTTTATTCATGTATATAGCTTGGTCTTAACTTAGAATAAAGTCCCAAAGGATCACACATAGCTATGGGACATCATTGCGCATCGGGAATGATAATGATGGAATATGTCTCCAAGCCTGTGATCCTTAAACATATGTTCCAAGTCGTGAATGGGCTCGTCGAGATAAAAGGATATCAATGAGACCCAAAAGACTTTCTTATATGATGCATACTCTTAATAGAGTGTATTTCGTTCCATAGATATTGGCATGGTGAAAGCCTAGGCATGGATGAGGGTTCCTATTGTGGGAATAGGTATACTGAACAACCCCATGAAAGTTGCATTAAATAGAATCCCAGTCAAATCTGGAACTTCCAGTGGTCGTGTAGTATAAGAGTAATCCTTAGAACCTGAGGTTCCATTGAATGTCTTATACACAATCGAACATGTCTTGGTTTGTTACATGATTCCTTAGATGATCACAAATTGGCAGAATCAGACATGGGCTGATTGTGTATGAAGGCACGTGAGAATCAAGATGGGATCTAACTTTGACATTAGTCTTGTCAGTGAATCTCCTATGTTTACATAGTGAATCGACTTTAGGAATCTTCGGCAGAAGTATGATATCTAAAGAGGCGTAGAGTTTCCTCGTTTAGATACTTGAAAGTTGATCTCACCGTATTTGGGAAACATAGTTATTGAATTAATAGAGCTTCGACCTTAGCCACTGCTCTAGATTCAATCGGGAGATTAGATGGAGGGATCTTACTTATACAAGGATCAAGATCACGAAAGGCGTATCTTTATATTTGTCTTTATCTGGGTCTTCGTGGCCCGTAGCTAGACAGTAAACACGATTTGTAAGTGCTGAGAATTAATATGGTGATTAATTCGAGGCTTGATTAAATCAAAGGAATGATTTAATCTAGTACTTTCTATTTTAGGATAGCACACTAGCACTTTGGGAAAGTGTACTTACTACTAAATAGTAGACGAGCCTAAGGGGTCACACACTTAACTCGTGAGCGTCACTGCTTAAATGATGTGATTAATTGAGGAAATTAGGAAAGTCTAGTACTTTTCTAATAAGGAATATGAATTAATTGAGGAGATTCATTTAATTCGACTATTTTAATTAATCTTGTAGAATTAATTAAATTAATGGACCTAGTAGAGTCCAAATATTTTAATTAGTTGGGTTTGACCCAAGTTAAATTAATAGGCCAATTGGAATAAGTAACATATATATGATTAAACGGGTTTTAATTACATGGGAATATTTAATTGATGGGTTTAGCCTATAATTAAATATGGAGTCAAGAATTAATTCTTGAACTCCAATTAAAGGATGATGGCTGATTTTTTGAGCCCAAAGGATGAGGGATTCGAATTCTTGATGAAGAAGAAAAAGGTTTTGTTCTTCTCCAAGTCTTGCAGTTGGATTAGGATTCTAGGACTCCTATTCTGTATATATGTGAGTGCAAGACTAAAACCCTAAGCCTCTTGAGAGTGAAAATTTCGAACCCTAGCTGAAAAAGAAGAGAGTTTTTCTTGTCATCCTTGAGCAAAAATCGGCCCCTTCCTTGTACCAATACGACATCGTTTTGTTCATGTGTTGAACTCAACGATTCACATATTCCATCCCTTCACATAATCAAGCCTAGGTTTTATACTTAGATCTATTTCGTTGGCTAGCACCAATAACGAAGTAGGTGGTGACTTGAACGAGGTGTGGATACATCTTAGAGGTGCGACGTTTGGAGCACTAATACCAGGGATACGATTGACAGGCGATTTCCTCCAAGAAATCGTGTGGACTTGCACCACAGGGTTGAAAAGATTTGAATCGTTGCTGCGAGAATTTAATCGAAAGGTAAAAATTCTCGTAACCTTCTTTATAGCGTAATCGAGCACACCATTATTCCTGTTTTGGGTGGTTGTACGTTTAAATTTTAATTTCCGCTTCCACGAGCCACCCGAGGAATAGAACCAACCCAACAGAAATCCGATAACATGAGTTTTTACTTAGTGACAATCAATGATCAAGATTGCATATTACAGTAGTATGAGTGAGCTTTTGACCTGTACTCTTGAATTAGTTATTAGAGTACTTAAACCTTTCAACCGTTGGCAGGGTCGACCTCGAAGTACGGTTCAAGTAGTGCAAGTGATAGCTGTAAGACAATCGCCAAAATGGAATTCATTGTCTCGAAAGTAAACGAGCATGCGACCTATACGGAAGTGACTGAATGAAATTATAAGTCTTTGGTCAAAATAAATAAACTATCTAGTGTTTGAAACTAGGGGTAGTTTGGTAATTTCATTTCACCGTCACTACATAGTATAGTATCAAGTATAATGAGTTTGACATAGCATGGCTCTTGCTTGATCGGGTTGTGTCAATGAAGAGTCCATATGCATATAGTATTTGTAATTAAAAGGTTCGTGATGACGTAGTCATCTCACATTTGATTGGGTGACAGGGCTGGCTAGGTGACAACCATATCCTTTGGTATCCTCCCATTGCCAATCGATACGAGCCTAAAGAGTCATGCTAAACGAAGATGATAGGAATGTTGTGAATCGAACCAGCGGGTAAATTTTTTTTTACGATTCACAAAGCCCGGATTCAATTCATGTTTTGATAATTTCATATTCACATAAATCGAAATCTAGAATTAGAAGTAATTTAGTTACCTCTTCGATGAATTTCCAAAGCCCAACTTTTGCAGAGAAGCAACGGATCGTTCCTTCCTCTAGATAATCACGCGAAAGATGATCTTCAATTCTTGAAGCTCGACCTCCTATACCTTAGACTGGGTTGGGCGACTTAGGGTTTATGTGGAGGGAGAAAGGATTTTTTGTGTTTCACTAATTTTCACTCTCTAAGGTGAAAAACTGACCAAGTTCACATTTTAGTTAAACACCTTGTGCTTAAATAAAAGACTTCCCTTTGGTTTAGGAGAAAATTGGGGTGGCCGTGTAGTACCCTAGGGATAGGTGTACTGGGCTTAATCCAATTCCAAGCCCAATGTTAAGTAATTAATTAATATTCCCAGTCCAATCCAATTGATAATTAATTAAATACTAACCTCTTTTATTAATATTACTTTATTAATTCTAAATTAATAATACTATTAATATTGATTGAATAAAATAATTTAATTACAATAATTAAATATATTTATTATAATCCATACATATCCCTTTGATAATTTCCACTCTAAGTGAAATTACCAAAATACCCTTCAAAAAGTAAAACACCTTTATTTTATCATCTTTACATAGAGCGACTCTCTAGGCTCATCTTGATTGGCATTCGGAGGATTCCAAGGATATAATTATCACCAAGCCATCCCGTGAAGCTATATCGAAACCCAATTAAGTACGAGATGAATATTTCATCACGAACCTTTATGTTATAATTACCATATGAGCATAAAATCTTCACTGACGTAACCCGATCAAGTAAGAGTCATGGAACGTCAAACTCATATAACTTGATACTGTACTATAATCATATTGATGTGAAATTACTAAACTGCCTTTTATATCCAATATAAGTCAGTCATTAATGCTTTGGCCAAAAACTTTAATTTCACAGCACCTATGATGTACAGGTCGCTTCTCGTTTACTTTCGAGACAGTGAATTCCACTTCCTATTGTCGAACACACCAATTGAATCGTACTTTGAGGTTGACCCCACCAACGGGTGATTGGGCCTAACTATTCTTATAACTTATCCAATGGTACGAGCACAACGTAAAGGACTCCTCAGGTCTAAATTTCATTCATACTATCATAACTCGTAATCCTCATCATTGACTGTCACCAAGTAAAAACCCATGTGATAGGATTACGAGTCGTGTTCGAATATGTTAACTCCGTTAATCATATTCATGACTCTAGCTCCCACTATCCAATCAGTGTAAGACTTAGCACTTTCCTTGTCAAAGCAAGTGTCATATGAGTTAAATCTGAACGCCCAATTTAGATTCTTTAACTCGCAAACCATGTTTATAGGATCAAGCACTTAACTCCACCACTGCTCCTACTTATCAAATAAGTAGTGGTGAGTACACCTTGATCTTAAGGACCTATTTGTTTAATACATTCAATGCCACAATTAGATTTATAAGAACAAATTCAATGTCTTTTATTAATCAATAATGTTCATACAATATAAATAAAATGCCCTCTTAAATCTAATTCCTCAGTGGCATAGAGGGCATAAAACCTAACAATCTCCCACTTGTACTCAATGCCAATTGCTATTGTATTTGAGTCCCATTTTCTCAAGATGTTTCTCTAGCACTGCCGATGATAGAGGCTTAGTGAGTGGGTTAGCTAAGTTTTTCGCTGAGGCTACTTTCTGCACGGCGATGTCGCCTCTTCTAATAATTTCTCATATTATGTGATACCTTCTCTCTATGTGTTTAGATTTGTTGTGAGGCCTTGGTTTTTTAGCCAGTGCTATTGCTCCATTGTTGTCACACCATAGTGGCAACGACATTTCTATGCTAGGAACCACTTGAAGCTCAACCATGAACTTCTCTATCCAAACAGTTTCATTAGCTGCCTCAGAGACAACTATGTATTTAGCTTCACATGTGGAGTTCGCAGTTGTGCTTTGCTTGTAACTTTTCCAAGACACTGCTCCACCATTCAGAGTGAATATAAACCCAGATGTAGATTTTCAATCATCCACATCAGACTGAAAGTCTGAGTCAGAATATCCATCTACTCTCATCTCTTCATTTCCATATATGAGAAGCATATTATTCGTTCTTCTAAGATACTTAAGGATAGTCTTCACATCCATCCAATGCTGCTCACCCGGATTAGCTTGAAATCGACTAACTACACTCACAACGTAGGCTATGTCAGGCCCCGTGGTTAACATTGCGTACATGATACTTCCCACTACTGATGCATATGGGATTTTACTCATCTTTAGTCTATCCGCATCTAATTTTGGACTCACAGACTTAGAGAGATGTATTTCATGTCCCATGGGCAGAAGTCCTCCCTGAGAGTTACTCATTTCATATCTCTTAAAGACTTTCTCTAGGTAGAGCGCTTGGGAGAGACCTAACATCCGATTCACCCTATCCCGGTAGATTCAAATTCCTAGGATGTAGGTTGCTTCTCCTAAGTCTTTCATGGAGAATGTGCTTGAAAGACATGCTTTGACTGATGTCAACGAGCCTATGTCATTTTCCATTAGTATTATGTCATCTATACACAACACTAGGAATGTCAACTTGCTCCCATTGGACAATTTATAGACACAGTTCATCTTCATTCTTAATAAATTCATAAGATTTTGCTTCTTGATCGAACCGTTGATTCCAGCTGCAAGATGCCTGCTTAAGTCCATAAATGGATTTATTTAGCTTGAAAACCTTATGAGAATCTGCATCTGATGTAAATCTCTGGGCTGCTGTATATAAATGTCCTCCTCGAGGTATCCATTTAAAAATGTGATTTTGACATCCATTTTCCAGATTTCATAATCTAGGTTCGCTACGATGGCGAGCGAATTCGAATGGACTTAATCATTGATACAGACGAAAAGGTTTTCTCATAGTAAATGCCCTCCTTTTAACTATAACCTTTCGCGACAAGTCTGGCCTCATAGGTGTCTACCTTGCCATCCGGATCAATCTTTCTTTTATAGATCCATTTGCACCTTATCGGTCGTACACCCTTAGGGAGATTAGTAAGAGTCCAGACTTGGTTTTAATACATCAAATCCATCTCTGTTTTCATAGCTTCCAGCCATTTTCCAGAATCAATTCAGTTGCTGTTTACTTGTAGCTAGAGGGATCATCTCCATGGCTTTCATTTTCGAAAGCAAAAAAATATTGTTGTTCATGAAGGTAAACATATCTCTCAGATGGTTGAGATACTCTACTAGAGTGTCACAGCGACGATTATGTCTTTTGAGTTTCAAGATCAGTTCCATATCTCTCAGATGGTTGAGATACTCTACTAGAGTGTCACAACGACGATTGTGTCTTTTGAGTTTCAGGATCAGTTCTTTGTACTTGAATTGGTGTCTCCGAAGGGGATTCATTTGGTTCTTCTAATAGAACCAGTTTCCTACCTGCACCTCCATCTCTAATGAACTCGTCTTTGAGAAAGAATGCTTGCAAAGCCACAATTATCTGATGAACATTTGGTAGGTAAAACAAGTATCCCATGGAGTCAGTGGGAAAACCTATGAATCGACCCTTGAGGGATCTTTTCTCAAGTTTTTCTACCTTAGTCTTTTTAACATATGCGGGGCAACCCCACAGTCTTATGTACTTACGATTAGGTTTCCTTCCACACCACAACTCACACGGTGTTTCGAGAACAAATTTTGAGGGACATTTATTCAATATGTGTGCAACAGTAAGCAAAGCATGTCCCCGCAATGAAACAGGTAAATCAGTGTAGCTAATCATAGATCTCGTCATATCCAATAGAGTATGATTTTTGCGCTCAACTACTCGATTTAATTGTGGGGTTGTTGGAGGAGTAAGTTGTAACACTATGTCTGTAACACCCAATATTCTCGGCTCCTAATTTCGTAGAAGTGAAGGTAAACATTACAATCACCGCTAATTAGAATTCGTAAATTATTTGATTGTAGTGATTCGCGTTCGACTAAAAATATTTTTCTACTTGCTTATATAACTATTATTAAATCTATATGTGAAATAGGTTAGTAGTATTTACACCTGGTGGAATAGTTGATGCATTATATCATTTAAGGTGTATATATATATATATCTATATATATATATCATCTTCATCAATTGATTACTAATAGTTAAATGGGATCATGCCTAACTACATATATATATAGGCACAAACACATGCACATGCACACACACACACACATATATATATATACACGTACCATTCATGCTCTAATAGAGAAAGGAAGATTAGGAGGTGGCAAATTAAGATAATTACATCTCATCTTGCCTAAAAAACGTGGCTTATGGAGGATTAATCTCCATTTCTTTTTTCCCTACCTTTTTGACCAAGACCTCCTTATATACTACAATTCAGCCTTTCAAAACTTCATTCATCACCACACCTGAAGAAACTCTGAAAATTAGCACCTATCTCATCTCAAATACATGAAAAGCTGAAGGAGAAGAAAAAAATCCAGTAGGGGAAAGGATCGTCCTTTCTTCTTTCTCTTAAGGTATATGGTAGTTAATCATTGCTTTTGCATGAATATGTTGTAGACTAAATGTAGTTCAAGCTATATATGACCTGGAATTGAGAGTATCATATCATATATATGTATTTTAGTAAAACTTCAATGGCATGATGTTCAGCTGTGTTTGGAACTTTCAGTTTCTGAAAGTTACGTTTAAAGCTGTAATGAGGTTCCTAAACTTGTGAGTTTGATTATGATAAATTTTCTGGAATAACTTGATTGTGTTTTAAACATCTATGAAAAGTTTGGTAAGGGTTAGAGTTTTGTGGAATTTTCTAAAAATCGTTGAACAAAATCGCCAGTCTGTTCGGCGGAAGTGAAAATTGTTACTGTTTTGAAGATATTTCGTGTACCTGGAAATTTTGGTTTACTCTAAAACTTTTACAGTATCTTGATAAATGTGTTATAGAGACTTCATATAAATTTCGGAAGTTTTCAGTAAACAGGGGATTTTACAAAAATATTGGAATATAAGGTGTCTGTTCTGAAACAAATCTGCCGGGACACTCCCGTTTCGTTGATCGAATCCCCAATTTGACAAGGAAATTAAATCTGGAAAAATTATGTAGAATTTTTCAGCATCCTTACTGATATCCTGAAAAATTGGAGAAAGAAATTCCAATCCGAGAATGTGTTACAAAATTGTTGAAATATATTGCGCATGTAAGGGGGTTTGTTTGAACTTAATTGCCTAGATGTTGGGATAGTAGGATATAACTTGTTGTATGTGATTAGCTTAAAGTGTATTGTTTTATGAAAATGATGGTATTTTGAATCACAGGATACTTTCGTGATTCCGAGGTCGAGGCAACGACGCCGGTTTATTATTGTGAGGGTTTCTCTTATTCTTTCAACTTGATCTTGCTTACCATTTTTCGTTCCCTTTATCTAATAAATCATAGCCAAGTGTGACCTCATAAAGTTTCATTGATCAGACTTTTATTCTCATCTAAGGTAAGTGTCCAACCGTGTCCCAATTTGTAGCCTATCGTTCTTGTTTCCGCTCGCTCTCGCTCGAATACAAATCAGTGTACATATTCTAGTAGGAAACTCGTTGAAACGATTATTCTTCTTGGCTCTATTCCGTCGGCTAAGGGAGCTAAGTGCTATACGGGACAAAGTGCCACGTGACGGCGGGGGCCACCGCTTGAACCCGTAGGAGCCACCTCTAGAATCCCGAAGTCTGGCATCCATCCGCGATGTGTCATTTTCTTGATATACAGCTTTGATTCGAAAAAGCAGAGTGAAGGGAGCTAAGTGCTATACGGGACAAAGTGCCACGCGACGGCGGAGGCCACCTCTTGAACCCGTAGGAGCCACCACTAGAATCCCGACATCTGGAACACTTCATAGAACATAAAGGTGTGAAGCCTCCTGCTGGTATGGGATAGTGGAAGGTGGATCACGATCACATGATATGATTACAAAAGTACATGGGTTATGTCCTCTGATTCATACGTAACATACTCGATTAATTTAACTTGTGATATGTTATTCTATTATTTTGCTTGCCATCGTATATGTCCATGTCGTTATTGATTTTCGCTGCAGATTCTATCTCTCCTGATAAGGTAAAGCAAGCCATTAGCCTACCTCACTGGGTCATTCGGACTCACCCCTCCTTCTTTCTTCCTTTTCAGATAAGCTTAGAATGTCGGATACAAATGGAGAAATGAGAAATAAAGGAAGCATTGGTTTGTTTCTATCAAAGGGAGTAATGTTTTGGGATGTACGATTGGGTATGTATATGTTTTGGCTTGGAGATTTGTAATTGATAGGGTTATTGTTTAATTGTGTAAGACTGATGAATAAGGTATTGTTGGTTTAAGTGGAATGAAATTCTTTTAGTTTTAGTAGATGAAGAATTGGTATAGTTCTGACGCTTAGCGCTAGCTCGAGAAAGGACAGTCTCGTGGATCGAGCTAGTGTCGCGGTGTAGCGGGCCACCAGGTGGTCGGTGGGCGTTACAGTTGGTGGTATCAGAGCTTGGGTTAGTACCTGAGCTATACTAGGATAAGATCTTTAGACTTTGGCATGGAGTTGTGATTGGTTGAGCTTAGGAGATGAGTTTTGAAGATGTATTAGATGGGCGACAAGATTAGATATATCAATAGGAGAAGGAAATAAGGGTAATGTTTTTTTACTTGTTCTGAGGTGTTGGACTTTTTAAGGGGTGATTTGGTTAGGGTTAACTGAAAACTGAAGCGAGTAAGCTCATATCCCTCGAACCTAGTTAAGTTCTCCATCTTCGATACTTGCCAGTCTTGAGACTTTTACTCATGGAAATTGCCTTAACTGTGTTCCAAGCCCTAATCTTGTGGTATCCTTTATAAAACTTAATTCCGTCTTGTTATCATCAACATTTGAAGCATTTTGATGTCCTAAGTAATCATCATCTATCTCAAAAACCTTGCCATGCTTAATGTTTGAATCCTGTTACCATTTTTATGGCAAGACCTTCTGTTTATTCATTTATTCTTAATGATCCTGTTCTCACGTTTGTATTATCTTTAGTCCTGAAACTCCTAATCATTGAATATTTCCTTTTGCTCTTTGTCACCCCTCAAGTCGTAAACTTGATTATAATTGCTATTTTTGGATACCAAATGCCATTGTATATATTTGAGGACTCTTCCATTGAGTTTGAACTTCCTTCAAAACTCTATGTACAGTGCTTTCTTTGAGTGTATAAGGATCGCTGACCCTAAGTTGAGAATCCTATTTTCATCTTTTGAAGCCGGTATTTTTTTTTGCCACTTTGAAATGCCTATTGATTACCAATCTTTACTTTTAATCAAATCATTTTATTGTGAAATTCAATCTTTCTACTTGTTTTTTTGAGAAATATTTAGCTTCTATCTACAACTCCTATTGAATAAACTCTGCTTGAATCTCCTTTCTTTGATACATATTTCAATTGTTTGTGCATATCATGGTAATTGCATCACTACGTTTTCAACTCCTCCTAGTACTTAACGTTATTCTCTTTTATTCTAATATTTCTATCCCAGTCCTTCCGTATTCAACGATTTTAGTTTTTTTTTTATTCAAAACGCAATTGTACAGTTCAAACTTTACCTCTCTGTGTAAATCTTCTTATATTCGATCTCATTTTAACATTTCAAATTATCCTTCGACTTGTAATTTCAATGACCATCTTTCAGTGATCATAGTAAGAATGTCTATTGCGTCCTCGTCTATTATCCCATATCGCATCCCACTATTATTGACGAAGGTTATAACAATCTTTGAGTTCCAATGTATATTCCTAAACCACAAATCATTGTATATCGTTTTTTTTAGCAGTCCATGCTTGTTGTAAAATATTTTATTCATAATACAAAAAAAAAAAAAAAACTTTGATAGCTTTAGTCCTAGAATTTGGCTTTTGACTATTTAATGTTTGAAATCCACTATCAAATGAGATTCTTCTTTCATTTTCCTTACAAACTATACATTGTTTCAGATGATTCTTGTTGATGAACCCCCTCGTCATTGCTGACTTATATTCATGAAACATTTAAAACTTGATTTGATTGTTGTAAAACTTCCTTGTATTCCATCTCTTTCGTTTCGATAGCAAAATTTTATTTAATATTTAACCTATTTGAATACCTCATACTTATTCCTCGGTCATCTCTCTTTCTTCTCTTTCTGAGCCACCTTGTCATCTCGTTCAATATCTTGAAATCCTTGAACATTTTACTTTTTGACTAGAGACACATATATTCTAACTACCTCAAGTGGACACTCAAAAGTCTTGGTTAGATTGTTCACCCTTGTTCATGAGCTAACAATATTTTGTACATCTTTCAGTAATTCGACCTAACTATTCCTTATGATTGATTACCTTCAAATTCCACCATAGTCGACTGTCGATAGTGATTCTTAAGCCTAAAGTTTTTTCATAGAATCACTAAATCTTATAACTTCAAACCTAGAGCAATGCATCAAACTCGAGAGTTTGAGCCCGTTTATAAAGTCATTATGTTCGATATTTTTTTTAACAACAAACAACGCCGAGACTATAGAGTGGCGCAGCGGAAGCATGATATAGGGATCTATAATGACATTCACGAAGCAAGATTCATACAGCTGCGCGCACCATATTGATAGAAATACCGAGTGTTGTTCTATTTAGATTATAACGCATGTAAAGGATCATCGTACAAGGATCTTCATAGAGCCCTACAAGCATTGACGGTCAATGACACTAGCAAAGGGTAGGAGCGTCAATCATAGAATCTAAAAATGGATAGAAGTCAGAAAATCTATGTAAGCAAGTATGAAGTGATCAAGAATTCAAGCCTTCGTCAACACTTTAATAGAAGACTTTTCAAGAAGATTGAAACCAGGAAGGTTCAATTGCATCGTCAAAGAACCATTCCAACTATCAAAGTGTATCGTACAAGTGTTTTAGAAGTACAAATGTTTCAGTGAATTTTTCCCGCTTATCAGGTCTATCGTAAGATTCAATTCTAGAAATATCACTTGGACTCAACGCACATCATGTACCGACGCGATCTTTATTTGGGATGAAACATGTCATTCCAATAGGAACCCATTCGTAAAACGAATTAGGTGCAATAACTTCGATCAAATAAGAAAGACAAGTCTTGGCTCCTCGAGGAACCACGACTTGGAGATGCTACACGGGAATGAGGAAATTATCCGACTTCATGGGATACCGGTTAGCATCGCCTCCGACAGAGATCTCAAGTTTACATCTAGCCTGTGAAGACGGTTTCAAGAAGACCCAGGTACAAAGTTGAACTTTAGTACCGCCTTTCACCCGCAGACCGATGGACAGTCAGAAAGGGTGATAAGATAAGTGAAGATATGTTAAGGACTTGGGTCTAGACTTTGGAGGGTCTTAGGATACACACCTTCCATTAGTAGAACTTTCCTATAAACAACAGTTACCAGGCCACCATCCAAATGGCACCCTATAAAGCACTTTATGAGCGGAAATGTCAATCCCCGCTCTATTAGGATTTAGATGGTTGGAGAGCAGCATCACAGGATGGACGAGAAGGGCCTTGCGGATGGAAATGATACAAGAAGCCATTGACAAAGTTCAAATCATCAAACAGCGAATGAGTGCAGCTCAGAGTCGTCAAAAGAGCTATGCCGACACACGACGCAAGGACTTAGAATTTCAAGTGGGAGACCAAGTTTTTTATTAAAGTATCACTGCGAAGAGGCGTTAAGAGGATGGGAAAAGGGGGTAAGCTTCAACCTCGATATATAGGACCATTCCAGATCTTGAAGCGTGTTGGGGTAGTAGCGTATGAAGTCAAACTACATAACAATATTTCCCATATTCATAATGTGTTCCATGTATCACAACTTAAGAAGTACCATCCTGATCCGTCACATGTGATATCTCATGAGGAATTACAACTAGAACCAAATTTGTCGTATGAAGAGATGCCGATACTCATACTGGACTTCAAATATCAAGAATTACGATCTCAGAAAATACCCTTAGTCAAGGTATTGTGGAGAAACAATCAGGTTGAAGAAGCAACTTGGGAGCGAGAAGATGACATGAGAAAAGGATATCCAGATCTCTTTGGGACCTCTCAGAATTTGGGGACCAAATGCTCTTAAGGAGAGGGGAGTTGTAACACCCAATATTCTCGGCTCCTAATTTCGTAGAAGTGAAGGTAAACATTACAATCACCGCTAATTAGAATTCGTAAATTATTTGATTGTAGTGATTCGCGTTCGACTAAAAATATTTTTCTACTTGCTTATATAACTATTATTAAATCTATATGTGAAATAGGTTAGTAGTATTTACACCTGGTGGAATAGTTGATGCATTATATCATTTAAGGTGTATATATATATCTATATATATATATTCATCTTCATCAATTGATTACTAATAGTTAAATGGGATCATGCCTAACTACATATATATATAGGCACAAACACATGCACATGCACACACACACACACACATATATATATATACACGTACCATTCATGCTCTAATAGAGAAAGGAAGATTAGGAGGTGGCAAATTAAGATAATTACATCTCATCTTGCCTAAAAAACGTGGCTTATGGAGGATTAATCTCCATTTCTTTTTTCCCTACCTTTTTGACCAAGACCTCCTTATATACTACAATTCAGCCTTTCAAAACTTCATTCATCACCACACCTGAAGAAACTCTGAAAATTAGCACCTATCTCATCTCAAATACATGAAAAGCTGAAGGAGAAGAAAAAAATCCAGTAGGGGAAAGGATCGTCCTTTCTTCTTTCTCTTAAGGTATATGGTAGTTAATCATTGCTTTTGCATGAATATGTTGTAGACTAAATGTAGTTCAAGCTATATATGACCTGGAATTGAGAGTATCATATCATATATATGTATTTTAGTAAAACTTCAATGGCATGATGTTCAGCTGTGTTTGGAACTTTCAGTTTCTGAAAGTTACGTTTAAAGCTGTAATGAGGTTCCTAAACTTGTGAGTTTGATTATGATAAATTTTCTGGAATAACTTGATTGTGTTTTAAACATCTATGAAAAGTTTGGTAAGGGTTAGAGTTTTGTGGAATTTTCTAAAAATCGTTGAACAAAATCGCCAGTCTGTTCGGCGGAAGTGAAAATTGTTACTGTTTTGAAGATATTTCGTGTACCTGGAAATTTTGGTTTACTCTAAAACTTTTACAGTATCTTGATAAATGTGTTATAGAGACTTCATATAAATTTCGGAAGTTTTCAGTAAACAGGGGATTTTACAAAAATATTGGAATATAAGGTGTCTGTTCTGAAACAAATCTGCCGGGACACTCCCGTTTCGTTGATCGAATCCCCAATTTGACAAGGAAATTAAATCTGGAAAAATTATGTAGAATTTTTCAGCATCCTTACTGATATCCTGAAAAATTGGAGAAAGAAATTCCAATCCGAGAATGTGTTACAAAATTGTTGAAATATATTGCGCATGTAAGGGGGTTTGTTTGAACTTAATTGCCTAGATGTTGGGATAGTAGGATATAACTTGTTGTATGTGATTAGCTTAAAGTGTATTGTTTTATGAAAATGATGGTATTTTGAATCACAGGATACTTTCGTGATTCCGAGGTCGAGGCAACGACGCCGGTTTATTATTGTGAGGGTTTCTCTTATTCTTTCAACTTGATCTTGCTTACCATTTTTCGTTCCCTTTATCTAATAAATCATAGCCAAGTGTGACCTCATAAAGTTTCATTGATCAGACTTTTATTCTCATCTAAGGTAAGTGTCCAACCGTGTCCCAATTTGTAGCCTATCGTTCTTGTTTCCGCTCGCTCTCGCTCGAATACAAATCAGTGTACATATTCTAGTAGGAAACTCGTTGAAACGATTATTCTTCTTGGCTCTATTCCGTCGGCTAAGGGAGCTAAGTGCTATACGGGACAAAGTGCCACGTGACGGCGGGGGCCACCGCTTGAACCCGTAGGAGCCACCTCTAGAATCCCGAAGTCTGGCATCCATCCGCGATGTGTCATTTTCTTGATATACAGCTTTGATTCGAAAAAGCAGAGTGAAGGGAGCTAAGTGCTATACGGGACAAAGTGCCACGCGACGGCGGAGGCCACCTCTTGAACCCGTAGGAGCCACCACTAGAATCCCGACATCTGGAACACTTCATAGAACATAAAGGTGTGAAGCCTCCTGCTGGTATGGGATAGTGGAAGGTGGATCACGATCACATGATATGATTACAAAAGTACATGGGTTATGTCCTCTGATTCATACGTAACATACTCGATTAATTTAACTTGTGATATGTTATTCTATTATTTTGCTTGCCATCGTATATGTCCATGTCGTTATTGATTTTCGCTGCAGATTCTATCTCTCCTGATAAGGTAAAGCAAGCCATTAGCCTACCTCACTGGGTCATTCGGACTCACCCCTCCTTCTTTCTTCCTTTTCAGATAAGCTTAGAATGTCGGATACAAATGGAGAAATGAGAAATAAAGGAAGCATTGGTTTGTTTCTATCAAAGGGAGTAATGTTTTGGGATGTACGATTGGGTATGTATATGTTTTGGCTTGGAGATTTGTAATTGATAGGGTTATTGTTTAATTGTGTAAGACTGATGAATAAGGTATTGTTGGTTTAAGTGGAATGAAATTCTTTTAGTTTTAGTAGATGAAGAATTGGTATAGTTCTGACGCTTAGCGCTAGCTCGAGAAAGGACAGTCTCGTGGATCGAGCTAGTGTCGCGGTGTAGCGGGCCACCAGGTGGTCGGTGGGCGTTAAATACGCGAGTCCATATCTACTATGGTTGTCACTGAATGTAATGATGTACTGAAAACCTCCGTAGGCCTAATCTTGAAGGGCCCACAAATGTCTGTATGAACTAAGTCCAAAACTTCCTTGGATCTTTCAAAACGTCTGGTGAAGGGTGACCTAGTCATTTTTCCTTTTAGACAAAATTCACATGTTGGATATGGATTAGATCCAAGAGGGCCAATAAGCCCTCGTTTCTCCAACTCGTGAACCTTGAATTCACCTTCAAGTCCAAGTCTAAGTTGCCACATAAGTCTTTGGTTAGTACCATTCCTACTACGCTTCTTAGTCATAGTGTTAACCAGGCAATGGTTTTGAACATTAATATAATACAATCCATTCACTAAAGATGCTAAACCAACATTTTTATTTCTAAAATAAATATCTCAACCATTGTCATTAAAAGTAAACAAGTAACCTTGCCTGACCAATACAGGAATAGAAACAATGTTCTTAAGCCCATTGGGCAAAACGAGGCAATTATCTAAAGTAATAGAATGTTCGGACATTAATATAATAGAAGTGCTTCCAACGTGTGTAGCCGCGACACTGTGCCCGCTTCCCACATTGATCATCACTTCTCTTTCTCCCAGCTTCCTACTTGTTTCCAGATCCTAGTTCAAAACACAGATGTGAGCACTAGCTCCCGAATCTAGAATCCATGAAGTAGGGAATATAGTCATAGAGTAATTAGTTTCAAAAACAAAAAGTTCTATACCTGCTTTTCCAGCTTTCAGCTTAGGACAGTTGCGCTTCCAGTGGCCCAGCCCCTTGCAGAGAAGGCATATGTCCCTTTTGTTCTTAGAGCCCTTGGCTTTGAACTTCTGTGCATTTGTGATCTTGGGTCTCTGATTTTTCCATCTAATTCCGTGTATTTGAAAATAATAGGAATTTTCATTGTACCCCATTGGAGAATGAGATCCACTTGAAGGTGGATGTGCATGTAGAAATCCATAGACCTAAGTCTCTCTAACATTGAGATCGTATTCAAAACATGATCCTTTACATCCTCATGCCCTTTCATCTTGACGTTGAATAACTCTTTCGATACAAAGTATATAAGAAACTTATCCCATTCCCCGAACCGTTCCTCTAAGTGCAATGATATATGTTATTTTTACACTAGTTTTCCCCCGTTTATTGACTTGGTTTTGATTGTTTTCATGATAATTTGATGACATATGATGCTTGGACCCTTGTTTTCTCATATTTTCTAGAATAACATATCATTTGGAGAAAAGAACAAGAATTGAAGATAAATCATGCATAAAGATACAACCTGTCTGCGCAGTGCTAGAGTTTATGGAATAGATTTCTCTACCTATGTCCAAATTACACACTTCTTATACCAATGGAAAGACAAGAGGCAAAGGTACATTTCTTATGTTGAAGACAAAGATCAGATATGTAGGGAAGGAGGTGAAAACGTCATCGGAAGAGACGTCTTACGATGGAGTTTTCTCTTTCAGTGACTTGTGAGACAATTTTGTTATCTTTAACGTTTGATTTCGGCCCTAGTGTCTTCTGGGGAGTTGTAGATCTTTGTTTTAGGATTCTACAGAAACTTGAATCAGTGAATTCCGACATCGGTAGAGAAAGTTATGCGAAGTTTACCAAAACTGACTGGAGCAGCAGGGGACGAACGCCGCGGCGTTCAACAAGCGAACGCCGCGGCGTTCACATGCAGTAGCCAACGCCGAGGCGTTCAACAAGCGAACGCCGCGGCGTTCGAGGCAGCGGGTTGGTCTATAAATACCCCTTTTAGCCATTTTTTACCCTAACTCACCTTGGATATCAGCAACCACACGAAAATAGAGAGAGAGGGAGTTTAGAAGAGAAGATTGAAGGTCAAAACATGGAGAATTCAACAAGGAATCCACATCTCTACAAGAATTAGGGAGTTTTTACATATTTGTTTCTTGAATTTGTTCAAATCTCCTATGACTTGTATGATTTATATTTGCACTTTTGACATGAATATGAGTTAAACTTGTTTGATTGAGGCCATGGATAGGCCGTTTATGTTATTTTGATTGTTGATTTGTTGGTGTTTATTGGATTAATTTTGGTTTTAGCTATGTATTCAATATTTGATCTCAATGCTACATTTGCTTGATCACCAAGTGTTTGATAAAATGCCTAGGTTAGAGATCGAGAGATAATAACCTAGGGAAGATATAAACATTGAATACCCTATAGTTAAACCGACTAGAGATAGACTCGGTTTCTTTAGGTGGCTTTCCATTCACGTGGGGAATTCCTAGACCTTAAATGCATCCTCGTTAATCGGGTTTTCATATAGAGATATATAGGAAATCGTTACCAAGGGTAGGGTTGCTATGCCAAGAGATTGGGTAGTACGTACGTTAGGGAATTTCGCCTTAGCTAAATCAATCTAATAATCCAATAGAACCTAAATCACAATCTAAATGCATAATCGGTTGAACCATGTGCCTTGATCGCTTCTCTCTATTGTTTCCTCCCTTTATTTGGTGTGACGTTGCCTTAGTTTATTTCTAGTATTTATTAATTAGTTAATCAACCTTTCTATCGACCGATTTAACTTAGAATTGAGTAATATAGTAGTCTTGGTACTTAGATTATAGTTGTCCCTGCGGATACGATAACCCCGGACTTAGAAATCCACTTTACTACTTACGCGACCTAGTTCTCTTGCTAGGATTTTGTCGTGTCAAGTTTTTGGCGCCGTTGCCGGGGACAACTATGGTATCTAATATCGAGATTCTCTTATTCGTTCTGAGCTTAAGTCAATTTTTTATTTTGTATATTTCTAGTTCTTGAAGATATGAGTGCTTATAACTTTCAATGGCCATGTCAGGATATGGATTCATCAATCACCACATCAAGCTCAATGCAAATGGAATCCTATGAGCCCACCTACCATACCGGTTGGATAAATCACCCAAGCTCAACATGTCAAAATAACATGATACATCCCGGTTGGATAAATCATCCAAGCTCAACATGGAGTTACAACAATGATGCAATGATACTTTCATCGGGGTTTGACCATGCCGGTAGCCTTCCTTCCCAACAACATGATAGTTTTCATCAACAGGAGCTAGAGACGAGGTCTAAAATTGAGGCCTTGGGAAATGAATTTAGTGTATGGGTACAAGCTAGCATAAAGGAGGCAGAAGCAAGTTTCGAGGAGTCAGAAGCTCGTAGAAAGGAGTCGGAAGCTCGTAGAAAGGAAGTGGTAAGACTAGTAAATCAAGCAGTCAACTTATGGAAGGAGAGAACGCCTTGCACCATGGAGAGTAGCACCAAAGAGAATGAGGCATCCCTCAATATAGAAGTTGAACAAGGTTTTGATTTAGAACAACAATGTCTACACCCTATCACTGAAGAAGAACCACCTCCAGAAACCATGTGTATCAAAATTGAGGTAAAAGCACCTGAGCACCCACGATTGAAGAAAGAAATTTTTGAAACCATTCCCAGACATGGCCAAGAAAGAACATTAGAAATCTTCAAGAACCCAATGTCGCCTACCACCATATCTCTCGAATTCTTACAAAATTGTATCAATAACCAGAGAGATAGAGTGGAGGAGGTTGAAGTCAAGGTTTACAACTCTAGTGATCCATTCGATGCATACTTTGAGAACCCAAGTGATACTACGGTCGAGAATGAGAAAATCAAAGGATATATAAATCACTTGGATGAACCACCATTTGAGTTGTCAAAACCAAGGCTAGGGGAGTATGGGACAACCGCATATGAGTTGCAATCATCCATTGATGATTCTTCGTCGCTTCCTCTTAAACTTTCATCTTTACATTTCAATTATGTATTTTTGAATGAGACCTTATGCTCACTTCTAATTCTTTTAGGTTGTGTGATAGAGGTTGGAGAGGAAAAGCCTCTACGTAACTGGAAAAAGCACAAAAAGGCTCGTCCATACAAAGTTGGCATTGCTCCTTATGATCCACCATGAGCAATGCAAGGGAGTCGAGCTAATGACTATAAACAAGCGCTTCTTGGGAGGCAACCCAAGTTTCTTTTATTGCTTTCTTTCTTTTCTTTTGTGCCCTCGTTTTGTTTCCCTCCCCCTTAACTCGTTTTGATATGGTTTCCTTTGAGTTTTCTCTCGTTCAGGTTTTGATCACAGTTTGATCCTGGGATATGAGCCCACCACCATGCTCCCTCCGTTTCTCTCCATTTCAGGGTTGTATCGCTTATCCCTCTTACATTGCATTTATTTCATGAACATTGAGGACAATGTTTAATTTAAGTTTGGGGGTACAACCTTGTTGATATAGAATTCATGAATTGGTGCACCCTTGCATAAGAGCATAATGCGTTTGAATATCTCTACTCTCTCGAAGTCAAAGTTTCTTATCTGTGGTCAACATGTCATATGTTGTGACTTGAAAGCCCTTTTTAGTCATGCTTATGCGATTTTTTTTGAGGATTTAAAACTTTGGACTTTCAATTTTGTTGATTTTGAAGTGTGTATTAATGTTGTAAAGTCATAAAATGATTTAGGCCATCTTTCATTGTTGTTAGCCTTACATTTTGGCCTTCTCTATATTGCATAATCTCTAGACCTTGATTTGAGCCGTATTGATAAGAATGGAGTGTGCTAAGCATACTAGAAACCACCATTCGTCTTTATTTCATATGCCAAGACAACCACCTTCTAGCCTAAAAGAAAAACAATGTCTTGCACCCAATCAAGAGAGTTTACAACTTCATATCATTTGACTTGAATATGGGTAGTCACCTTGTTTTGATTTGAATGTACATGAGTTAGATAGTGATGTTTTGGCTATGTTGGGATATTTGAGGTTTGAAGTATTATGTAAAAAAGGGGATGAAATGAAAACTTGAGCAATGGGCTAAATATTCGAGAGAGAGATATTTAAAAAAAAAAAAAAAAAAAAAGAAAAAAAAAAGTGTGCTCTCGACTAGGTCTTGAATCTTGGCACTCATTTTGATCATTTGGCTTGGAATTCTGTGTACAACCCGATATGAAAAGAAACAAGTTTGGGGGTTGTAAGTTGAAAAACAAAAGAGAATGAAAAAGGGATAAGTGATAAGTTGTGAAAGTTTATGTAGTCTATTTGTGAATTTAGATTGATGATTTTGAGTTATAGGCTCTCTTGACTTAGTCACTTTATCCATATCTTCCGATCCTAGCCATCACCCAGCCTTACGTTACAAACCGGAAAGACCTTTTGATTGTGACTTTTGCACTTTATACACACCGATGGGTTAATGAATGTTGAATTGTTCCAATGTCTTTACTTTCCAATTGATTTGCATAATCTTGTCTAAAGTGTGCTCTTAACATGAACATGGGCATGGGAGTTCATGATTTAGGGATGGAAACTAAGATTTTGTGAGGTTTTCAAATTGTTGAATGTTCAAAAGCATCGTGTAGTTTTTCATAATCAATTTTGAAGATATAATGCTTGCTGTTGTGTGTATGAATTGGCAAATAAAAATTTCAATCTTCATGTGTGTGCTTGATTGTATTTGATCGAGGACGATCAAAGCTAAGTTTGGGGGTAGTTGATATATGTTATTTTTACACTAGTTTTCCCCCGTTTATTGACTTGGTTTTGATTGTTTTCATGATAATTTGATGACATATGATGCTTGGACCCTTGTTTTCTCATATTTTCTAGAATAACATATCATTTGGAGAAAAGAACAAGAATTGAAGATAAATCATGCATAAAGATACAACCTGTCTGCGCAGTGCTAGAGTTTATGGAATAGATTTCTCTACCTATGTCCAAATTACACACTTCTTATACCAATGGAAAGACAAGAGGCAAAGGTACATTTCTTATGTTGAAGACAAAGATCAGATATGTAGGGAAGGAGGTGAAAACGTCATCGGAAGAGACGTCTTACGATGGAGTTTTCTCTTTCAGTGACTTGTGAGACAATTTTGTTATCTTTAACGTTTGATTTCGGCCCTAGTGTCTTCTGGGGAGTTGTAGATCTTTGTTTTAGGATTCTACAGCAACTTGAATCAGTGAATTCCGACATCGGTAGAGAAAGTTATGCGAAGTTTACCAAAACTGGCTGGAGCAGCAGGGGACGAACGCCGCGGCGTTCAACAAGCGAACGCCGCGGCGTTCACATGCAGTAGCCAACGCCGAGGCGTTCAACAAGCGAACGCCGCGGCGTTCGAGGCAGCGGGTTGGTTTATAAATACCCCTTTTAGCCATTTTTTACCCTAACTCACCTTGGATATCAGCAACCACACGAAAATAGAGAGAGAGGGAGTTTAGAAGAGAAGATTGAAGGTCAAAACATGGAGAATTCAACAAGGAATCCACATCTCTACAAGAATTAGGGAGTTTTTACATATTTGTTTCTTGAATTTGTTCAAATCTCCTATGACTTGTATGATTTATATTTGCACTTTTGACATGAATATGAGTTAAACTTGTTTGATTGAGGCCATGGATAGGCCGTTTATGTTATTTTGATTGTTGATTTGTTGGTGTTTATTGGATTAATTTTGGTTTTAGCTATGTATTCAATATTTGATCTCAATGCTACATTTGCTTGATCACCAAGTGTTTGATAAAATGCCTAGGTTAGAGATCGAGAGATAATAACCTAGGGAAGATATAAACATTGAATACCCTATAGTTAAACCGACTAGAGATAGACTCGGTTTCTTTAGGTGGCTTTCCATTCACGTGGGGAATTCCTAGACCTTAAATGCATCCTCGTTAATCGGGTTTTCATATAGAGATATATAGGAAATCGTTACCAAGGGTAGGGTTGCTATGCCAAGAGATTGGGTAGTACGTACGTTAGGGAATTTCGCCTTAGCTAAATCAATCTAATAATCCAATAGAACCTAAATCACAATCTAAATGCATAATCGGTTGAACCATGTGCCTTGATCGCTTCTCTCTATTGTTTCCTCCCTTTATTTGGTGTGACGTTGCCTTAGTTTATTTTCTAGTATTTATTAATTAGTTAATCAACCTTTCTATCGACCGATTTAACTTAGAATTGAGTAATATAGTAGTCTTGGTACTTAGATTATAGTTGTCCCTGCGGATACGATAACCCCGGACTTAGAAATCCACTTTACTACTTACGCGACCTAGTTCTCTTGCTAGGATTTTGTCGTGTCATGCAACATGATTGATTTAGGACTATCCATATTTCATGTGTGCGCTGCAACTCGTTGCACATAGAGCTCAACATATAATCCCTTACCTTACGATCACCAAATACCCAAATCTGAATATGCTATCTTAATTGGATCATCCTCGTCAACCCCAGGTCTCGGTGGTCGATCCAACTCCAACATATATTCAAGAATTTCATCATTGAGGATTGTTCTCAATCCTCTGTTCCATTCAGAGAAGTTTTGTCCATTCAGAATGTTCTTTTCAAGCAAATCCCTGAGTTGGTTAACCATTATAGAGACTAATTATCAAACTGCAGAAAATACCAAGATTATTCAATTAGGTGCTTTATAATGTTTAAAACAAGTAATTATAAAGGTCTTGTACAATTACTTGTCTCCCACTATTTCTCTCAATTATTGTACTCCCACTGCAATAATAAAAAACCTCGTTGGATTAGTTTCATAGTGGATGATTGAGGTCCTCAATGTCTAGATGGGTTGCAACCTTTTTCGATATAGCGTCCATCTAGAAATTGAGGTGGCGCCTACCGCCAGTTAAACCATTTAACGACTCAATCCCTTTGACTCATGAATCACTTAACCGCAACCTTTCTCGATATATAGGTGGTGATTCATCTAAGTCTATTCCCATCAACTCTCATAAGTCTAACAATTTAATCTCACCTTGCAACTTTTTTCGATATATGCGGTGAAATTCGCTTCGACTGAAGGCATCTAATGCACTAAAGAAGATCAAACATATTACCTTTATATATGACCCCCTAATACCGGGATGGTGCTATATACAAGATACAACCATCTCATTCTAAAGTTTGATGGAGAGCCAGGATATCAAATATCCTTTACTTACTTAGTATTATTTGATATAGGGAGATTTAATAACTTGATAGTTATTATATTTCGGGTCTCACTTTGCCCATTAATTTATCAAGCACTATTTATGGAAATGCATAAGAAAGACGCCTAGCAATTTCTAACAACACACACACGTATGGGATTTAATCTAGATTGTCTTGAGCCAATGAGTCAATCGGGGAGGGGTTCTAATCTATTACAAAAGAGATCCTTGACTCCGCTCCAAGCTTCCCACTGTCTTCTCTCTTTATTGGTCCTATCTAATATTTTTATTACAATGGTACAATCCTAAGCCCATACGAGGTGTCACCATCACATAATGATAAAAGGAGCATATAATCAAATTAAACACATATGTGATTATTATTAAATCTTATTTAATATTTAATTAAATCAAATTTAATTAATATTAAAAAATAAATCCGATTTATTTTAAATTTTAATGTTAATGGGCCAAGCCCAAACATTTACTTTAATCGAATTAAAGTGAACTTTATCAAATAGAGCCCAACATGGGTGAAATAATTTGAAAGCGAAATTAAACTCTAATCTAAATCTAATTCCAAATTAATTTGGGTCAACCCGATTTAATTTAATCTATAAAATAAAGCAAGTCGAGCTTTATTTGGTCATTTAAATCCAATTTAAATACCATAGATTAAATTTGATGATTAATTTTAAGTGGTTAATAAATCCAATTTTGGCCTTAGAAAAATCCAATTTTTCAAACAAACGAATCAAAATTAAATCTTAATTAAAATCCAATTTTAAATAAAGTAATGAAAATTAAATCCAATTTAATTCTCAATTAAAATCTAATTTTAAAATTGAAAAAGATTTTATGGGGGCTTTTTGTTGGGTTTCGCGTAAAAACTCATAAACCTAGCGGAAGGATTTCAAAAATTTAATAAAAACCCAAAATGTTTCTCTAATTGCATAATTGAATTAAAAAACGCTTTAACGAATAAATCGACTTACCCGTTGAAGCGAGGTGGTAGGAGAATTCAATTATTCTTCAAAACTTTAGATTGATTAACTTCTTGAATTCTTCAATCCTCGTGTTCTTCAAGTCTTGAATTCTTGAAGTTGATTGTAGATGAATCCAACAACGAATCACGTTGCCTCTAAATTATCACGCGCGAAATGATGACGAAAAATTCCCTTCTTTTCTCTATATGGGCGACGGCTATGTGTATAGAGAGGGGAGGATATTTTTCTTCTTCTATTCTTTGGAGAGTTACAATAGATGTAATTCAATTGTTGTCTCGGTTAAAATCAAGAGAAGTCTCTTATACCTCAATGACTTATTGACCAAGACAAAACAAAAGAGACCACTTTGATCATCCAACTAGCCCTAATGAGGACGCCCCACATGGGGCCCGAGATTTCTTCTTTTGCTTTGTTAATTAATTCTTTATTCAATTAATTATTTATTTTATCCAATAAATAAATATATTAATTAAATAATAAAATTAATTAGATAAGTTAATTCATTAATATATTTCTCTAAGAAATTAATTAATAATTAATCTTATCCTTTTAATTAATTATCTTATCCAATAAGCAATTAATTAATTATTTATTTAACTTATCTAATAAATTAAATCTCTCCAAAGTAAAATAGAAAATCCTTTTCAATTTTTTTCATCATTTCTTTAGCGCGACTCTTTAGGTTCGTTTTATTTGGCAATGAGGGGAAACCAAAGAAAGTGGGTAACACCTAGCCAGTTATGTGGCCCACTTCGTAGCCCAAATGAAATACGAATGAATGGATCATTGTACAACCTTCTAATCGTAAATACCTTATATGTATAAACCCTTTGTTCACGTTCCCCGGTCAAGTGAGAGTCATGGTTATGTCAAACTCACTGGACTTGACCATATGTATAAATTATAATAATACGAGATCATTGAGACTGATTTGGTGCCTAGCAGACTTTGATCTCTATTTATCCATAATTACATTGGGTACATTCTTATTCACTTATGAGAGAACAAATCCCATGTTAGATATCTGCTAAGACTAACACTTGCCCATTGACACGCTAAAAGCTAACGTGCTATAATAGCAAGTGCACTAGTCGTGTGTAGTAATAAAAGTGGACGAGAAGTCCGGATTGTCGAACCACAAGGACTTGAATTCTAGTTTAAGATTTTATAACAACAAAGATCAAAACAATAAAGGTAAAATGAGTGTGAAATGCGTAAGATAAGAACAAGGTTGCACAAATGATTTAAAACAAAATATAAAGGGAGACTAAGGCACATGCTAGGTTCAAATTGATCAATTATACTTATAAAGATTCTCGTTGAAGGATTACGCTTATATTGTTATGGTGAGAGCTCCGAGGGTAGAGAATAACCGATGTCTCGCGTATAAACTCCTATGCTTAGATCGTGATTTCCCAAATATTCCTATCCGGAAATCTAATCACTAAACATGCATTAACTTACTAGAGCTCACTCGATTTGAATCGAACAACTTCACCAGGGAATCTTTACCTATGTCTAGAGCAATTCCTCATTAGTTGCGAGTCATGATGTGAATTTCTTGCACCCTAAGTCAATTTTCTCCCAAAATATTCACCTAGGCATAAGATTCTAACATTAACGTGCTATAATAGCAAGTGCACTAGTCGTGTGTAGTAATAAAAGTGGATGAGAAGTCCGGATTGTCGAACCACAAGGACTTGAATTCTAGTTTAAGATTTTATAACAACAAAGATCAAAACAATAAAGGTAAAATGAGTGTGAAATGCGTAAGATAAGAACAAGGTTGCACAAATGATTTAAAACAAAATATAAAGGGAGACTAAGGCACATGCTAGGTTCAAATTGATCAATTATACTTATAAAGATTCTCGTTGAAGGGTTACGCTTATATTGTTATGGTGAGAGCTCCGAGGGTAGAGAATAACCGATGTCTCGCGTATAAACTCCTATGCTTAGATCGTGATTTCCCAAATATTCCTATCCGGAAATCTAACCACTAAACATGCATTAACTTACTAGAGCTCACTCGATTTGAATCGAACAACTTCACCCGGGAATCTTTACCTATGTCTAGGGTAATTCCTCATTAGTTGCGAGTCATGATGTGAATTTCTTGCACCATAAGTCAATTTTCTCCCAAAATATTCACCTAGGCATAAGATTCTAACATATAGTGATCAAGTATATGCAAGATAAGTAGAACATCAATTCACATCACATAACAATATAAGAATAACCTCAACAATCATCTATTATAAACATAAATCACAATTTGTCCTTACATGGCCCTAGTCTTACGAATTTAGTTCATAATTGAAAGCATAAAAGACATAAAAGGATTCATATAAATATTCATAGACATAAATGAAATGAAAAGCTCTTAAAAACTCCCTAAATGGTGAATGATGATGGATCTTGAAGTTGAGCCTTCAATCCCCAAGCTCTTTTCCTTCCTCTAGTTTTCTCCTCTAAGAGTGATGAAGAATGGTGATTAATGGTGGAGAAATCAGATTAGGGACTGCCCTCCTCTCCTCCAAGAATCTGAAATTGATAGTGAATCATGAAGAGTATGGGTTCCCCCTCCTTTTATAGCCAAAATTCCACTAAAGTATGCATTAAGAATTCCCATTAAAGTTCCCCAATGAGAATTCCACCTAAGGTGATGCTTAAAATTGGCTTTTAAGATTCCAACCAGCTAAAAAATGCTAAGCTTTCAGCCCTTAAGAATTCCACCAAGCATAACCATGTGAAAACTTCAACAAAACACATGCATGCTGCCATTTTCTTGCTTTCCAGCGCAGTCTTAGTATTTTCCTCATAAAATTCTCCAAAGATCTCCAAATTGGATGATTCAAGTCCCCATGTTCAGATAAAACATAGATATACAACTTTTCAGAAGGAGATTTTGTCCAATTCGGTCGCTAAGTATACCTAAATTACCTTTCAACATGGAGGTTGTTTCTGATTTGGCGCCCATAAAGTAAATCTACCAAGAAACACACTTATGACAACCCCTCAACACATGTGCTGAATTATGGCCAAACGTGATTCTTACCCATCATATAATGCTAGAATTTAGGCTGAAAAGGAGTAACATTCGGATTATCCATGCCTAGGCATGACTAGGAGGGCGTTGGGGCGTATCCTGGCACATGTACTTCTTTGTTCGGCGCAGCAATCGTATTTCCTTCACAATTATATCTATAGACCTCCGATTTGGATGTTTCAAGTTCCCATTTGAAGCTAAGACATACATCTAAAAGTTTTTAGAAGGAAACTTTGTCTAAGTCGGTCTCGAAATGTACGGAATTATCGCTCGAATGTGGTAGGAGATGCATAAACCGCCTAGGTGTTGAAAAACATGCTTGAACTTGTTTTGTACATCGTTTTTCTTCCCTTTTCTTCATGTATTCTCATTTATTACCTGTATTCACTTAACACACCTATTAAATGCAAATGTGACATGATTTAAGCAATAAGTGAATCCAAATCATAAGAATTACGGTCTTAAAAACACGTAAAGACTCCTCTTATCACGCATCAAGTCCGCATTTCGAGGTTGACCCCACCAATGGGTGAATTGGGTCTAACTATTCTAGTGAAAGACTTGACATCACAAGTGCATCTTCAGCCCGAGACTTCAGGTCAAAGGTTCACATAAACCTATTACGCATAATCAGTTCCGTCATTGACAGTCATAGAGTGAAAACCCATGTGACAGAATCGATGCGAGTCGTGTTCGAGCATATCAGTTCCACTGATGTGCCAACTGTCTTAAGCTCCCACCATCACATGGTGTTTGATTGGCACTCCCATGTCAAAGCTAAGATTGTAGAAGTATTCGAAGTCTTTATTTGCCTATTAAAGACTTCATATTACTTGCAAACTAGTTTAGTAATCACGATCGATCTCTCTAGTGTGATTCTTCCTATTCCATAGGATGTAGAGGGATCGCACTGAAAACATAGACAAAATGTTTTACACAACTTATAGATGCAGATAAGAATTAAGTGAAAACTAAATAATGCCTTTGATTATACATAATATTTAAGTTCAATACAAGATATATGCCCTATTCATACTATCCTCTATAGCATTTGTGGGCATAATCCTAACAATCTCCCACTAGCACTCAATGCCACTCATTGTGGTATCTAATACCCATCCTTTCCAGGTGTTAGTCCAAAATAGCCTGTGGTAGTGGTTTGGTGAACGGGTCAGCTATATTGTCAGCTGAGGCTATTTTTTGCACTGCTATCTCTCCTCTGCCAACGATCTCCCTGATGATGTGAAATCTTCTCTCAATGTGTTTGGATTTGTTATGAGACCTCGATTCCTTGGCTTGCGCTATTGCTCCATTGTTATCACAATAAAGTGGAGACAGGAGCTGAGCACTAGGGACCGATTCAAGTTCTCCAATAAACTTTCTCATCCAAACAACTTCTTTGGTTGCCACATACTCAGCTTCAGTGGCGGAATCAGCGGTTGTGCTTTCCTTGAAACTTTTCCAAGACACCGCTCCACCATTGAGAGTAAAAACGAACCCTGAAGTGAATTTTCGGTCATCAACGTCAGACCGAAAGTCTGAATCAGAATAACCTTCCATCCTCAGGTCTCCACCTCCATAGATGAGAGTCATATCCCTAGTTCTTTTGAGATACTTTAGGATATTCTTCACAGCTATCCAATGTTCCTTTCTCGGGTTTGCCTGAAATCAACTCACCACGCTTACAGCATAGGAAATGTCGGGTCTAGTACACAACATTGCGTACATCAGGCTACCAACTGCTGAAGCATAGGGTACGTTACTCATCTCCTGTCTATCTTCCTCACTTTGAGGACACATAGACTTGGACAAGTGTACCCCATGCCTCATGGGAAGAAACCCTTTCTTAGAATTGTCCATCCTAAACTTATTTAGGACCTTTTCTAAGTGAAGGGCTTGGGAGAGACCTATCATTCTATTCGTTCTATCTCTGTAGATACGAATTCCTAGAATGTATGTCGCTTCTCCCAAGTCTTTCATGGAAAACGTACTCGAAAGCTATTTCTTGACCGTGGCGAGCATTCCTACGTCATTTCCTATAGGTAGAAATTCATCCATATATAGTACTAAGAATAAGAGCTTGCTCCCACTAGTCTTCTTGTAGACACAGGGTTCATCTTCGTTCTTGATGTAGCCATATCCCTTTACTACTTCATCAAAACAAAGATTCCAGCTTCTAGATGCTTGCTTGAGACCGTATATGGACCTCTCAAGTTTACATACTTTATGGATATTGGTCTCAGACACAAAACCCTTTGGCTGTTCCATATAGATATCCTCCTCGAGGAATCCATTCAGGAAAGCCATTTTGACATCCATTTGCCATATCTCATAATCTAAGTATGTAGCTATGGATAACAGTATTCAGATGGATTTTATCATGGCCACGGGCGAAAAGGTTTCTTGATAGTCAATTCCTTCTCTTTGATTATACCATTTCGCTACCAGCTTGGCTTTAAAGATGTCAACCTTGCCATCGCTACATATCTTTCTTTTGTAGATCCACTTACATCCTATAGGTTTGATACCTTCAGGGCGATCTACCAAAGTCCAGACTTGGTTCGATTGCATAGAGTCGATCTCTATTTCCATGGCTTCTAGCCATCTTTAAGCGTCGGCATCCACCATCGCTTGATCATTGGTACAAGGATCATCTTCATGACCTTCTTGTACTACAGTGTGAAGCTCTGGCTCCCCCTGCAGTAGATACCCATACCTCTCAGGTGGTATTCTACCAGATCTACGTGGTGGCTGTGCTACTATTGGTTCAAGCCTTAGTTCTTGGACAAATGTCTCTGAGGGAGTTTCATTTTGTTCTTGTAGAAAAATTTTCCTACCTTTGCCCCCTTCCAAGATGAACTCATCTTCAAGGAAGTGAGCTTATAAGGCCACAATGATTTTCTGATCATCATGAAGGTAAAACAAGAATCCCATGGAATCTTCAAGATAACCAATGTAACATCCCATGAGGGATCTTGTCTCCAATTTCTCCACTTTAGTCTTCATGACATAAGCGGGACACCCCCAAATCTTAATGTGGTTTAGAATTGATTTCCTGTTACTCCACATCTCATGCGGAGTTTTAGGGACGGATTTGGAGGGACATTTGTTCAATATATAAGCAGCAGTTAGGAGCGCATGTCCCCATAACCAAATGGGTAAATCAGTGTAAGTAAGCATGGAACAAACTATGTCCAACAATGTTCGTTTGCTTTGCTCGGCTACTCCTTTTAGTTGGGGAGTTGCTGGTGGTGTTAGTTGTAACATTATTCCCTGTTGTTTAAGGAATTCATCAAACTCGACAATCATATATTCTCCTCCACGATCCGATCGTAGAGTTTTTATATTTTGCCCAGTTTGATTTTCTACTAAGGCTTTGAACTCTCTGAACCTTTTAAAGGATTCAGACTTTTGCTTCATCAGATACACCAGACCATATCTTAAATGATCGTCTGTGAAAGTGATGAAGTAGTAGAAACCCCCACGAGCCATTTCTCCAAATGGTCCACAAACGTCGAAATGCACTAACCCTAAAACTTGAGTAGCTCTTGTTAGAGTTAGTGTCCGGTGCACCAATTATTGGGCGCCATTCTTTATAATAGTAACTCTAGAGCTGAACAATCATTTTCTTATAAATAAAGTCAATCTCTTTATATATGTGGCATGTCTTGATTCTTAAATTAGTTTTTACTTTGGCTAAGAAAAAAGTTCCGAAGGAACACACATAGCTATGGGACATCATTGCACATTGGGTGTGGCAATGATGGAATATGTCTCGAAGGCTGTGATCTTTAAATATTGTTCCAAGTCGTGAAAGGGTTCATCGAGATAAAGGGATATCGATGCAACCCAAAAGACTTGCTCATATGATGTATACTCTGGTAGAAGTGTATCTCGTTCCATAGATACTGGCACGGTGAAAGCCAATGCATATATGAGGGAATTAGGAAAGTGTAGTACTTTCCTAATATGGAATATAAATTAATTGAAGGATTCAATTAATTTTACTCTTTCAATTAATCTTGTAGAATTAATTAAATTAATGGACCTAGTAGAGTCCAAGTATTTTATTTAATTGGGTGGAGCCTAAGTTAAATAAATAAATGTTGGAATTAATTGGTTGGATTTAATTTGACTTGTATTTAATTGATGGGTTGTGCCTATGATTAAATTGAGAAGTCAAAATTGAACCCTAGAGTCCAATTGAATGTGTTGACCGATTTCGTGAATGATAATAAGGGAAGGGGGCGTTTTTTTACATGTGGTGGAGGAGGAAAAGAGTTTTCCCCTTCTCTAAGTCTTCATAGGATAAGGATTACTACAGAGTTTGGGAGAAAGGAAGTTTCCTTTTCCTAATTGGACTCTAGGTATTTTCACCTATAAATAAGAGAAGAAGGAGACTAAAAAGGATGATAATTTTGCTGGAAAAATTCGCCCCTCCCTAGCTACTAAAATCGGCCACCTTTTCTCCCCTTTCCAACAAGACGTCGTTCTATTCATGTGTTGAATTAAACGACTTAGAAAATATTCCTACCATTCACATAATCAAGTCTAAGTTAAGCTTAGAATCGTTTTGTTGTCTAGCACACAAGGCAAGACGATTGGTGACTTGAACGAGGTGTGGATACATCTTAGAGGTGCGACGGTTGGAGCACTCTAAACCGGGAGATACAAAAAGACGACGGGCAATTTCTCACCCAAGGGAAATTGTGTGGATTTGCACCACAGGGTTGCTGAGATCCAAAGTTCGAGGTGAAACGAAATTTTCGAAAGGTATAATTTCGTTTACCTTCTTATCGAATTCGATCGAACCAATTCCATATTCCTGTTTTTGGGTGGTTGTACGTTTACTTTTGTAAAGATTTTAATTTCCGCTGCCACGAGCCACCCGAGAGAATGAGTCAACCCAACAGTGGTATCAGAGCCATGGTTTGGCTCGATCGAATTTTTTATGTGATTATGCATGTTTGTTTTACGTTTTAATTGTAAAATGAAAAGCATGATGATCAATATGTTCATTGTTAGACTAGGATTGATTTTGATTTGGGATGTTGTTTGATTTTTATGATTTTAATGTTTAAAAGTCGTTGGTTTTAAAAATCATGAAATCTGAAATTTGGGTATTTGATTGTTTTCGAAGGTTTTGATCTAGTTTTATGAAATCACCTTTGGTGGGGTGTTGCGAGATGGTTGAACCGAAGTTTTAATCATCAAGTAATAAAACTCAGACCTTAGGAGAATTCAAATTCGTTAATCGAGACTCGAAAGAATCACGAACGTGCGAAAAACTGATTTTAAAATCACAAACAGCAACAGCCGCTGCACACGGCGCCTGGGTGTGGGTTAATGACCATGCCCAGCGTGGTCAACAGAAAGTTAAAACAATTTTTTTTTCCTTTCTTCGTACTTTCTGGAGGTGGGTGACCCAAAGACCTAACCTATGATGTTTTTTGACTTATAAACTCTGAGAAAGGTTTTATAAATCGATATTGAACTTATCCCAATGATATTTGCAATCTAGTTTGAACGATGAATGGGTAAAATTTTCTTTATCGCATGTATGTTTGTTGCTTGGCATGTTTATGTGATAAGGGGATGAACCATGAGCCTAGTCATAGTATTGGTTTTCAATGTATGTAATTATTCTAGAGTTGTAAATAATAGTCGGTTTGGCTCTATCCTTTTTCGTATAGTAGATTAGTAGTTTTTGATATTCTATGTAATCGAAAGACGGAGCAAGGGAGACGGAGCCAAGACTTGAAGACTTGTATGCTGAGACGATACCATTGTAATAGTCTGGTTTTTTTTTTTACTTTCTAGAATGTCCAAACCCACTTTGGCTCGAGTGGGTTTACTAGGTTAGGGCTCGAGGTGGTTCATCCTCAATTTTACCGCTTGGTGGATATTTTATTATCTGTCTATGATGATTATGTGATGTAATACATGACATGGATAGATAATTAAAACAGATATTAAATCTGATGAGAGCTCCCAAATTAAGCATGTTATAATTCCCTCTTGTGAAAATATTAGGCTTTTTGATTATAAGAATGAAATTCTATTATCATCCCTTCCATCATAAGTATTCACCATGTGAAACGCCGCCAAAGGTTCAATCCTTTTGCTCAGAAAATGGGTGGATTGGATCTGAGGTAGGCTGTGAGTGTTTACTAAGCACTACGGTGCCCCGTGGAAAACGGTTGGTTTCATTGCTTTGCTCAGAAAATTGGGGGCAATGGAAATGATGGTTATACATGGGATATTTGATGGGTCGAGCCTAACATCGTCCTCATGTGTTAGCTCTGAAAAGGGGCACATGTGGGAGATGAGGAAAACCATCTTGAGAACTATCTAAAAGGATAGAAGGTCCGGTAAGGCTACTATTCAAAATCATCGTGGGGGTTAGTCAGAAAATGGGGCATATGATGAAGTGAGAATAGATCTCAAGCCCACTAAAGAGACTAATGTTTCTTCGAATCATATCAAGAGGTGGTGTGATTTGAGGAAAAATAGTGGTAGACTTGTACAATTAAAGACCAATTGTATAAAGGACTTATTTGAAAAATCCGTTATTGATTGTCTGTTATGCATTTGTGTAGATAAACGAAATGGCTAAAAATCCTCTTTATACAATACTTGAAAACCAACAAACTGAACGGACCCAAACTTTCCAGACTGGCATAGAAACCTCAAAAATGTTCTTCAATATGAAAGGAAGGATTATATACTGACGGCTATACAGCCGGAGATAAACGATGAAAGCAGTGAGATGATGCAGTGATGAGATAGAGAGTAAGCAAAGCTCTGGTCGGATGATAACATCCAAGCTAGATGCATCATCAGGACTTCTATGTCAAATGAGTTGCAAAGCAACATGAAATATTGATGATAGCAAAAGAGAAATCATTGACCACATAGAAGAGCTTTACGGTACTAGGACTAGGAGAGAACGATATGCTATATCAAAACACTGTTGGGAGCAAGGATGAAGAAGGGGCATCTGTGAGTGAGCACGTCGTTAGATGATCTAATTAATTCATAAGATGAATGATTTGGATGTGCTACTCGACGGAGACCTTGTGTCGATCTTGTGCTTCAATCTCTCATAAAGTCATATGATCAATTCGTCATCAATTTAAGTGCATTAATAAATAACCAGAGAGATAGAGTGTGTAGGTCGAAGACAAGGTTTTACAACTTTCAGGGCCCCGTTCCGATGCCTAACACCAAGAACCTAAGTGATACTACGTTGAAAATGAGGAGATCCAAGATATACAAGTCACTGGGATATATCACCACTACGTTGCAGAATCAAGGCCAGGATTATTCTAGCCACTACTTATCAAATCATCACTGTAAAACTCCCTCATCTGTAAATTGCCCTGTTTAGTTATTTCAATGTTATTACATTTTATAACAGTTGAATCTGAGCTCATATCTTAGTTTTTCCAAGATTTGTGAATGTTATGGGACCAATGATAGCTTTACGCCAACTGGAAAAAGCACAAAAAGGCTCTCTTATACAAGTTTGGCATTACTCCTTATTATCCCCGTGAGCAGTGCCGGGATCCGAGCTAATGACTTAAAACAGCGTCTTCGTGGGAGGCAACCCACGTTTACAACACTTTCTTTTCAATTCCTCGTATCTTTTTTGTTTTGTTTTGTTGTTTTCATTTTAAGTGTTCTTAGTTGTTTTGATGATGCTTTTTTTGTCTCTTCTTCTTGATTTTCTGTCTATCTTCATATGGCTAGTTTTTATTGACTGCATTCTTCGCCTTCTTGCATTTGCTACTTAGACCTCCGTTAGCTTCCGCTATCAGGGACGTCTTTCTTTCCCTTACTTTACATGTATATGTCCGCTCATTGGGGACAATGTGCTAGATTGGTTGGGGGGTGGGTTAGACGTCCCAATTTAATTATGATGTGGCAATTTCGCATAATTTGTATTCATTTGTTAAATTTCATACTTGAATTGGTGTTAGCAAGTGAAGCTTTGTCATGTTTTAAATTCATGTTGTGTTATATCTTGACTTGGAGTATAATTTGTTTAAGTGTCTCCACTTTATCTAAGATGAAATCCTTTGTCTTTGATCAACATATCGTATTTTATACCTTGAAAGCCTTTTTAGCCATGATTATGTGAATTTTTGAGGATGTAAAGCATTGAACTTTCACATTTGTCAACTTTGAAGTGTGTACTGATTGTGAAGTCATGAAATGATTTAGGCCATCTTTCATTATCTTTAGCCTTACAATTAGTCTTCACTATATTGCATAATCTCTAGGCCTTGCTTTGAGCTTTATTGATAAGAATGGAGTGTGCTAAGCACACTAGAAACCACCATTCGCTTTTCTTTCATAAGCCACGCCAACCACCCTCTAGCCTAAAAGTAAAACAAAGTCTAATTCCTAATTGAGAGAGCAGGGAACTTCATATCATTTGTCAATTATTTGGGTATACACTTTGTTTTGGGTATTGAGGCTCATTGATTAGTGATTTAGAAAGTGGTGTTGTTCTTCCTTGTGATAAATAATTGGAGGTTTGGATTTTATGTGAAAAGAGGAGATGAGATGAAGAACTGAAAATTGGCTAAATAGTCGAGAAAAAAAATTGGTTCTCTCGACTAGGCTATGAATGGAACTTCAATGTGAATTGATTGGCTGTGGAATCATTACGCCCCGGTATCACAAGAAATAAGTTTGGGGGTTGTCAACTTGAAAAAAAAAGTGATAAGTGATGAGATGTAGAGATTTGTTCGGTTGATAAGTGAGTGTTTAGCTTGATGATATTAAGTGTATGTTCTCTTGAATTTAGTCACTTTATCCATATATTCCCGTCCAAGCCATTACCTAGCCTTACGTTACAAACGGAAAAGACCTTTTGATCATGACTTTCACAGTTCATGCATACCGATTGGTTAACAAGTATTGGAGCGTTTTAATGTCTTTAGTATCTAATAGGTTTGGATAATCTTGTTTAAAGTGTGCTCTTGGCATAAAAATGGATATGGAGTTCATGATTTAGAGATGGAGTCGAAGATGTTTTGGAGGCTTTCAAATTGTTGAGTGTTCTAGGTAAAGTGTAACTTGTTATAATCATTTTCGAGGTTTAATTCTTGCCTTTATGTGTGAAGTTGCAAATTTTTAAAAATAGATCCCAAATCAAGTTGTAAAATCTGAACTTATGAATACTTGTTCACCATTTATAGCTCGAGACGATCTAAGCCTAGTTGGGGGGTAGTTGATAAGTTCACATTTTACGATTATTTACCCCCTTTATATAGGTATTTTCGTCATAGTTTAGTAATGATAATCCCGCATGTTGCTTTGATTTGTTGTCATTTCATGTGTGCAGGGATTCAAGTTTAATAGATCCATAATTGAGTGAGAAGGCCGAAGAAAAGGCACGAAGCAAGTGAGAATTGGAATCTGTCTTTCTAGACCGCGGTTCAGGACCGCAGTCTAGCACGTAAGTGGACCACGGTCTGCCACGTTTCAGACCGCGGTCCGTTTTCCCGTGCCAGCATAAGAGTGTTCTAAAAATCCGGGTAATTTGGAGTTTATGAACATAAGATAGAACATAGTAGGATCATAGCCCAATCATCTCTTTCCATTTGATATAATACCTTGTTTATCTTATAGTTGTCTTTAATTATTTTCATAGTTCAACCATCTATCATCTTATAATTTGATTTAGCTTAGAGTTAGGTAATATAGCAATTACGAGCATCAAATCCAATTGTCCCTGTGGAGACGATACACCCCGGGCAAATAGTCCACTTTATTACATTGCACGACCTAGTATACTTGCTAGGAATCACACGTGTCAAGTAATAGCACCTGTCAGAGTACATGTCAGTGTACTATCAGGCGCGTGTAATTCACGCTGAAATCTCAAAATTATTCAAACGTTTTGAAAAGTAACTGTGGATTTCAAACTATTATAATCCACAGCTGTTGCCCTATTTTACCGCACTTTTTGACATCCGTCTTTATGAGTCAATGGCTCGGATTAAAATGCTTCAATTTTCAAAATAATGATTTAACACGTAGCATTAATCAAAATTAAGGCTCGGATTAAAATGCTTCAATTTTTTGTCTCTATTTAAACCCTTCAAGATTTTACAGAAAAGCTTTATCACTTTCAATCTTTCCTTGATGTAAAATATCTCTTTTTCTCAAGACAAAAGACTTGTTATTAACTCTCAGAAAGCTTCAAACCTTCTTCAATGGCACCACCAAAACCTTCAAAATCTTCCTAAACCCAGAAACCAGTCACTGTTAATGCTGGATTTCTTGTGAACTGGGACTACCTCTATGATAACCAGAACTTCCCTCTAAGAACTGTCCTTCCTCTGCTCCAAGAATCTGGTTTGCCCAAAATGATAACTTCCGATTCAAGCTTTTATGAGGAAGAAACCATTTTCTTCTTCCAGAACGCAAAAATCTCTGACGATGGAAAATCCATTTCCTGCGTCTTTCCATTTGCTTGTGAGACCTTTGTTCTCACCCCTCCTCTTCTATTCTCTTTATTACATCTGCCCAATGACGGTGGAGAAGTTGAAGACGTCACTCTGGGCGACGCCACCAAGTTCTGGGCACTGATCAAGAAAGATGAAGTTGAAGCAGCCTATGAACACAACTTCAAAAAGAATAACATGAAGGGCGAATATGTCATTTTGGGTGACATATGCTCAAAGATGATCGGATGCAGGAAAGGAAGCTTCGATAAGATCTCCAATGTTCAGTACAAGATGATGGTTGCCATCTTGACCAAGTTAAAGAAAAATTGGTCACTATACATTTTTAATCGCTTTAAGGCAGTGATGGCTGAGTCGGTGAATCCCAAGCCTTATGGGATTGTTTTAAGTTTAATTTTAAGCACTAGCGGTTTTGTCAACACCGTTCGAAAGAAAGTCCAAATTCTTAAGTTCTACGGAAAAAGATGATCAGTGAACTGCTCAAACCTAGGCGACGAGGTGGTGCAGCAGTTCCCTAGGAAGAGCGTGAGCGACTCCTTGCAGAAGGTATTGTTCGAAGCGATGAAGAAGAGCAAGCAACCTCGTCTTCATCATCATCATCAGAAAAGGAAGTGGTGGTTAAGCGACCAAAACGTAAGATCGCTGTCAAGGTCGCTGAGCCAGCTAAGCCTGCCAAGAAGAAGAAGGAGACCCAGAAGAAAAAACCGCCCTCTCCTCCCCCTCCCTTTGTTATTTCTCCAGAAGAAGAAGAGGCTGAAGAAGAAAAAGTGCCTCTAGCACGCAAGCCTTCCACGCCAGGAGGACCCACTAGCGTTTCCTCCGAGCCAGTGCTTGAAGCACAAGCGAGTGTCCCTTCTCCTCCTCCTTTCATTTCTGAATCTGCTCTTGTTTCTGAGCCAGAGCCTGCTACACCTTTTGAAAAAGCAAAGCTCTTTAAAGGTAAGTACTTATGACGAACAATGTATTTTTGCCTTTCCTCGTTATCTTTCTTTAACGCTAGGATAAAATTCTTACAGCTCGAATAGATCATGATATTCAGTATGTACTGAATACTTTTGATGCTTGCAAAATCCCTATTAAAGATGTTCCACTCATTTCTTTCCTCGATTTAGAGCCTGAGGAACTGTACCAATTGTTGAAACACAACAAGCGATTGAGTCAGTCGATGATAGTCCTCAGGGTAAGCGTTGTAGTCATTTATTTGTTATTTCTACTTAGTAGATATTTTGCTTGCTTTTCTCAAACGCTTGCCTGTATCAACTCAAAATGCACCAAACGCTGACGCACCTCCACCATCAGAGGTTCATGTTGAAGTGGATGTCGATTTGGCATAGGTTGTGGATATCGCTACGGAAGTAGCTCAAGTCCTTCCTGACGCTGAAACATCTCTAGTCAGTGAAGCGGCTGTGAACACTGAGCGGTCGATAGAAGTGGCCCCTATCCCAACCGAGTCAATTGCCTTCGTCCCTACTCTAACCAGATATCCTCACCGTGTCATCAATTTCTTTCCTCGTGGCTATGATGTAAATGATGAGTTTTACTTTACCACCAGGGAGCTTGACACCAGGTAATTAGTCGACATGGAGATAAACTTTCAACATACTCTCCACAGGACTGATGTCTCTAATTCTGCTAAGTTCAGTTTCTTCGAGCATTTCGCTGATTTGGGTCTTTACAATCTTGAGAGTCTTCAATTGCGTCTAGAATATATCAGGCAACCAGCGTTCAATATGATATAATTTGACGAGAAGCGTTCTAGTTTTACTGGCCATTCTGAAGAGCCTTTTATCCTTTGCGCCAGAACAAGATAGTCAACAAGAATCCCCATATGGGTGATTGGTTGAAGAACCCCGATGAAGAAATTCTTAACAGGATAGGATACTCTGCCTATCCCAAAGTCGTTCAGTCTTCTCAGAACGCTCTATCCCCAAAGCCTCTTAGATTGTGAAAAGGAAAAGAACCAGTTGTCGCTGAGCGTCCCAATCCTATTAAAGCTTGGATAGAAGCTGAAGCCCGTGAGTATCTTGCAAGATTATGGGCTGAGGACTATGATGAAGAAGTAGAACGCTTTGAGAAATTCCTTGTCTCTAGAAAAAACCAGAAGAAACTGACACGCTTGGTAAGCGATGGATGATGGATACCACAAGATGGGCTGAAGAGTGTATCTTACATTTATACACAATAGACGAATTTGTGAGGTATCCATTCTTGTTTCAATTTGGAATAGATTACAGACGTAGAGGTTTTGTTGTGTTTCTACTTGACTAGCGCAGGAATTTGATGGGCAATATTAGCGACTTGCCTAATTATAGACAGTCAATAGAATGCTATATTTGCCAGCATCTAGCTTTAGTCGCTCAGGGTGGACGCTATGTTTATCATCCGTCTCAAGATTTCGTACAGCATATTCTTCTTGATCTGAATGAAGATGCCTCCACCAGTAAGCGACCTCTTCTGCCAAGACAAAGTGAAGTTCCTTTGAGCCTTGACAATGATCACGCTGAGTTTGCAGAACTCTACAAAGACAGGAGAACGATTTTTAAGAATGCACAATCGCTGGACATCTCCTTCGTCGAATATTTTGGCCTGTATAACTTCAGCGGCTATAATCTTCATCCTGTTTTTGTCTGTGAGCAGAATGTTCAAGTGGCCAAGATGATCTTGCTAATCAGGCTAGTGGACCAAGAGGCTGCTCAAGCGCTGATGCCTTTCATTTCAGACTTTTACAATTCTTACATTTGAGGAGTTGACCTGCCCGAGGATGTGCAATTTGCACTTAACACCGAAGAGTGCGAAGATGCTATATTTTACATTCCGCAGACCAACATCCCAAGTCCGATGCACGTGATGGAAGCGATTAGCCCCCTTTGGGTCATTGCCGTTCAACTAGCATCTCCTCAAGTGGAGATAGGTGAAGTAGAAGAAGATACTCCTACTTAGGAAATCGCTCAACTACCCGACGCTTCTTTGCCAGAAATTTCGAGCGCCCCAGTAGTCGAGATCCCTCTTTAAGGATAGCTTGTACCATCACGACTGTAGATCCAATTCTGGATCAAGCGGTTCAAGAATTTCAAGAAGCACTTGATGAGCCTCAAGAGCCTTTCATCAGAGATAAATCTAAAGGGAAGGCCATAGTTTCTAGCTCTCACAGACCTGAGCATTCATCTTCTAACTCTGGAAGTGATCAAGAAGCTAAAGACTTCCGAAAACCGATTAGAAATTCTCTTGGTAATATCACAGGCTTGTGTTCTTGTTTGGAAGAGCGAAGCACTTCAATGCTTAACCAAGTAGAGAGAATTCTTCACGCTGACATGAGTAACGTCAACAAGCTTGGAATCACTATGATGAATAGTGTCGCTCCTCTTGTCAAAGAATTGTCTAATGACTTTAATCGGATGCTAGCCCAGAATGCATCTGCTGATACTGAGCGACATACTTCTTTAAATTTGGTCTCTCAAAGTATCGCTGAGCAAGTTGCTCTTCTAGTAGATGAAGTCAAAATTCTTCGTCGGGACATTGCTGAATTAAAGACCTCCCTTGATGATGCCAAGAAGGGGGAAGATCTGAAGGAAAAGTCCCAGTCCAAGTCCATCTCTAAAATAGATAACAAGCACTGGCGCTCTATGTTCGAAGAAATAATGAGCATAAAGAAAATGCTTACTAAAAAGCGAAAGCCTAGATACTATCAAGGCAAGCACTTGCTTCCGGACTTAGACGTTGAATTTTTAGAGAGTATGAGTTTTCATCCATACGCCGGACCGCTTAGAAGACCTATCAACTGGAAATCCACCAATAATCGAAGACAAGACATTTATCATGACTTGATTCATGAACTTGGAATCCCTCCGAGGGATTGGGTGGAAAGATTGATCGAGCTGAATGAAAGCACTAGACAAAGAAGGCATGATTACAATGTAATTTAGCATACAACCATGATAGACGTTGATAGACTTCTACTGGACCTAGGGACTGAAATCTACCAAGAAGAAGAAGCAAATAGGAAGCGATACAAAAGATGATTGCCTATCTTGCTTTATTTATTTATGTTGTGGCTTTAAATTATCTATCTTCAGTATAAATCATGTATGCTTAATTCTCTTATATGAATAAATGAATGATTTATCGCCGAAACAACTTGTTGAAGCTAATCTAACTTTAGCTAACTTAACTAACTTTCCAAATGCTAACTTGATTATTTTTTTGACTTTTCTTTAAACTCTTAATCTATAAAAGAGTTCTAAAAGTTAAGGTCTTGACATCATCAAAAAAGGGTAAATTGTTAGAAAATTTCATGTTAGATGTTTTGATGATGACAAGATAGGATTGTATGTTAGACCCCAAAATATAATGTAAGTTTATGTTTTAATAGATCAATTGTATAAGCATTTGAAAGTTTGTAATTTTACTTTGTTTAGGCTTGTAATTTTTATATTTGTAGAATTTAGACTGAGTATTAGAGACCGAATCGCTAATTGACACGAAAAATCCTTACGTGTATTAAACAGCAAGTGGACTGGTCGTGTGTAATAATAAAGTGGACAATAAAGTCCGGGTTGTCGAACCTCAAGGATTTGTATTTTAGTTTATGATTTTAAAGCAATTGAAGAACTTAAACTAAAACAAGAATTAACTAAAATATTATGCAAGTAAGATATAAGAAACAAGATGTTGAAATCAAGATAGCTATGGAAGAGAGCATCTAAGACACATGTGTTGGCATAAATTAATCAATTTTTATTATAAACATGTTCTCATATTATTAGACTAATGTTGCTTTGGTGGAAAAAACCTTAAATAATTACTACCCGATGTCTCGGCTGTAATAATCCTATGATTAATTGATGGTTCTCTAGATATGTCTATCCGAGAATCTAACCAACAATCATGCATTCAAGTTCTAGAATTTCCCCAGATTAATCCGGCTAACTGCACCCGGGAATCTCTACCTATCTCTAGGGGCAATTCCCTATTTTTTACGGATTATGTGATGATCATCTTTGCACCTTAAATTACCTTCTCTCGAACGAATAATTTAAGCAATAAATCATGCATATGGTAGCTAAGCATATGATGCATTCAAACAAGATCAAGACACAAAGCAACAATAGAATTAATATGAAAAACACAATTTATATCTCAATTATCATAATTAAGCCTCAACATGGCCTTAGTTCGAAGAATCTATTTCATCATAAAAGATAAAAGATAGGAACTTAAATTAAGATTCATATTCATAGACAAAACAAATCTAAATCTAAGAAACTCCCTCGTATTTTTTATGGTTGAACTTCGATCTTCATCTCTTCCATGCTTCTTGATTTTTTCACCTTCAAAGGTTCTTGATAATCTTCATAACTAATCTAAGGATGATGAAGATGATGATAGGATGTGTTTAGGCTCCCCCAATGGGGAATGTGTTTTCAAGTGTGTTTGTAGGATGGCATCCAATCCTTCTTTTATAGCCAAAAAATTCACCAACCAAGAACATGTGCTTCCATTCTCTTTTCTTTCCACCTACCATTCTCTTGCTTTCCATTTACCAAGAATGTGAACTACCATTCTCTTGTTTTCCACCTACCATTCTCTTACTTTCCTCCTACCAAGAATGTGAACTACCATTCTCTTGTTTTCCACCTACTAAGAATGGAGCTGCCACTTTCGTGTTTTCCAGCGCAGGGATAGTGTTTTATTCATAAACGTCTCCACAGACCTCCGAATTGGATGATTCAAGTTCCCATGTAAAGATAAGACATAGCTCTAAAACGTTTTAGAAGGACACTTCATCAAATTCGGTCTCAAAATGTATCCAAATGGCGTTCCAACGTGGAGATTGTTTCTGATTTGGCGCCCAGGTGTGTGGAAATGGTACTAAAACATGATCTTGGCTAACTCCAACTTATTTCTTGCTTGTTTGGTCGTGGAGGTGTGAAGCATCTTGGCTTAAACTTGTTTTATACGTCGTTTTTCATCCCGTTCTTCGATTGTATCCATTTAAGGTCTGAAATCACTTAATGCACGAATTAAATGCACATGTGGAAAGAATCAAGCGATAAATGAACCTAAAACATAAACGGCAAGGGGCTTAAAAACACGTAAAAATGACTCCTATCAACTCCCCCAAACTTATCAATTGCTCGACCTCGAGCAATAAAAGGTCTAGGGTACGAAAAATATCATCAACCAAAAGGAGAAAACAAAAAAAATTAACGAACTCACTTTCGTGGAGTAAACGATTGCACTTAGCATGTGCAACAAGCCTTTAAACCTTTGAGTTACCTCAAAGGACGAGTTATAGTCTCGTGAGGGTTTGCAGACGATATACCCACAAAATCTAACAAACTTTCAATCCCAACCAAATGAATACATCTCAACATAATTAACAAGAATAAATGGCACAAAATCATCCTTTTACAGCTCACAAATATATATACATATCAACTACTTTTGCTCATGTGACACCAATACTGGAAAGACTCCATAGGGTGTAGTGAAAATAAATCTAAGGTATTATAGTCGAGAGGCATCCTTACCAAATTTTGGACATTAATCCCATATCTATCGACTTTATGATCAAACACAAAGCATAAGAATCATAGAAAATCTCATAGCCATTTAAATTTCATTATCTCAAACATTCAAACTTTCAATTCATATGAAACTTTCCAATTAACTTCATTAAGGCTAGATCATGTGCAATGTTTTATTCCATTAGGCTTTCTATGACACCCATATAACAAGTTTTAGATCAATGACTCCCAAACTAGATAGTTTTGGGGCATTAAGTGTAAAGACACTCCTAAGGATTTAATCACTCGAGTGTCAAAGACCACGAAATAAAACTAGATCCTTTAAACAATTCGTTTCTTTTTGGCTTGAGTTTAGCTCAAATTAGCACAATAGTACAGTATATAGGCATGGAACTTTTCACCTCCAGTACATATTAGCCTGACAACTTTTGGTCATACCAAACTTCAACCTTTTTAATTCATTGTTTAGCATAAAAAAATTACTACTCAACTTATAACCTTATGAGAAATCTAAGTTAATATTTCTGGGAAAAATTCCTTAAGTGTCTCAAGATAGTTATACTCTCAACTCATCTACCCTCGATTTATGTGCATTGTGAATCATCTAAGGAAATCATTCTCATCTAGGGTCTCCATGAGCAATTTCAAAGATATATATGTTCCATTTTCAATTTATTTCAAGAAATAGTGTCATTTTTCCAAGTTAATCAATTTCAATGCATCAATTAGAAGGACTAAAAAAAATCATGCTTGATTTTCTTAACATAAACACATATAAACATGATAGCATACAAATTCCCCCAAACTTGAGTTAAAAGAGGAACACATGACATGACAAAAATAACAAACACATGGTGATCAATCATATGAATGTATTAAAACCACAAAGTACTACCCACTTATACCCCCAAACTAAAACTCAACATTGTCCCCAATGTTGTCTCACATAAACGCATGCAAAAGGTATAAGAGTACTTATAATCAAGGATTGTTGAAAAACAATCCTTCATCACAAATATGTTCCAAATCAAACTCATCTCATCAAAATAGGCCTCTCAAAACAACGAGGAATTGCTACTATAACATGCTCAACATACTTATCAAACAAACCATCAAGCATATGAAAGCATACATGCTAAAAGTGCATGCTAGAACACAACAAAATGAAACAAAGTAAACAAAACAAAAACAAAAGAAAAAGCAAAAAGAAAACAAAACTTACAAACTTGGGTTGCCTCCCAAGATGCGCTTGTTTTAAAGTCACTAGCTTGACTTTATCGGGTCGGCTCAAGGAGGATGACGTATGAATGCTTTGTTTGTTCTCCACTCCACTCTCGGGTATCGATTCAATCTTTCGATATTGGTATTGAGGATTGGTCCATCGTGTGTGATAAATACCCTAGGTTGAGACCAAGCAATCATCCACTCACGAGTTTTTTTATGGTCCCTCAATACCTCTATTACCTTTTCTTGCCTACGCTTAGGATGGTATTGTGGGCTTTCTTCCAAGTTAGAGACAATGTCTCGTCGTTCTTCACCCATCACTTTCACATAGATGAAATCCACGATGTAGGGATATAGAAGATGATTGGTTCGTTTTTCCTGAAAGTGCTCAACACTAAAAGGATCAAAAGCATCAGTGTGAAAATTCAAATCAAAGTCAAGTGGATGCTCAAAAACCTCATAGTTATCGATATTAACCATATCATCTTCTATATTCATTGACAACTTACCATCATCGGTATCGAGTACCGATTTACTTGTGGCTAGGGAAGAAAGTAAAGAAATCTCAACACCCTCAAAAAGGATAGGAGTCGAATGCTCATCGTTGGAGGAATCTGCTTTCGAATTTTCCAACTTCATTTCATTCAACATCACGGTGTTGAATTCCTCCTTTTGATCTATCTCAGTGGTACCAAGCAATGCCCATGGTACTTTCTCAGATATGTCGCTCGTTAGTTGCTTGAGTTGATGATTCATCGCCTTCATGTCCCTCCGTGCGTCCTTCATCATAAAGTGGAGCACTCCAATGGTGTTATCAAGTTGTTCCTCCGGAGTAGGAATTCTTTCTTGGTAATGTTGTGGAAAGAACCCTTGTGCATAACACGCTTCAATGACGCTTTGCAACTATAATTGATTCTCCGGTAGTGTCATATCAGGAAAATTGCTATCCTTTGCGAATTGAATGACGCTTTGTAGCCATAATTGATTCTCCGGAAGGGTCAGATCTGGAAAATTTCTAGCCATTGCGAGCTAAGAGTGTAAGAAAAAAATAAAAATAATAATAATAAAAATTTTAATAAAAATAAAATAAATACTTAAAACTTGCAATAAAATCAAAAACTAAAATTAAACAAGTCCTCGACAACGGCGCCAAAAACTTGACACGAAAAATCCTTACGTGTTTTAAACAGCAAGTGGACTGGTCATGTGTAGTAATAAAGTGGACAATAAAGTCCGGGTTGTCGAACCTCAAGGACTTGTAGAATTCTAGGTGAGTCTATTAGAGATAAAGTTGAAGATCAGCGTCTGAAGACAACCGAAGAGAATGATTTGTTCTTAGCGTTTGTCAAACGCTAAAAGACTGTTTCAGGGTTTATGAATTAAGTGCTCATAGCACTCCAGCGATCAAGGATCAGACTCACCTGAAATAAATTCTCAAGTCATGAAGGACTTAAATGCAATCATTCAACGGATATTTATTTCCAACGGGAAATAAATTCAAATGCATTAAATGCCTGATAAGTGCATTAAATGTGATAAGCTATTATGACTTGTGGATAAGCCACCTTTTTTACTAGACTGTCAGATTTCAGAGTTCGAAACCTGCTCCTATCCAATGGGAACCAGGAGGATTTCAGGAATGTCAGAAAAAAGGAAGACTCACACGCTCGTGAGAGGCACACACCTACATGTGTCCAACGGACAAATCCCAAGAAATTGCCTATAAATACCAAATTCTAGCAAACTCTAAAGACAGATATATACGTACATACACAACAAAGTCAAAACTTTGCTGAAATTCTCTCTAAAAAAATAGTTTTGAAACTCCATAGCCAAAATTCTTCCAAGCTTTTCTACATACATTCCATATAGTCATAAATATCTCAAACATCTTCAAAGAAGAACCATACACTATTATTGAGATATCCTAAGTTGTTTGAACTTTCTAAAATCAAACAAAACCATGATCAAAAACCTCAACATCCTCTGTCTGTGTGAAGAAGTTGTTGACTCTACAAGAAGTATTTCTAAGTGAGAGAAGCTTGTTGGTGCAGATCTTCATTGGTACTGAAGTCTGTGTGATCAAGGAGCCCAAGATCATCACTCCACCTCTATTTTGTAGAAGATCCTTCGATAATCAACTTAGTGGAATTCCTCCAAGTGTTCAAGGAGAAGAAGGACGTAGCTGGGATTACACCACCCAGTGAACCGTATAAATTCTTGTGTTATTTACTATCATTTATCGTTTTATTATCTGACTTTATATTTTATCACTTATCCTGAAAAAGATAATAAAAATGGTTAAGCGACTATTTGACCAAAACGAACGCTAAAGCTTTAAAAATCATTTTCGTTGTGCTAACCCTGATTAAGCGATCGAAGCGTTACCCTACTTTGGTAAATTGCTAAAATCACTAAGTCTAAGTTATCTTTATTGAAGCGCCTGGCCTAAGCGCTCATCTCTCTAAGCGTTCAAATCTTTAAAAGTGATACGAAATTTTTGAAGTCGAAAAAGACTTTAGGGTCTATTCACCCCCCCCCCCTTCTAGAACCTTTTGTATGCCACTTGGGACCATCATACATGCCACTTGAGGTGTAGACTCTTCAATAAGCTTCACAGGTACTTCCTCAGGCGCTGACATCTCTTGACGAAAGTCAGTAAATTGGAAGTTTAGCTTAGCAAAAGGCATACTTGCATAGAAATCTGATCCATCGGCAAGAAGTTCATTCACTCGGCGAAGTGGAAGGCACATCCTTTGAACAAGTGTGCGAAGTGGACTATCCATGGCCCTGACCCACATAGAACCCATGATATCCAACACATGATTCGGAAAAATCCTTGACTACAATTTAGGAATCTGAAATAGCATATCCGGGCAGTAATGCAAAGAAAAAGCAATAATTCGATTAGTTCAAAGAGGCTGAAAGCGTTGAGATTCAGGCACCTAAACTCTGTAATATTTTTCCAAGTACGGATAGACAGCTTGAGCGATGCCCTGATTTCGTTTCAGCAACAAGAGCACATATTCATAGTGTTCACTCACTACTTTTTGGATGGATGGGAGCAATGGATATCCTTGAAAAGAACGAATTCTTAAGCTGTTTGGTTTGAGCAGGTTAGCAGTGAAGATCTTGTCAAAATGTGGAATGGGAGACATGATCTTGATCATCTACCTGAAGTTTTCTTCATAATGGCTGGGAGTGATAGTCAAATCTAAAATTGGTTTAGAGCCACTACTGGACGCTTGGCCACAGAAATGAAGAGGAGTCTCTATAAGCCAATGTAACGCTTCATGTAGAAATCTCTCAACTGGTTGTCTAACGCTCGGTAACTGATCAATTGGTCACACCCTCTGTTGACGCTTCTCAAGGCAATACTTAGCAAACTAATGCTTCTTATCATGCATGCCTAAGCCGAATAGATGAGGGGTGGTAACCAACTCTTGAAATGAGTACTTGTTACCTATGTATCGCACTAGCTGACTACATTTAAGCAATACTCTGCCCCAGCATTGCAGATAACCTTGATACCTTCGTAGTGAATGTCTCTTATTGATTCAAATCGATGTTTGTCCGTCTGATAGCTGTCATTCCATACATAGTTAACGTAATCATCAGCTTCTTTTTAAATCAGATCGGTAAGAGACGCTGGACGGTCACCAACGTAAGTATGCTTATTCTTCCATAGACGAAGTGGATTAGCTGAACTCTGATTTTCAACACTGTGCACCACTTCAAGAAAATGGGTATATTCTTCTCTGTTCAACAATTCTTCAGAAGGATTCAGAAACTCCATGGGTAGACGCTCTTAGATTCTGATTTTGTAGTTTTTTGGAACAAAGCCAGATGGCTTGCTATGTCCTATGTCCATAAATTAGGCTAGGTCTACATCAGCGCTAGGAGTCCTCGCATCCGAACGCTTCTCATGAATCAAAATTGAAGCCGGAATCTGATCTACTGTTTCATCATTGGCAATGCTCGCTCGACATCAGTCAACTTAGAGCTGAACAACATTTCACAGATAGAGTGATCAAGTTCTATCAACATGGCCACTTCATACGCTATTATGTAGCCTTCTTTGTTGTATCCAGCGGGAATGAAGTCTTCTTCAAGAACAGCTGGCATATAATTGATCGAATGATCAATAGTCTTTATCGGATCCCGCTTGAAGAATTGCCTCAATTTTGTAACGTCCTTAGCAATGCTCTGACCTACTGAGTGTGCCTATGTTATAACCTCTGAGGTGAGTGTGCTAGGTTGGTTCTATTCCCTGGGTGGCTCGTGGCAATGGAAATTAAAATTTAAACGTACAACCACCCAAAACAGGAATAATGGTGCGCTCGATTACGCTATAAAAAAGGTTACGAAATTTTTTACCTTTCGATTAAATTCTCGCAACAACAATTCAGATCTTTTCAACAGGATTTCTTGGAGGAAATCGCCCGTCAATCGTATACCCGGTGTTAGTGCTCCAAACGTCACACCTCTAAGATGTATCCACACCTCATTCAAGTCACCACCTACTTCGTTATTGGTGCTAGCTAACGAAATAGATCTAAGTCTAAAACCTAGGCTTGATTATGTGAAGGGATGGAATATGTGAATCGTTGAGTTCAACACATGAACAAAACGATGTCGTATTGGAACACGGGAGGGGACGATATAGCTCATGGATGACAAGGAAAAACTTTCTTCTTTTTCCAGCTAGAGTTCAAATTTTACACTCAAAGGAGGCTTAGGGTTTTGGTCTTACATTCACATATGTATAGAATAGGAGTCCTAGAATCCTAATCCAACTTCAAGACTTAGAGAAGAAGAAAATCCTTTTCTTCTTCAGCAAGAATTCGAACCCCTCATCTTTGGGCTAAAAAAATTGGCCATCATCCTTTAATTAGAGTCCAAGAATTAATTCTTGACTCCATATTTAATTATGGGCTAAACCCATCAATTAAATATTCTCATATAATTAAAACCCGTTTGATTATATATATTACTTATTCCAATTGGCTTATTTATTTAACTTGGGCCAAGCCCAACTATATAAAATACTTGGACTCTACTAGGTCCATTAATTTAATTAATTCAACAAGATTAATTAAAATAGTCGAATTAATTAAATCGCCTCAATTAATTTATATTCCTTATCAGGAAAAGACTAGACTTTCCTAATTTCCTCAAATTGATTAATAACATCATTTAAGCAGTGACTCTCATGAGTTAAGTGTGTGACCCCTTAGGCTCCTCTACTATCTAGTAGTAAGTACACTTTCCCAAAGTGCTAGTGCGCTTTCCTAAAATAGAAAGTACTAGATTAAATCATTCCTTTGATTTAATCAAGCCTCGAATTAATCACCATATTAATTCTCGGCACTTACAAATCGTGGTTACTGTCTAGCAACATGCCACGAAGACCTAGATAAAGACGAATATAAAGATACGCCTTGCGTGATCTTGATCCTTGGATAAGTAAGACCCCTCCATCTAATCTCCCGATTGAATCTAGAACACTGGCTAAGGTCGAAGCTTTATTAATTCAATAACTATGTTTCCAAAATACGGTGAGATCGACTTTCAACTATCTAAATGAGGAAACTCTACGCCTCTTTTAGATATCATACTTCAGCCGAAGATTCCTATAGTCGATTCACTATGTAAACATAGGAGATTCACTAACAAGACTAATGCCAAAGATAGATTCCATCTTGATTATCACATGCCTTCATACACTCATCCCATGTCTGATTTTGCCCATTTGTGATCATCTAAGTAATCATGTAACAAATCAAGACACGTTCGATTGTGTATAAGACATCCAATGGAACGTCGGGTTCTAAGGTTTACTCTTATACTACAAGACCACTGGAAGTTCCAAATTCGACTGGGATTCCATTTAATGGAACTTCTATGGGGTTGTTCAGTATACCTATTCCCACAATAGGAACCCTCATACTTGCATAGGCTTTCACTGTGCCAATATCTATGGAATGAGATACACTCTATTAAGAGTATGCATCATATAAGCAAGTTTTTTGGGTCTCATCGATATCCCTTCATCTTGACGAGCCCATTCATGACTTGGAACATATGTTTAAGGATCACAGCCTTAGAGACATATTCCACATTGTCATTCCCGATGCACAATGATGTCCCATAGCTATGTGTGATCCTTCGGGACTTTATTCTAAGTTAAGACCAAGCTATATACATGAATAAAGAATGACAAAAAATTAACTTTATTTATATGAAAAAGATCGTTCAGCTAGAGTTATTATTATATAGAATGGTGCCCAAAATTGGTGCGCCGGGCATAAACTCTAACAATCTCCCACTTACCCTAGTGCCAATTGCCCATGTACATGAGGCCCATTCTCCCTAGATGTCTTTCAAATACATTTTGGCTTGAGGGTTTAGTGAGCGGGTCTGCCGAGTCCACACGTTCCACTCGAACGTCGCCTCTCCTACTGATCTCCTGATCAAGTGGTATCGCCTCTGTATGTGCTTGGATTTCTGATGAGACCTTGGCTCCTTTGATTGCGCAATAGCCCTGTTGTTATCGCAGTACAAAGGTAATGCGTCTACAACGGATGGAACTACACCCAATTCTTAGATGAAGATCCTAATCCAAACACGTTCCTTCGCAGCCTTTGAAGCTGCAATATATTCTACTTCAGTGGTGGAGTCCACCACAGTTGCTTGCTTGGAACTTTTCCAGCTGACGGCACCTTCATTAAGCAGATAGATAAATCCCGAGACCGACTTTAAGTCGTCCACATCTATTTGGAAACTCGAATCAGAGTATCCCTCTAACTCCAATTTTCCATGTCCGTATATCAAAAACATGTCCTTAGTCCTGTTAAGGTACTTAAGGATCACTTTTGTTGCATTCCACCGGGATCAGCCTGATAACGACTACATACACTCAATGTGTACGCTACATTGGGTCTTGTGCATATCATCGCATACATTATACTACCTATAGCCGAGGCATAAGGTATGTGGGACATTCTTACTCTTTCTTCTCGAGTCTTAGGAGACATCAACTTGGAAACTGTAATCCCATGTCCCATTGGCAAGAATCCTCTCTTGGATTCTTCCATCTTAAATCTCTTATACGCGGATTGGGAGAGTCCCAGAAGCCTACTCGATCTCTCTCGGTATGTCTTCATACCAAATACGTAGGATGCTTCTCCCATATCCTTCATGGAAAATTGTTTAGAGAGTCATACTTTAGTCGACTACATCATTCCAATATCGTTTCCGATCAAAAGAATATCATCAACGTAAAGTATGAGAAATGTGACAACGCTCCCACTAACCTTCTTGTACACACAAGCCTCTTCAACATTTTGTACATATCCATACTATTGTATGATAATGTCAAACTGTTTATTCCAACTTCGGGAAGCCTGCTTTAATCCATAAATGGACCTTTGGAGCTTACACACTTTATCTTCGCTCATCTCGGATGTAAAGCCCTCTAGATGTTACAAGTATATCTCTTCCTCAATCTCTCCATGGAGGATTGCAGTCTTTACATCCATCTACCGAATCTCAAAATCGAGATATGCAGATATAGCAAGCAGAATCCTAATAGATTTCAGCATCGCCACTGGCGAGAAGGTTTCCTCATAGTTTATGCCTTGTCTCTGAGTGAATCCTTTTGCCACAAGGCGTGCCTTATAGGTTTCCACCTCTCCATCGACTCCAAGCTTTCGCTTATAGACCCACTTACAGCCAATGGGATTCATGCCCTCTGGTGGGTCCACCAAGGTCCATACCTTGTTGGAGTCCATTTCAGACTTCATAGCTTCTAGCCATTTTCCCGAATCAATGTCAGGCATTGCTTCCTTATAAATCTTTGGATCAGAGTCTAAGGGAGGATCTTCTGAGTTCTTTTCTTCCAACAGGCCAAGCCATCTTTCAGGTGCCTTTGGAACTCTTTCAGATCTCCTCAAAGGTTGTGTGTTCTCAGTAGGTATATTGAAATTAGCTTCATTTGTGTCGGGTAGGTTATTTTGTACTCTTTTATTCGAATCACTTTGATTCATCTCATCAAGTTCTACAGCCTCGCCTTTCCTATCCAAAAGGAATCCTTTTTCTAGGAAATTAGTGTTTCTTGAAACAATCACTTTTTGTTTTGTAGGGTTGTAGACGTAGTATCCAATAGTTTCCTTTGAATATCCTACAAAATAACACAAAGAGAATTTGGGATCCAATTTGTCTCCCACTAAATGCTTTACACAAGCAGAGCACCCCCCATATTCTCAAGTGAGCATACGAGGGTGAATTTCCACACCAATTTTCATACGGGGTCTTGGGCACAGCCTTGGACGGCGCCCTATTCAACAGATAGGTTGCCGTTTCAAGAGCATAGTTCCATATGGACTTAGGAACTTCAGTGAAACTCATCATGGATCAAACCATATCCAACAATGTTTGATTCCTACGCTCGGCTACCCCGTTATGTTGACGCGTGCCAGGCGGAGTCCACTGTGAGAGAATCCCATTCTCTTTAAGATAATCAATGACCTCGGAAGACAAGTATTCTCCTCCCCGATCAGATCGAAGAGCTTTAATATCTTTTCCAAGTTGAATCTCTACCTCATATCTAAACTCCTTAAATTCCACAAAGGATTCAGATTTATATCTCATCAGATATACGTAACCATACCAAGAATGATCGTCGGTGAAGGTTATAAATTAGCTAAACCCTCCTCCAACATTTATGCTCATAGGGCCGCAAACGTCCATATGGATCAAGTCCAATGGACTTGTGGCTCGTTCCGATTTACCCGAAAATGGCAACTTAGTCATTTTCCCTTTGAGACACGATTCGCAAGTTGTCAATTCATCTAAGTCTTGGAGACCTAAATGAGTTGCCAAGCTTCGAATTCTTTCTTTGGAGATATGACCTAGTCTCTCGTGCCACATTAGTGCGTTTGCTTGATTATCTCCTTTACGTTTATTTCTTTGTTAAATATTGAGATTAGAAATTGTTGGGGAAATAGTATAAACTCCATCTTGAAATTTTGATTCTATAATAAGAGATGGTTCATAAGACAAAAACAAAGTTTTATTACGAATCTCAAAACAAAATCGGAATCGAGATAATGTTTCTTATTATTTTAGGAACAAAATAAACAGAATTTAATACTAAATTTCTATCCCCTATCCCTAAGTAGATCGTCCCCACGGCCTTGGCAGCAACCCGTGCTCCATTTCCCATCTACAGGGTCCTCTACTTAGCTTCTTGATTCTTGTCATCTCCTGCAAGTTATTGCAGATATGAACTCCACATCCAGTGTCTACAATCCAAGAAGAATCGTTTACCAAGAAATTAACTTCAACAAAGAACGTACCTTGAGCCGATAGCTCTTTGCAGTTATTTTGCCAGTGCCCAGTCTTCCCACATTTGAAGCACTTATCCGATTTAGCCTTTTCCACCTTTTCAACACCATCTGTTCCTTTCAACTTCTTAGTCTTATTCTTCTTCTTGTTACCCTTCTTAAGTTTATAAGATGAATTCATAAGAAGCACCGGCTTGTCCTTCTTGATGGTGCTTTCAGCACTTGTCAACATGTTTAACAACTCATTTAATGAGGCATTCAAGTTGTTCATGATGAAGTTGATGACGAATTGGTCATAAGGCCTTGGGAGAGACTGAAGGACGAGGTCGACGCAAAGGTCTCCATCAAGTACCATGTCCAAATCGCTCATCTTATGAATCAATTGAATCATCTTAAGGTTGTGTTCACTGACAGACGCACCTTCGCTCATCCTTGCTCCAAACAGTTGCTTCGAGATAGCATACCTCTCTCTCCTAGTTCTAGTACCGTACAGCTCTTCAAGGCGGTTGACAATATCCTTTGCCAATATCGCATTCTCATGTTGCTTTTACAACTCATTTGACATTGTAGTCATGATAAGGCATCTTGCTTGGATATTGTTATCCGACCAAAGCCTAACGTACTCTCTATCCTCATCAGTGCTTTGAGGAGTTATTCCCGGCTGTTCAGCCGTCAGAATGCAGTCCTTCTTTTCATATTGTAGAACATCTTAAGGTTTCTTAGCCAATCAGGAAAGTTGGGACCGGTCAGTTTGTTTGTTTCTAGAATTGTATAAAGTGGATTTTTAGCCATTTCGTATTATCTACAAAACGCACGAGGTAGACGATAAGTAACGAATTTTCAAATAAAGTTCTTATACAATTTGGTCTTTAATTGTAAAAGTCTCCCACTATTTTCCCAAATCCCACCACCCTCTTGGTGTGATTCGAAGAATAGTTAATTCTTTAGTGGGCTTGAGATCTATCCAAACTTCATCATATGCCCCATTTTCTGAGCTAACATATGACTAGTTCGAATAGTAGCCATACCAGGCCTTCTATCTTCCTTGATAGTTCTCAAGATCTTTTTCCTCATCTTTCGCATGTGCCCCATTTTATGAGCTAACACATGTTAGTCGATGTTAGGCTCGACCCATCAAATATCCTGTGGTCAACCATCAATTTCATAACCCCCATTTTCTGAGCTAAGTAATGAAACCAACGATCCCATAGGGCATCATATGCTTAGTAATGCTCATAGCCTTTCTTAGGTTCAACCCACCCCATTTTCTGAGCAAATGAATTTGAACTTCAGCGGCATATCACATGTCAATTACTTATGATGGAAGGAATGGAAATAGTGTTAGATTATATGCCCTCGAATGCCATAAAGAGGATAGATTTATAGGGCATAAACAATGTAACTAAACTTTGGTTTTTCTATTAATATAAGGCAGTTGATTGTTGTTTTCTTATAAGCATTTACAAGGTGTGAATAAACAACATAAAGTCCTTGATGACAAGGCGGACCTTCTACCTCCTATGGGATAGGAGGAAAGGCACTACAATGGTTTGACCCTTGACATCTAAAAGGGTTCGCAAGTCTAAGAAATTTTGATTGGGCATCAATAGTGAATAAAGACTTGTATGATGTAAGTTTCGACAGAGAAAGTGTCAGTCGTACACTATGGAAATGGTATTGGGAACTTATATCATAGACGTGTCAGTTGGACTGATATGTTTGAACATGGCTCGCATCAGTTCATCACATGGGTATTCACGCATTGACAGTCAATGATAAAACTGATAAGTAGTGATAGGTAATTGTGAACCTCTGACTTGAGAAATCGAGTTGAAGATGTACTTGTGACATCAGGTCTGTCATTAGAGTAGTTAGATTCAAATCACCTGTTGGTGGAACTGACCTCGAAGTGTGACTTGATGGGCAAGTAGCATTGTTAACTGATTTGCAATATGGAATTTATTCTCTCATAGGTGAATGAGTAAAATATCTTATGCGATCATGAATAAGTGAGGATGAAAGTCTTTGGCCAAAGCATTTAAATACCTCGACTTATTATGAGCTTAGGCATATGGTCAAGTTATATGAGTTTGACTTTAAACCATGACTCTTACTTGACTGGGATATAAGAATAAAAGGTTTATACACGTACGGTATTCACGGCGTAAAGGTTTGGAATGATCCTATTCATTCGTTCTCAATTGGGTTACGGTGTGAGCCACGAGACTGGCTAGGTGTCACTCACACCCCTTTGAATTCCTCCCAATTGCCTTTTGAGACGAACCTAAAGAGTCGCGCTTAAAGGAAGTGCAAAAGGAAAAACATGGAAAAAAGACTTTAGAGAAATTCACGGCATTGGATGCTGTAATTAATTAATTAATTATTGGATCATTTAATTAATTAATTAAATTAATGAGTTAATTAATTTCTTGGAGAAATTGATTTATAAATTAATTAGGAATTGAATTAATTGGATTATCAATTTATTTATTGGATAAATAAATTATCCGATTAATTAATTAGCAAGCAAGACGAAAGCCCGAAGGATTCCGAGCCCACTAAGGGGCGGCCAAATAGACGCCCAAGTAGGGCTCTTGCAGGCTAGGGTTATTGTTTCATAATGATATAAATATATCACAAGGTGAAAAATAACACAAGGCAACTTACATAACTTTCTCTCCAAGAAAAAGTCTCCCACCTCTCTCTCTCTCTAGCCGCCTTTGACAAGGAAGAAAGGAGGAGTTTTTTGTTTTTGATTCCGGTATGACGAATTAGAGACGTTGGCAAATTCGGCGTTAGAGAAAAGGATCACGTTCAGAAATCAACATATGCGAGAACGGTAATCTTTCTATACACAATTAAACACGAGGATTAAAGATGATTCGGGCTTTGGGAATTAAATTTACTTTCCGCTGCGTTTTATTCGTATAATTCCCAACAGTGGTATCTGAGCCAATCTCTGAATTCTGTGTTTAATTGCTTGTGTGATTGACTATTTTTTCCGCGTTTTTGAGGCCTGCTTTGAACGTGTTTTTCATATGAAACTATTCTGAATATCGCTGCAGTTTCTTCATGAAAGTTGTACTTTAATGAGTTGCGAATCTAGGCATATAACGTTTACGAGCATCGAAGAAGTGTAACCCCGAGACGAGTGCGACGCAAACATCGTGTGCAGTCTGCACGCTGGGAGCGCAGACAGTGCGCGCTGTGCGCGCAATAGGAGGCCTTTTCGGCCTCCCGTTGCGCACACAGCATGCGCACTGAACACACTGGGTGGGCCTCAACGCCGTGCCATTTCACGGCACCGGTCGGAGGGGCTGGCCGGACACTGGGCGTCCGGCCAACCACGATTAAACCGTGCACTGGGCGCACGACATACACCGTGCCATGTGCCCAGCGCACGGACCTGTTTCGGGGCCTGGGTTTTCGTGACTCGAACCCTAATAGGTCGGGTTATATTTTCTTAAGGTCCAAATTTTAATTGAATAGGTGTTTGGGCTATTTTAGTTATTCGGGTGGGTTAAAAGAATGATGACCCGAATTTAATTAAAAAGGGGCCCAAATTGTTTTGATTAAAATTGTGGAATAAATTAGTTATTGGGCCTAATTAATTAATTTTGAATATGCCAATGGTTGGTAATTTTATTTTGATAAAATTAAGCCCAATATAGTTTTTATTGATCTTTATTTGAATGAAGTAATTAATTAATAAACTCTTGGAGAATTTTATTTATTAAGTTATTTATTTAAATAAAGAATTCTCATAAATTGGATTATTTTCATATGAATCAATAAAATTTGGAATATTATTGTGGAAATTAATTAAGTTGGACTAATTAATTTTTATTAATCACCAACATAAGTGCTTTATTTATCGCGAGCATGTATTATGTGACGGTGACATATGTCTATGGGCTTAGGTTGCTTCTTTTGATTATGTATTTCTTTTGATGGGTTGTAAGGGCCGGTTTGAGCCCATTGTATTTTATTTCTAGATTTATGTATAGGTTTTAAATTACCTCTTGTAATAAATAGAAATAGAATAGGTTTTTCAAGATGGAGATCATGCAAAAGAAGAGGAGCTTGGAGCCCACGAAGATTAGCTAGGCTTTTCTTTTTCAATTTTATGATGGCCCATTGGCTTGGGCCCTCTAGATAAAAGCCCATAGACTTGTGTGTTGTATTATTGCTTTCGATGCATGTTCATTAGTTGTATGAAGCTTGTGTGTTATCAATATGCGCTATATAAATCGGTAAATGTGCAAAGTGAGACGAAATAAATGTTTTGAACATGAATTCTCCCAAACAAAAATAATACTAAGTTAGTAAGGGGTGCTAGGCATCCTTTCCCTCCACTAAACTTAATAAGATCAAGGATTAAATCCATATGTGGCATCTTCCCAGTTAGTGGGGGTCATATATTAAGATTTAATTCTAAAATTTTATTAAGTGCATTGGATGCCTTAATCGAAACATATTTCACCCTAAATATCGTTAAAGGGTTGCAAGGTGAAATTCAAATGTAAGATTATGAGAAGTTAGTGGGAATGAACTTAGATAGTCCACATTACCAATAAATCGTTAAAGGGTTGCGGTTTTTGTGGATTATGGGATAAATATGATTGAACCGTCTATTTGATAGATTGATGTTTGACATCACTTTAATTAAGTAATGGACCAAATATCGTTAAAGGGCTGCCATCCTTTATATTAATTAAAGAACTCAATCCCCACCATGAAGTTTTCATCAACGATCGCTTCCATCTTTTCACAGTGGGAGTGTGAAATTTCAAAAAATGTAGTGGGAGCCAAGTTATAAGTCGAAGTCCTTGATTTTAAACTTGGTTTTAGTTTAGTTCAATAATCTAATTAAGTATGGCTTATTTTCTGCAGTCATTTTATTTTATCTCTCTCAATCAAAAACCATGTCTCCCAAACCACTGTCGAAGTTAATGGAAAATATGATTCTCACCGGTCCAAATTACATAGAATGGCTCACTATGCTTAGGATGGTCCTTAGCAGTGAATCCATTGACTATGTATGGGAAATTGGTCGTCGTCCCATTCCTAGACCAGACGAGGGTGATGAAGTTCGCCTAGCTCGTTGGGATTGGTGCTGTGACAACCATAGAGCAAGAGTGTACATATTGAGCTCAATGTGCATAGAGCTGCCAAGGTCTCATGATAAGATGGATAAAACAAGAGACATTATCCTTCATCTGGATGAATTGTTCAGAGAACGCGGTAGGACTGCCAGATACTTTATTTCAAGGGATCTATTCCGAACTAAAATGACTGAAGGAGAAAATGTTGGAGAACACGTTTTCAAAATGATGACCATGATAGAAAAACTAAAATCTTTAAACTTCTACATGGACCTGCATCTCCAAGTCGATCTTATTCTACAGTCACTCCCAGATTCGTTCTATTATTTCGTCATAAATTTTGATATGAATGACATTGAGGGATCTTTAGCTGGGCTATTGGAAAAACTCAAGGTTGCTCAGAAACAAATAAAGACGGACAAATGGAACAATCCGATGGCTATTACATTTCCTAAAACATTTGATGGAAAAAGGAATAATGTCCATTTAGAGGAGGGAGCATCCAGTATGACTTGCAACAAGGCACAACGAAGGAGAAATAAGAGGACTAGAAAATAGGACACATGTTTATGCTGTGGTGAGCTGGGCCACTGGAGAAGAGACTATCCTAATATACAAGCAAAAGGTGAATAACTTTATAGTTTTAAACTAACTGCTTTATAATATTCCCTCTTCATCGATTATGATTCAGAAGTTAATACCTTTTGTATAATTATGTGAATCAGAATCTGGGAAGAAGAAGAGAGCTGAGCCCTAATGAGGAAAAGATCAAAGTAGGTAGTGGGCAAAGCGTCGCGGCTACTAGGACAAGATCTACCTCATTATTTTTTATTCTAGACATATGCTATTTCTGGATATTGTTAAACATTGGTTCAATTTCCGTTTTAGTTAAATAAGGTTACACTTTTGTTTTATTAATGAACAATGCAAGATTTATTATGGTAATAAATTAGTAGGCTTTGTTTCTTTGATAAATGCATTGTTTTACCTTAATGTCAAGAATAAGTGTGATGTGAATACTATACAAAGGAAACGTAGTAGGCTTGAAATAAACCAACGATTGATATGGCACCTTCGACTAGGCCATGCTGGCGAACAAAAGATCCGCAAAATGGAAAAAGATGGGCTAATTGGCCCACTGGGATTGGATCCCTATCCTATTTGTGAATCTTGTCTCAAAGCCAAGATGGCTAGATCACCCTTCACAGGGAGCTTTGAAAGGGCCTCACAAATCTTAGGTTTAGTGCATACTGACGTTTGTGGTCCATTTGGAGAAATGGCTAGAGGAGGTTTCCTTTACTTTATCACCTTCACTGACGACCATTCTCGATATGGTTTAGTGTACCCGATGAATCATAAGTCTGAATCCATTGACAAGTTCAAGGAATTCAAGTCTTTAGTGGAAAATCAAACAAGTCAACGTATAAAAACTCTTCGATTTGATCGAGAAGGAGAATATATGAGCGACGAGTTTGACTTATACCTCAGAGAGAATGGTATAGTATTGCAACTCATACCTCCAGCGACTCCACGGTTGAATGGAGTAGCAGAGCGAAGGAATCGAACCTTGTTGGACATGGTTCGCTCCATGCTTAGCTACACTGATTTACCCATTTCACTATGGGGTCACACGCTGCTTACAGCTGCACACATTTTAAATAGATGTCTGTCCAAGTCTGTTCCTCTGACTCCCTATGAAATGTGGAGAAATAGGAAACCAAGTCTTAACCACATAAAGATTTGGGGATGTCCGGCTTATGTCAAAAAGACTAAAGTGGACAAGTTGGAGGCTAGGTCCTTAAATGGACGTTTCATTGGATATCCTGAAGATTCTATGAGATACCTCTTTTACCTGGACAATGATCAAAGGATCAATGTAACCTTACAAGCCCACTTTCTTGAAGATGAGTTCATTCAAGAAGGAAGAACGGGTAGAAAGATTGTTCTAGAAGAACAAAATAAAACCACATTGGATACATCTACACAGGGAGTGAGAACCGAGCCTTCTGTAACATAACCACAACCACGACGATCGAATAGAGTATCTCAACCGCCTGAGAGGTACGGATATCTAATACAGAGGGAGTTGGATCTCCATTCTGTGTTAGAGAAGGATCATGGAGATGATCCCTCCACTTTTGATCAAGCGATGGTAGATGTGGATGCTGCTAGATGGCGTGAAGCTATGCAAACTGAGATCGATTCGATGCATGCAAACCAAGTCTGGAAACTTGTAGACCAACCTGAAGGGGTAAAAATAATCGGGTGTAAATGGATCTACAAGAGAAAGATTGGTGTTGATGGCAAAGAAGACACCTACAAAGCCAAGCTAGTGGCGAAAGGGTATAGTCAAAATGAAGGAATTGACTACCAAGAATCCTTCTCGCCAGTGGATATGATCAAATCAATAAAGATTCTACTTGCAATAGCAGCACACCTAGATTATGAAATATGGCAAATGGATGTCAAAACTGCTTTCCTAAATTGATTCCTAGAAAAGGATATCTATATGGAACAGTCTAAAGGTTTTGAATCCGAGGAGCATATTCATAAGGTGTGTAAATTTGAGAGATCCATTTATGGACTCAGACAAGCGTCTCGTAGCTGGAATCTACGTTTTGATGAGGTTGTCAAAGGATTTGACTTCATCAAAAAAAAAAAAAAACGAAAACAAGCCCTGTGTTTACAAGAAGGTCAGTGAGAGCAAGTTGACATTCCTAGTGTTATATGTAGATGACATATTACTCATTAGGAATGACATAGAAATGCTCACCACAACCAAGAAGTGACTTTCGAGTACATTCTCCATGAAAGATTTGGGAGAAGCGACATATATTCTAGGGATTCGGATCTATCGAGATCGAACCAAAAGAATGATAGGACTTTCTCAAGCCCTTTACTTAGAAAAGGTCCTGAAAAGGTATAGGATAGAAAATTCTAAGAAAGGGTTCCTACCAATGAGACATGGGATACATCTTTCGAAATCTATGTGTCCTCAAAGTGAGGAAGATAGAAAAGAATGAACATTATACCCTATGCGTCTGTTGTGGGCAGCTTGATGTACGCAATGCTCTATACTAGACCCGACATTGCTTATGTTGTGAGCGTTGTTAGTCGATTTCAAGCAAACCCCAGTAAGGAACATTGTATAGCTGTGAAGAATATCCTAAAGTATCAGGAAAGAACTAAGGATATGATTCTCACCTATGGAAGTGGTGACCTGAGGGTGGACGGGTACACTGATTCGGATTTCCAATCTGATGTTGATGACCGAAAATCCACCTCGGGATATGCATTTACTCTAAATGGTGGAACGGTGACTTGGAAAAGTTCCAAGCAAAGCACAACCGCAGACTCCATCACAAAGCTTAAATACATAGCTGCCTCGGAGGCAGCTAAAGAAGCTGTTTGGATTAGAAAGTTCGTTGAGGAACTTCAAGTGGTTCCTAGCATAAAGCTCTCATTGCGACTTTATTGTGACAACACCGGAGCTATAGCGCAAGCGAAGGAACCTAGGTCTCACAATAAATCCAAACACATAGAGAGGAGATATCACATCATAAGAGAGATCATTACACGAGGTGAAGTAGCTGTTCAGAAAATAACCTCAGCCGACAATATCGCTGATCCATTGACCAAGCCATTGGCACAAGCGGTGCTGGAAAAACATCTCGAAAAGATGGGTATTAAATACCACAACAAATGGCATTGAGTGCAAGTGGGAGATTGTTAGAGTATATGCCCTCGAATGCCATAAAGAGGATAGATTTATAGGGCATACACATTGTAACTAAACTATAGTTTTTCTATTAATATAAGGCAGTTGATCGTTGTTTTCTTATAGGCATTTATAAGGTGTGAATAAACAACGTAAAGTCCTTGATGACAAGGCGAACCTTCTACCTCCTATGGGATAGGAGGAAAGGCACTAGAATGGTTGTACCCTTGACATCTAAAAGGGTTCGCAAGTCTAAGAAATATTGATTGGGCATCAATAGTGAATAAATACTTGTATGATGTAAGTTTCGACAGAGAAAGTGTCAGTCGTACACTATGGAAATGGTAGTGGGAACTTATATCATAGACGTGTCAGTTGGACTGATATGTTCGAACACGGCTCGCATCAGTTCATCACATGGGTATTCACTCATTGATAGTCAATGATAAAACAGATAAGTAGTGATAGGTACGTGTGAACCTCTGACCTGAGAAATCGAGTTGAAGATGTACTTGTGACATCAAGTCTGTCATTAGAGTAGTTAAATTCAAATCACCTGTTGGTGGAATCGACCTCGAAGTGCGACTTGATGGGCAAGTACCATTGTTAACTGATTTGCAATATGAAATTTATTCTCTCATAGGTGAATGAGTAAAATATGTTATGCAATCATGAATAAGTGAGGATGAAAGTCTTTGGCCAAAGCATTTAAATACGTCGACTTATTATGAGCTTAGGCATATGGTCAAGTTATATAAGTTTGACTTTAAACCATGACTCTTACTTGACTGGGATATAAGAATAAAAGGTTTATACACGTACGGTATTCACGGCGTAAAGGTTTGGAATGATCCTATTCATTTGTTCTCAATTGGGTTACGGTGTGAGCCACGAGACTGGCTAGGTGTCATTCACGCCCCTTTGGATTCCTCCCAATTGCCTTTTGAGACGAACCTAAAGAGTCGCACTTAAAGGAAGTGCAAAAGGAAGAACATGGGAAAAAGACTTGAGAGGAATTCACGACATTGGATTCCGTAATTAATTAATTAATTATTGGATCATTTAATTAATTAATTAAATTAATGAGTTAATTAATTTCTTGGAGAAATTCAATTATAAATTAATTAGGAATTGAATTAATTGGATTATCAATTTATTTATTGGATAAATAAATTATCCGATTAATTAATCAGCAAGCAAGACGAAAGCCCGAAGGCTTGCGAGCCCACTAAGGGGCGGCCAAATAGACACCTAAGTAGGGCTCTTGCAGGCTAGGGTTATTGTTTCATAATGATATAAATATATCACAAGGTGAAAAATAACACAAGGCAACTTACATAACTTTCTCTCCAAGAAAAAGTCTCCCACCTATCTCTCTCTGTCTCTCTAGCCGTCTTTGACAAGGAAGAAAGGAGGAGTTTTTCGTTTTTGATTCCGGCGTGACGAATTACAGACATTGGCAAATTTGGCGTTAGAAATAAGGATCACGTTCAGAAATCAACATACGCGAGAACAGTAATCTTTCTATACACAATTAAACACGAGGATTAGAGATGATTCGGGCTTTGGGAATTAAATTTACTTTCCGCTTCATTTTATTCGTTTTCCCACATTAGCCTAATATGTTTCCAGGAGAGATTACATTGCATACAAATAGGTCTCATCAGTATTACAATTATCTTGTTTAGTTATCTATCATATGCATGCATTTCACAACACATCACATATCGTATCGGAAAGATAAATAAACGTCCCATAAAGCGGTAAGTCAAGGATGAACCACCTCGATCCCTAACCTACTAACCCATTTAACCAAAGTGGGCCAGGACATTCTAGAAAGTAAAAACAACTCGACTATTACAATGGTTTCCACCACAGCATACAAGTCTTTAAGTCTTGGCTTCGTCTTCTAGCTCCGTCTTCGATTACATAGTCTATCAACTACTACTAATCTACTTGACAGAAAATTTGTTGGTCCCAAGTGGCATACGAAAGGGTCTAGAAAGGGGGGTTAAATAGACCCTGAAGTCTTTTTTGACTTCGTATTAAAAATGTGTTGGATGCTTGAGAAGTAGGCGCTTGACTGAGCGTCTACTGAAGACTATTTTTAGAAAGTTAACTTAGACTTCAAGATTTGAATACTATAACCAAATAGGTTTAAGCGTTCACTTCTTTGATCAGTGTTAGCACGACGGAATTGATTTTATAGTCTTCTTGTTTGAAAGCTTTAAGCGTCACAAACTGATTCTTAGTTGCTTAGCGTTCAATTGAGTTTTACTTGACAGATTTATGTAATGATATGATGATAAGAAAATTGACTGTAAAGTAAATACCACAATATTTGTAAGGTTCGTTGGGTAGTGCAATCCCAACTACGTCCTTCTTCTCCTTGAGCACTTGGAGGCAATCCACTAAAATGATTCTCAAAGAATCACACAGAATCTTCTACAAATTAGGGAAGGATGGATGTCAATGACTTGAGCTCCTTGATTACACAGATTTCTGCTCCAAATCACTTCAATCCTCTTACTTCTTTCACCCAGAAATAGTGCAAGTATCCAACTTCGACTTCACACAGATTGCGAGGCTTGGATGGGGTTTTTCTAAACGGTTTGTTTGATTTTGATAAAGTTCAAAAAACTGGTAATATCTCAATAGTAATGTAGGTTTCTCTGAAAAGAACGTTAGAGATATTGGTTGATTGTCTCAGGTTTTGAAGAAAAGCAAAAAGAATGTTTGCTTGAATATTCTGGCTTTTTTGAGAATTTAAGGAACGAGACTTCAATTCAACAGCAATTTGGCTTGGAGTCAATTGGTTGATTTTGGCTTATTGTTGAAGTCCTATTTATAGGCACTTTTGGAAAAAGTGTCCGTTTGACACGCAAAGGCGCGTGTCTCTCACTTTCGTGAGTGAATAACTTTAGTCCTTTTTCCTGAAAATCTGCTGCACAAAAGTTGGTGCTGCAGTCTGTGAATAGTTGATAGTCCAATAGGGTGGCTTTTCCATACGTCTGAAAGTGCTTATCACAGTTAATGCTCTTATCAGCATTTAATGCATTTGAATTAAATGCACGTTGGCACTTAATACATGGACAATATTTTCATTAAACTCCTTCTGGACTTCGAAATAAATTCAGGTGAAATCAGTCATTGATAGACGCTCATTCATCTTTGAATTACTATTGTCCTAAAGTGACGCTTAATATAGCTGGTCGTTTGGACGCTTGGAAACTTCATCTTCATTCAGACTTCAAGCGCTTGAGTCTTCAACCTTAACCACTAATAAGCTCACTCAGAAATTATCAAACGCTCAGTCTAAGAACACTTAGCCTAACAATCTAGAATAAAATAAAGCAAAGCCTATTACAATTCTAACGCTTCAAAGCTTATACAAGATTTCTAAATAAAATCAAACTTACATATTTTGGGGTCTAACATAAAATCCTAATTGTCATCATCAAAACATCTAACATGAAATTCCTAACAATTTCCCCTTTTTTGATGATGGCAATACTTACTCTTTTATAGTTCAAGAGTTAAACAGCCAAAATGAAAGTTAGCTTTGGTTAGTAATAGTTAGTTACGCTTCAACGAGATGTTTCAGCTGAAAAATGCATTTTATATATATATATATATATATATATATATATATATATATCAATGATTACAAGCATTTTTACAACTAAACAAAAGTTACATAAGAGACTATAATATAGATAATGCAAATCAGAAAGCCCTAACGACTTGGTCTAACTGTGTATCGCTTGGGCCTTTCAGCTTGGATAACTTTAGTTAAGTTATCTTCCAAAGTCATCATCGCTTCATGATCTTTGTCGATTATGAGCTTATTCTCTTCCTTTTGTCTCTTCTTGAAAATAATAAAGTGTTTGCCCCATTCAGTCGGATCAATACCCATATACCTTAGGCAAATTCTGAAAGTTCGGTTGAAGTCAGTCATCTGCCTCTCTTAGGCTAAAATTCTTGGATCGGTAGGTTCTGGAATAGATGTTCTTTGAAGAGTGATGTCAAACTGTTCAAGCCTTGCCCGAGAAGGTATTGGTAGATTTGGATATAGTGCTATTGGAGGTTCCCTTAGCGTTCTACTAGGTGCTCCAGCAGAATCACTTACCTCATAAGCAGTTATCCAAGATTGGAGTTTTAGCGCAGAAAGAGGAGATATTAACTAACGCTTCGGCGGTGGAGGAGGATCTTGAGCTCTTGAACTGGACGTTCTCCTCTTCTCTCATTTTCTCCTCTCTTCCACCTTATTGCCATCATCAGCCTTAAAATGTTCTGTTAGTAAGCTAACCTGAGAGGCAATCTGAGACATTGACGCTGTAAGATCATCCAGGCGCTTGTCGAAATGTTCCTGCATTGCGAGTAGCTTAGCGCTGGTAGCATCATTCAGTGTAGTGTCTAAGTTCTCTAAGCGCTTGTCAAAATGTTCTTTCATGGCAAGTTGGTTGGCCCGAGTAGCATCATTCATTTCTTGAAATTCTCGGCGACATTCACCAACAGCAGCCTGAGCAGAACTGCGCATATGAGCCATCTGGGCGCTCATAGTTTGAGACTCAATCTTCGCCAAATCGATCTTAATCCAGTGGAGGGATTCTTCATTCTGAGTAGCGTGATTGCTCACCTCCTCTAAGACTGATGTCAACAAAGGTCCAAAAGCTTGACTCACATCTGATGGAACCGCTTGAGTAGCCGGTCGCTTGAATCTGGATGTATGCTTGAGTGAGTCAAGGGGAGCTTGATATACAGGATCAAAGGCTATTCCTCGTACATCAATCCATCAATATCGTCACTATCATCAATATCGTCACTAGCATCAATATCGATATCATCAATAAGAAAACCTTTAGGCTTGTTATCCAGGAACTTGTTCAGAAATACCGTAATGAAAGGAACATAGGAGTTTGTTGCTAGGTATTTGACCAAATAGGATCGTCCAATTCCTATAGAACCTATCGCTAAAATCCCCCTAGAGGGGGATAATAAGCGGAGCGAAAATGGTTTTCCATGAGATGGGAAATCCAAAGTATTAGTCCCACACGAAGTTTGGGAATAAGTGATTGTCTGATAATGAGCAAGGAATACCCGTCTTTCTGCTAAACAGGATGTATTGAACTCATAATTTAATAGATACTTTTTATGAATGTCAACTGAGTATCGTAAGTAAATTGCTCCCGGTTCTTCATTCATTTGATAACCAGAGTCATTCTTTGATTAATGATCACTATGAGTCAGACTCAATAGAATTTGATCAATCTTTTTTTCTGTCGTTAAGGTGGAGAACTGAAACAAGAATGCTCTTTCTTCATCATCAATCGACTCACTGTTCGCGACCCAGGATTCTATTTTATCATCAATCCAATCTCCATTCATGTTTTTTATTTTTCTTATCAATGAATAGATCTCTTTACTTGTATGACTTAGATGCCTCATATTTCTCGAAAAAGTCAGCCATATCAGAAATAACTTGTTCAGAAGCGTCAGGATTATCCTCTGGTGGAGATGCTTGAATATGTTCTTCAGCAAACGCTGGAATACTTGCAACTTCTGCTGGTGCAGACACTTCAACCAACTTAGCATACTCTTCTTCAAGCACTGACTCTGGTTGACGAAATTCATCGAATTGGAAGTTCCAATTGGCTATATCTGCATAGGAGTTGGAAGCAGCTTCCAGAAATTCGGTCAGATGCGGAAGAGGAAGGCAAGTACCTTGAACGAATGTGCGAATTGGGCTATCTATGGCCCTGATGTACATAGGATCAATGATATCCAGCAAACGATTTGGAAAGACTTTGGACGGCGCTTGGCAAATAGATAAGATCGCATCTGAGCAGTAATCCCTCGAAAATCTAATCAGCCTATCTGTTGGAAGATGTTGGAGACGCTGAGATTCAGGTACATAAGCGTTGTAGTACTCTTCCAGGTAGGGATAGATAGCTTAAGCTAGTCCCTGATTCCTTTCCAGCAGTGAGAGGACAAACTCATAGTGATTGAGTACCTCTTTGCAGATAGACGGGAGCAATAGATATCCTCGAAAGGAATTGATTACTGAGTCGTTCCATTGTCTAAGGTTAGCAGTGAAGATTCTGTCTAAGTGGGAGAGAGGAGTCATAATCTTCACCATCATGTTAAAGTTATCTTCGCAGTGGCTTGGAGAAAAGTTGAAGCTAGATATGGAAGCACTGCCACTGGTTGATGTTTGAGCGTTGAAGTGAAGAGGAGTTGTGGATAGTCTGTGAAGCTCTTGACGCAAACACTGCTCAATCTGATGGCGAATAATTAGGAGCTTGAGAACAGGTCCAACTCTCTGTTGACGCTTCCTAAGGCAATATTTGGCGAATTGACGCTTCTTGTCATGCATGCTTATGCCAAAAAGATGGGGAGCTTTAACCAACTCTGTTAAAGAGTATCGATGGCCCACATACGCTTCAGCAGAGTTGACTTCAGTCATACAGTAATCGGTCAAGCCTTGACATAGGCGAATGCCTTCCATTGGTTGGAGATCTCTGAGGATTCAAAGGCGATATCTATCAGACATGATAGCTAGATTCCAGACGGTGTCAAAGTATCGACATCAGTTCTGAGTGAATCACATCCGTTAGGATTCAAGACGCTCACAACCTGAACTCCTTTATTCTTCCATGCCAGGTTGATTATCCGTCATCTTGGTCCACGCTTAGTTACAGCTGAAATAGCAGTTGGGTTGCAACACTAGAGTCTTTCTGGCGGATTTATGGAATCGCTCTGAGCTATATGCATCCTTCAGCTATGGTGTTTCCTGTGCATTTAGAAAACCAACATCTTATTTGCTTTGGAAGGGATCAAACTCTTGCACATGTGGTCGCTGATCCTCATCTTTGCAGAACCATGCTTTCTGAATTTTTCAGGCTTAATCGGTCTGATGCGCACTGTAGGTGTCTGAATTTATTGTACAGAGAGTTTCTAGAATAGTACGTGTGGAATTATTATTCACATACATGGCTTTGCGGTTGAAGCAACAAGTTGTTGGTTGGCTCGTAACAGTTACCCATGTGAAGGAAAGCGATTCTATGAGTGGCTATTGCTCAACATATAAGGGGCCTCCGTCTAGCGAATATCTATGAACTGTTGGTGGCCATGAATATGCCACGTCTCGGGAGGCGACGCTACAATCGGGCTTTCTTGAAAGCAATTTGTACATAATGGAATGTTTTGAAGAGGCTGTTAGGTCTCATATTTTACATATTTTCATCATGATTTACCTCACATTTATCTTTATTTTATGCCTTGTAGTTAGTCTTTCCTTTATTTTAGCCCAATTTACGTATTTTGATTTCTAAGTCGTTTCAATGGTTTTGTAGGCATAAAAGCGATGATTTTGATGAGTTGAAGGAGTATTTTTACAAGAATAATGAAGGCTATCCAAGAGGATGTGAAGAAATGCATTAGAAAGGCCAAACGAGAATGTTTCGTTGAAGAAAATGAAGAGGAAAATTTCTGCACAGGCAACTGCACAACTGTGCAGATATTCTGCACAGGCAACTGCACAACTGTGCAGATATTCTGCACAGCTGTGCAGCTGCGGATTTTTATATTTTGTGGGACGATTTTATGACTTGGATGGGCATATTTATGTATCTAAGACTCCTTTTTAGTTAAATAAAGTGGCAAAAACATTTATATAGGCTAGAGTGAGGTGAAGATCAATTTTCATTCATTCTTACAAAAAAAGTAGATCTTGGAGAAGACTTCTAGAGAGAGAAAGGAGATCTTGAAGAGAGTTCTTGGAGAGAAAAGCTTCATCTTCTCAAGTTGTATTCTTTCAATCCTCCATTGTTGAACATGAGTAACTTTATGTTTATGCAATTTATTTCTTGTTTTTCTTTAATTATGCATAGCTAAATTATTTTCTAGGGTTTAAGATGTAGTCTTGTGTATTGATTTGGATTATTGATGATTGATGGATGTGATTTCTTGTTTGGTTTATCTATTAATGAGTGTTTAATGCTTGTAATTGATTGATCACCAATTGCATGATTTAAGATAAATTAAGAAGTACCGGGAGGTGAATTAGTTTATTGGTTCGGATTTAATAGACATGTGTAAATTGCTTAATAGGGATATTGGTAATTTTGCATGAGACTAGTTAAACAATATTCATAGAACTTAATGGATTCATCTAAATTAGTTTTTGATCATGGGAGTGACGTTAATTAATTTAGGTGGGTACTCATGAAGATCTCGGGAGAGTATTCGTGTATTTAAGGAAATTGGGTCTTTAATTTAAACAAGAATGATAATCCATTGAAAGTCAATAATTCATAGAAATACCTTGATGAAATCTTAATCCCTAGGCCTTTCGTTAATTGATTGTTCGTTTTAATTATATTTGTGTTAATTATTTATAATAAATTCTGTTTTTATAAAACTATGCTTTTAATTAGTTAAAATCTCAAATCTTTGATAATCGATAGTCTAAATAATAAGATAAACTTTGTTTGGTACTTGATAACCTTCCCTGTGGAGACGATCTTACTTTCACTATATTATTTGTTCGATTCCGTGTTGTTACGGACGGTTAACAGAGGCGCTGTGCATCAGGTTTCTTATAGCCCGCGGCGTCTCTTCGTGACCATTCTTGTGTACTGCTTACCTAATGATCCCGTTAATCTGTGGAATGCATTTGAGCATCATTTGTCTGATGACATCAGAAAGCAACCAGGCATGGACGATGCTACTACTCGGGTAAAGACTCTGGAGTCTATTCACTTTATTTTGTAGTCCAAGGGTAAAAGTATAAACGACTATTCGTTGATGCCTGATATAGTGAGGTTAATAAAGGAGATCAAGTTCTCGGCGAAGTATGCTCGGGGGAAGGCATTCAAGGTGTCCAACAGTGATTTGATTGCGGAAAGTACGTTGAACACCTGTCAGCGCCATGCATTTGACTTAGTGGTTTCTGCGCTTGCGCTTGCGGATCCACATATGGAGCTTTCTTTTATTGATGGGCCTGGAGGATCTGGAAAGTCATTTTTGTATAGAGCCTTGTTTGGTCACATTCGGTCACACAGAGAAATAGTGTTATCGGTAGCCAGATCTTGTGTTGCCGCATTGTTGCTTATGGAAGGGGCGTACAACTCACTCTAGGTTTAAGTTTCAATTGATATTGACGAGAATACTGAATCAAGGTTGAGCAAACAGAGTAGCCTTGTTAGATTGATCAAATCCGCTAAAAATAATTGTGTGGGACGAGGCTACAATGGCTAACAAAGTATTATAGTGTCCCTTGATAAATTGTTGCGAGATGTTTGTGAGTCTGATCATGTTTTTGGGAAAAAGGCCATGTTATTCTTTGGTGACTTTAGATAGACATTGCCTATAGTTAGAGGATTTCACGAAGATATGGTCGCAGCTAGTATAGTAAGTTCGTGTGGCCATCAATTCGGAAAATCAATTAGAAGTTAACGTGGGTGTGCATGAGGATCCGGCTTTTATTGATTTCATCACGTATATGTTAGAGTGTATGCCCTCAAATGCCATAAAGAGGACAGATTCATACGGCATTAACTTGTAACTAAACAATATCCTTTTATTATATGTAAGGCATTATCTTGTTATTTTCTTATAGGCGTTTGTAAGGTGTTAATAAATAACGTAAAGTCCTTGAGTATAAGCAAACCTTCTACTTCCTATGGGATAGGGAGAATGGCACTAGAAGGGTTTGATCCTAATTCTCTAAATAGGGTTCACAAATCTAAGAAAGTATTTGACTAGACATCAATACAGAACAAGGATTTGCATGATATAAGTTTTGACAAAGAAAGTGCCAGTCGAACACTATGGGAATGATAGTGGGAACTTATGTCATGGACATATAAGTTGGACTAATATGTTCGAACACGGCTCGCATCAGTTTCATCACATGGGTATTCACTCACTGACAGTCAATGATGAAACTGATAAGTTGTGATAGGTACGCGTGAACCTTAGACCCGAGGAGTCGAGTTGAAGATGTACTTGTGACATCAAGTCTGTCATTAGAGTAGTTAGATCCAAATCACCCTTTGGTGGGATCGACCTCTAAGTGTGACTTGATGGGCAAGTAGCATTGTTAACTGATTAGCAAATGGGATTTATCCTCTCATAAGTGAATGAGCTAAGTATCCTATGCAGTCATGAATGAGTGAGGTTAAAAGTCTTTGGCCAAAGCATAAATGACTTCGACTCATTATGAGCTAAGCATATGGTCAAGTCATGTGAGTTTGACTAAAACCATGACTCTCACTTGACTGGGATACAAGAATAAAAGTTTATACACGTATAATATTCACAGCGTATATGGTTTTGGAATGATCTTATTCATTCGTTCTCAATTGGGATACGATGTGAGCCACGTGACTGGCTAGGTGTTACTCACATCCTTTGGTTTCCTCCTATTGCCTTTTGAGACGAATCTAAAGAGTCGCGCTTAAAAGAAGTGCAAAAAGAAAATCGTAGGAAAAAGACTTGAGAGAATTTTCGGTATTGGATATCGAGATTAATTAATTAATCATTAGATGATTTTATTAATTAATTAAGTTAATGAATTAATTAATTGCTCATGGGAATTAATTATAATATTAACATGAATTTAATTGATTATTTTAATTTATTTATTGGATAAATAATATTAATTATTAATTAATTAATATACAAAACCCCGAAGGCTTAAAAGCCTACAAGTGGGGCGTCCACTTATGAAGCCTAGGTTTTGTTTTCTATTGCAGTATATATATACTACTTAGTAAAAAAATAACTAGGTCAAGAGAATTAACTCACAAACTTTCTCTCCAAGTCAAACTCTCCTCCCTTTCTCTCTCACTCTAGCCGTCCATCAAGGTGAAAAAGAAGGTGATTTTCATTTTTGACTCCGGCGTGGCAATTTAGAGACAGCGACGGATTTGCTGTTCAAGAAAGGATTGCATAGTTGGTTCAGATTTCAACATACGCGAGAACGGTAATTAATTTCGTAAAACCCAATTTAAATACGAGAAATAGAGATGAGCCACTGGGATTAAACTTATAATTCTTCCGCTGCGTTTTTGTTTTTATGCAATTTTTCCCAACAGTGGTATCAGAGCCAATCTCTGATTTCTGTATTTAATTAATTACGTGATTATGTGTTTTTTCGCATTTTTTGAAGCATGTTTTGAATATGTTTTTTGTGATGATAATCCATGATTTTTTCGCGTTTAATTCATGTATGTTGTAGTATGATGACTTGTGAATTGAAAAATCTAATTTTTGTGAGAATCGGGTCGGAAAAACCCCGCGACGAGCGCGTTGAAAACAACGTGCGCAGTCTGCGATGTGTGCGCACGACGTCGTGCGCGCCGCGCGCTTAGCCGCACGGCCAGGCTCAAGCCGTGCGCTGGGGCGCAGGCACACGTCGTGTCGTGCGTTCGTCGCACGTAGCCCGAGTCCTAACGGGTCGGGTTAATTTTCCTCGGGTCCAATTTTTTATTTAAATGGGTTTTGGGCTATTTTAATTATCCGGGTGGGTCAAAAGGATGATGACCCGATTTAATTAAATAAGCCCATTTTTTAAAAATATGGAGTTTTCAATAAATTATTTTTGGGCCTAATTAATTAAATTAAATATGCAATGGTTGGTAATTATATTTTATGCAATAAAGCCCAAATTGTTTTTATTGAGTATTATTAATTTAAGTGAAATAATTAATTAATGATTCTTGGAGAATTTTTTAATTAAGTTATCTATTTAAATTAAAGACTCTCACTAAATGGTTATTGTCATGATTATCAATAAATTTGAAATTTTATTGAGGGAATTAATTAGTTGGACTAATTATTATTAACTTAATCACCAACATAATTCTTTATTTTTCGCGAGCATGTATTATACGATGGTGACATTGTCCATGGGCTTAGGTTATTTCTTTTGATTGTATTTCTTTTATGGGTTGTAAGGGCCGGATTAGAGCCCGTTTATTTTATTCTAGAATTATGTGTATGTTGTTAATAATCTCATGTAATAGATAGAAATAGAATAGGCCTTTCAAGAGGAGATCAATTTAAAAGAAGAGGAGCTTGGAGTCCACGAAGAATAGCTAGGTTTATTTTTGCTTTTTAATGATGGCCCATTGGCTTTGGCCCTCTAGATAAAGCCCATGGACATATGTGTTGGCTTATTGCTTTCGATGTATGTTCATTAGTTGTATGAAGCATGTATGTTATCAATATGCGCTGTATAAATTGAGTAATGTGCAAAGTGAGACTTAGATAAATGTTTAGAACATGAATTCTCCCAAGCAAAAATTGATACTAAGTTAGTAAGGGGTGCTAGTATCCTTTCCCTCCACTAAACTTAATGAAATTAAGTATTAAACCTAGTATATGGCATCTTCCCAGTAAGTGGGGTCGTATATCAAGATTTAATTCTAGAATTTTATTAAGTGCATTAGATGCCTTAATCGAGACATATTTCACCCCAAATATCGTTAAAGGGTTGAAGGTAAAATTCAAATGTTAGATTATGAGGAGTTAGTGGGAGTGAACTTATATAATCCACAAAACCTATAAATCGTTAAAGGGTTGCGGTTTTGGTGGATTATGGGAAAAAGAAGATTGATCACCTATTGGATAGATTGATGTTGGACATCACTTTAATTAAAATAATGGACCAAATATCGTTAAAGGTTTGCCATCCATTAGATTAATTAAAGAAATCAATCCCCACCACGAAGTACATTGCAACGATCACTTCCGTTTTTCACAGTGGGAGTGTGAATCTCGAAAATGTAGTGGGAGCCAAGTTATAGTCGAAGTCCTTGATTTTAAACTTGGTTTTAGTTTAGTTACACAAGTCTAATAAAGTCTGGTTTATTTTCTGTAGTATTTTGATTTATCTCTCTCAAAAACAAAAATGACTATCAACCCACTTTTCGTTTTACTCGGAAAGAACATCCTTATCGGACCCAACTACGTGGATTGGCTGAGGAACTTGAGAATAGTTCTCAACATGGACTCCTTGGGATACGTGTTGGACACAGACATCCCTGCTCCTCCTGTCAAAACACGTGCCAACAAGGAAGAAGTCCAAGATCATGAAAATGGGTAAAGGACGACGTCCGAGTGCGTGGGTACATTCTGGCTCAATGGCAAACGAGCTTCAGATCCCACGAGAAGATGACCACACAAGGGCTATCTTGGCACACTTGGTCGAGCTCTATGGTGAGCACAGTCATACTACTAGATATGAGATATCTAAAGAGCTCTTCGGGGCCAAATGAGAGAAGGTGAGAAGTTGGGATCATGTTCTCAAGATGATCTCGAGGATCGAGAGATTGGAGGCTCTCGATTTTACAATGAACCCACAACTTCAAACCTATCTCATTTTGCAGTCTCTTTTGATTCTTTTTCCCAATTTGTCATGAACTTCAATTGCAATGAGATTGAATGCAATTTAGCTGGGCTAATGAAAAAATTAAACACTGCACAATCTCAATTGAAGCCCAGGAAAGGAAACTGCATGGTTATCTCTTCTGGGCCCAAACGGCGAAGAATAAGAAGAAGAAAGCCAAGAAGCAGAGTGGCGAGCTTGGAGCTCAGGGTGGTGTCGATAAAGGAAAAAGAAAAGCTCCTGTGAATCGCAAGCGTAAAGGGCCACAAAGACAGACAGATGCCTACACTGTGGTGAGCTGGGCCACTGGAGAAGGAACTGTCCGAACATGGGGCCAGGCGCACAAGGTATGGAACTTTATGTTCATGAAACTTATTGTTCTATGACCGTCTTCTCTACGTCTTGGATTCTTGATTCTGGTGTAAGTGCTCACATTTGTTGTATGAATCAGGATCTGGTGCGAGGAAGGAAGCTGGACAGTGATGAGGTGAAGATAAAAGTAGGCAGCGGCATAGCGTCGCAGCTACTGGAATTGGATCTACCTCATTGATTTTTTATTCTGGACATATACTATTTCTGGATAATGTTTTAGTTTTGCCCAATGGCTTAAAAACATTGTTTCTATTCCCGTTTTAGTTAAATTTGGTTACACTTTCCGTTTTATATTGAACATGCAACATTTATTATGGTAATAATTAGTAGGCTTTGCTTCTTTAATAAATGGATTGTATTACCTTAATGTCTAGAATGAGTGTTCTGTGAATACTATACAAAGAAAACGTAGCAGGCTTAGAATAAACCAAAGATTGATTTGGCATCTTAGACTAGGCCATGCCGGCAAACATAAAATTCGCAAAATGGAGAAAGATGGACTAATTAGCCCATTGGGATTGGATCCCTATCCTACTTGTGATCTTGTCTCAAAGGCAAGATGGCTAGATCCCCCTTCACATGGACTTTTGAAAGAGCCTCACAAATCTTAGGCTTAGTGCATACTGATGTTGTGGTCCATTTGAGAAATGGCACGAGGAGGTTTCCTTTACTTCACCACCTTCACTGATGATCATTCAAGATATGGTCTAGTGTACATGATGAGGCACAAGTCTGAATCCATAGAAAGTTCAAGGGTTCAAGGCTTTAGTGGAAAATCAAACTGGTCAACATATGAAAACCCTTCGATCGGATCGATGAGGAGAATATATGAGCGACGAGTTGATATATACCTCAGAGAGAATGGTATAGTATTATAGCTCACACCTCCAGCGACACCACAGTTAAATGGAGTAGCAGAGCGAAGGAATCAAACTTTGTTGAACATGGTTCACTCCATGCTCAGCTACACTGACTTACCCATTTCACTGTGGGGTCATGCGCTGCTTACAGCTGTACACAATTTAAATAGATGTCCGTCCAAGTCTGTTCTATGACTCCCTATGAGATATGGAGGAATAGAAAACCAAGTCTTAATCACATCAAGATTTGGGGATGTCCGGCTTATGTCAAAAAGACCAAATAGACAAGTTGGAGGCTAGATCCTTGAAGGGACGTTTCGTTAGATATCCTGAGGATTTAATGGGATACCTCTTTTACCTGCACGATGATCAAAGGATCATTGTAGCTTTACAAGCCCACTTTCTTGAAGATGAGTTCATTCAAGAAGGAGGAGCGGGTAGAAAGATTGTTCTAGAAGAACAAAATGAGACTCCAGTGGATACATCTACATAGGAAGTGAGAACCGAACCTTCTGTAACACAACCACAACCACGAAGATCAAGTAGAGTACCTCAACCGCTTGAGAGGTATGGATATGTAGTACAGAGGGAGCTGGATCTCCATTCTGTATTAGAGGAGGATCATGGAGATGATCCCTCCACTTTTGATCAAGCAATGGTGGATGTGGATGCTACTAGATGGCGTGAAGCTATGCAAACTGAGATCGATTCGATGCACGCAAACCAGTCTGGAAATTTGTGGACCAACCTGAAGGGATAAAACCGATCGGGTGCAAATGGATCTACAAGAGAAAGATTAGTGTTGATGGTGGCAAGGTTGACACCTACAAAGCCAGGCTAGTGGCGAAAGGGTATAGTCATAAACAAGGAATTGACTACCAAGAAACTTTTTCGCCAGTGGCTATGATCAAATCAATAAGGATTCTACTTCCAATAGCCGCACACCTAGACTATGAAATATGGCAAATGGATGTCAAAACTGCTTTCCTAAATGGATGCCTGGAAGAGGATATCTATATGGAACGACCTAAAGGTTTTGTATCCGAGGAGCATACTTATAAGGTGTGTAAGCTTGAGAGATCCATTTATGGACTCAAGCAAACATCCCGTAGCTGGAATCTACGTTTTAATGAGGCTGTCAAGGATTTGACTTCAGCAAGAACGAAAACGAGCCATGTGTTACAAGAGGGTTAGTGGGAGCAAGATAACATTCCTTGTGATATGTAGATGACATATTACTCATAGGGAATGATATAGGAATGCTCACCACTGTAAAGAAGTGGCTTTCGAGTACTTTCTCCATGAAAGACTTGGGAGAGGCAACTTATATTCTAGGGATTCGAATCTACAGAGATTGAACAAATAGAATGATAGGGCTTTCTCAAGCCCTTTACTTAGAAAAGGTCCAAAGAGATATAGGATGGAGGATTCTAAGAAAGGGTTCCTGCCAATGAGGCATGGGATACATCTCTAAAAAACTATGTGTCCTCAAAGTGAGGAAGATAGAAAGGAAATGAGCACTGTACCCTATGCATCACAGTGGTAGCCTGATATACACAATGCTGTGTATTAGACCTGACATTGCTTATTCGGTAAGCGTTGTTAGTCGATTTCAAGCAAACCCAGGCAAGGAACATTGGATAGCTGTGAAGAATATCCTAAAGTATCTGAAGAGAACCAAGGATATGATTCTCATCTATGGGAGTGGTAGCCTGAGAGTGGATGGGTACACTGATTCGGATTTTCAATCTGATGTCGATGACCAGAAATCCACCTCAGGATTCGTATTCACCCTCAATGGTGGGGCGGTAACTTGGAAAAGTTCCAAGCAAAGCACAACCGCGAACTCCACTACAGAGCTGAATACATAGCTGCCTCTAGGGTAGCTAAAGAGGCTGTTTGGATAGAAGTTCATAGAAGAACTTCAAGTGGTTCCTAACATAAAGCTCTCGTTGCCACTTTATTGTGACACACCGGAGCAATAGCGCAAGCAAAGGAACCTAGGTCTCACAACAAGTCTAAACACATCGAGAGGAGATATCACATCATTAGAGAGATCATTCACGAGGAGAAATATCTGTTCAGAAAAATGCCTCAGCTGACAATGTCGCTGATCCATTGACCAAGGCATTGGCACAGGCGGTGCTAGAAAAACATCTCGAAGGGATGGGTATTAAATACCATAGCAATGGCATTGAGTGCAAGTGGGAGATTGTTAGAGTGCATGCCCTCAAATGCCATAAAGAGGATAGATTTATAGGGCATTAACTATAACTAAACAATATCTTTTTATTATATATAAGGCATTATCTTGTTGTTTTCTTATAGGCGTTTGTAAGGTGTTAATAAACATCGTAAAGTCTTGAGTATAAGGAAAACCTTCTACTTCCTATGGGATAGGGAGAATGGCACTAGAAGGGTTTGATCCTTATTCTCTGAATAGGGTTCGCAAGTCTAGAGAAAGTATTTGACTCGACATCAATACAGAACAAGGACTTGCATGATATAAGTTTTGACAGAGAAAGTGCCAGTCGAACACTATGGGAATGATAGTGGGAACTTATGTCATGGACATATAAGTTGGACTAATATGTTTGAACATGGCTCGCATCAGTTTCATCACATGGGTATTCACTCACTAACAGTCAATGATGAAACTGATAAGTTGTGATAGGTATGCGTGAACCTTAGACCTGAGGATTCGAGTTGAAGATGTACTTGTGACATCAAGTCTGTCATTAGAGTAGTTAGATCCAAATCACCCTTGGTGGGATCGACCTCGAAGTGCGGCTTGATGGGCAAGTAGCATTGTTAACTGATTAGCAAAATGAGATTTATTCTCTCATAAGTGAATGAGCTAAGTATCCTATGCAGTCATGAATGAGTGAGGTTAAAAGTCTTTGACCAAAGCATAAAATGACCTCGACTCATTATGAGCTAAGCATATGGTCAAGTCATGTGAGTTTGATTAAAACCATGACTCTCACTTGATTGGGATACAAGAATAAAAGGTTTATACACGTACGGTATTCACAGCGTATATGATTTGGAATGATCCTATTCATTCGTTCTCAATTGGGATACGATGTGAGCCACATGACTGGCTAGGTGTTACTCACATCCTTTTGGTTTCCTCCCAATTGCCTTTTGAGACGACCCTAAAGAGTCGCGCTTAAGGGAAGTGCAAAAAGAAAATCGTAGGAAAAGACTTGAGAGAATTTTCGGTATTGATATCGAGATTAATTAATTAATCATTACATGATTTTATTAATTAATTAAGTTATGAATAATTAATTCCTCATGGGAATTTAATTATAATATTAACATGAATTTAATTGATTATTTAATTAATTTATTTATTGGATAAATAATATTATTTATTTAATTATTAATAAACAAAAGCCCGAAGGCTTAAAAGCCTACAAGTGGGCGTCCACTTATGGGGCTTATGAAGCCTAGGTAATTGTTTTCTATTATAGTATATGTACTACTTAGTAAAAGAATAACTAGGTCAAGAGAAATAACTCACAAACTTTCTCTCCAAGTCAGAATCTCCTCCCTTTCTCTCTCACTCTAGCCGTCCATCAAGGTGAAGAAGAAGGTGATTTTCGTTTTTGACTCTGGCGTGGCAATTTAGAGAAAACGACGGATTTGCTGTTCAAGAAAGGATGGCATAGCTGGTTCAGATTTCAACATACGCGAGAACGGTAATAATTTCGTAAAACTCAATTTAATACGAGAAATAGAGATGAGCCACTGGGATAAACTTATAATTCTTCCGTTGCATTTTGTTTTTTTGCAATTTTTCCCAACAGTATATAGTAATGCCACTTATCCGTGTGTTGGTGATGTTTTGTAGCTTCCCCATCACTTGTGTATTCCGTTTTGGATCCTGAGCAATCCATCAAGCATCTTATACATCGTGTGTGTTTCCATCATTCGGTGTAATGACAACCCACTGACTCTTGTGAACTGTGCTACATTAACACCAAAGAATGATGTTGTTGACACAATAAACTTTCAACTTATTGAAAAATTCCCTGTAGTGCCCCATGAGTATTTGAGTTTCGATAAAATTGATAACCCATCTCAATAGGCTGACTACAAAGATTATATAATTCTATTTTTGGTGCTGGCTTGCCTCCTCAAAAGCTTGTTCAAAAGGTGAACTGCTCAGTTATGTTGCTCAGGAATTTGAATCCGTCTAAAGGCTTGTGCAACGGTGCCGGGTTGATTGTCCGTCATCTTGATCCACGCTTAGTCACAGCTGAAATAGCAGTTGGGTAACAACACTAGAGTCTTTCTGGTGGATTTATGGATTCACTCTGAGATATATGCATCCTTCAGCTATGGTGTTGCCTGTGCATTTAGAAAACCAACATCTTATTCACTTTAGAAGGGATCAAACTCTTGCACATTGGTCGCTGATCCTCATCTTTGGAGAACTTTGCTACTGAATTTTCAGGCTCAACCGGTATGATGCGAACTGTAGGTGTCTAAATTTGTTGTATAGAGAGTTTCTAGAATAGTATGTGTGGAATTATTATTCACGTATATGGGCCTGGTGGTTGAAGCAACAACAGTTCTTGGTCGGCTCGTAACAGTTTAACCAATGTAAAGAAGGCGATTCTATGAGTGGCTATTGTTCAACAGTATAAGGGCGCCTCCGTCTAATGAATATCTACGGACTGTTGGTGGCCCTGAATATGCCATGTTTCGGGAGGCGACGTTACAATTGGGCTGCTTGAAAGCAATTCGTACATAATGGAATGTTGGAAGAGGCTGCTGTGCATCAGGTTTCTTACAGCCTGCAGCGTCTCTTCACGATCATTCTTATGTACTGCGTTCCTAATGATCCTGTCAATCTGTGGAATGCATTGAGCATCATTTGTCCGATGACATTAGAAAGCAACCAGGCATGACGATGTTATTGCTCGGGGTAAAGACTTTGGAGTCTATTCACTTTATTTTGCAGTCCAGGTAAAAGTATAAACGACTATTCGTTGATGCCTGATATAGTGAAGTTAATAGAAGAGATCAAATTTTCGACGAAGTGTGCTCGGGATAAGGCATTCAAGGTGTCCAATAGTGATTTGCTTGCAGAAAGTAAGTTGAACACCTGTCAGCGCCGTGCATTTGACTTGTGGTTTCTGCGCTTAGGGATCTACATGTGTGGATTTCTTACATGGACCTTTATGTGGGTGATCGGAAGGATTTTGTTAGAGAAGAATTGTTTGGTCACATTCGGTACAAGGGGAAATAGTGTTGTCGGTAGCCACTTCTGGTGTTGCCGCATGGTTGCACACAGGAGGGGCGTACAGCTCATTCTAGGTTTAGTTTCACATACTGAATCAAGGTTGAGAAAAAGAGTAGCCTTGTTAGATTGATCAAATATGTTAAAATAATTGTGTGGGATGAGGCTACAATGGCTAACAAGAGTATTATAGTGTCCCTTGATAAATTGTTGCGAGATGTTTGTGAGTCTGATCTTTTTTGGGGAAAAGGTCGTGTTATTCGTGGGGGGACTTTAGACAGACATTGCCTATAGTTGTTAGAGGATCTCGCGAAGATATGGTCGCTGCCAGTACAGTAAGTTTGTGTGGCCATCAATTTAGAAAATCAAATTAGAAGTTAACATGCGTGCGCGTGTGGATCCGATTTATTGATTTCCTCATGTATATTGGTAATGGCACTTATCCGTGTGTGGTGGATGATGTTGTGTAGCTTCCCCATCATTTATAAATTCCATTTTGGATCCTGAGGAATCCATCAAGCATCTTATACATCGTGTGTTTCCATCATCATTCGGTTGTAATGACAACCCATTGACTCTTATGAATCGTGCTATATTAACACCAAAGAATTGTTGTTGACAATATAAACTTTCAACTTATTGAAATATTCCCTAGAGTGCCCCATGAGTATTTGAGTTTCTATAAAACTGATAACCCATCTCAATAGGCTGGCTACAAAGATTATATAATTCTTTTCTGGTGTTGGCTTGCCTCCTCATAAGCTTGTTCTAAAGGTGAACTACTCATGTTATGTTGCTCAGTAATTTGGATCTGTCTGAATGCTTGTGCAAACGGCGCCAAGTTGATTGCCATCATCTTGGTCCATGTTTATTTACAGCTGAAATGGCAGTTGGGGATTACAGTGGTTGGCATGTTGTTATTCTAGAATACCTCTGCAGGGTTCTGATAGGGCATCTTCCATTACGCCTCTGCTTTGCAATGACTATTAACAAGGTGCAGGGCTAGACTTTAGACTACATTGGCATTTATTTGTGGAGGAGTCTATTTTCTCTCATGGGCAAACTTTGCGTTGGTTTTTCTAGAGCCGATCGTCAGCGAATGTAGGGTGGTGGTATGTGCTGGTTCTGATTCCAAAGTTGAGCTCCCAACATTTAATACAAAAAAATAGTCTATCCTAAATTTATTCGTCTGTCTTCGCCCGATACCATTGTTGGATGATATCTTTGGCCAATCCAAAATTTAAATTTGTGATGTCATGTTCTCTTGTTACATGCTGCTTCTGCTATTTTGTATTGAGCTTTTTGATGTGTTTCCACTAGTCTGATCGTTGGGTCGAAAAATGTGTGTTGTGTTTGTTGTCTGGGTGCTACTGCTATTTATCTAATTTTTATTATGGTGGTGTTAGTCCCCGAACCTGGCCGTGGTTGTGTGTCTTATTATTATAGTTTCTGTTTGGTACAGAAGGCCCTGCTCAATGATAGAGTGTGCCTCGATGTGGTACAAGAGTTCCTTTGCATCTTTGTCTTTTGTTCTTCATGTTTCTTCATGGATTGTCGTACCTTCAACGTATTATTATGTGATGTTATTATATTAAGGATTTCTTCAGTGGGGGCGTGTCGTACCTGCGGATTGATTTAGTTCGACATTCATAATAGTGAAGATCAAGGAACATCGACAAGTCATAGCTCCGGAACAACGCAGCACAGTAGAAGCAACATAGAAATGAGAAATAATATTCTGGGTAGTAGTCTCATCGTTTGTCCTCTTTGAATTTGGGGACCAAATTCTCTAGGGGGATTGTAACACCCTACATTTCGGCTCCTAATGTTATAGAGGCTAAGGTAAGAGTTATAATTAACGTTAATTAGATTTATAGTTATTCGATTTTAGCCATTCGTGCTTGACCATAAATATTTTACTATTTGCTATATAGCTAATATTATACTCTATCTATATGTGAAATGGGCTAGTAGTATTATAAAATTATATAGGCTATTTTTGTGTAGATAATCTAAAGCTTATATGCATAAAATAATTTATTATATATATGACATGAATGTAAAGTATATGAGTTATCATTTTTGGCTTCGTTATATGTTTGTAATTGATGTTCATTGTTATGATAGTTTGTTTTCTTCAATGATTGGGTCGATACGTGTGATCTTGTTTCTTTTTGTATTCTTTCGCTGTAGATCTTTCAAAGATAAAGGTAAAGAAAACCGTTAACCTACCCACGGGTCATTCGGACTCAGCCTCCTTTTTTCTTCCTATTCAGATAAGCTTAATGTTGGATTTGAAGGGAGAAATGTGGAGTAAAAGAAGCATTGGTTCGTTGCTATTAGAGTTGGGAGTTATGTTTGGGATGTACAATTTGGTATATATATGTTTTGTCTTTGAGACCTTTGATTGATCGAGTTGTTTTGACTTGCATAGGATTAATTAGAATTTATGTTTATTTGGAATGTAAAAAAATTTATTTGAGCAGACAAATTATTCATATAGTTCTGACGCTTGGCGCTGGCTTGAGAAGGGACGATCAACTAGATTGAGCTAGCATTGCGGTGTGGCGGGTCACTCTAAGTTGGTGGGGTGCTACATCATGTGTATGTTGCAATTCACTGCACATGGAGCTCAACATATAATCTCTTCTTACTTGCGTCAAAGATCTAATGAGTATGCCAAAAGAACAGATTCATCCTCGTGGACCCCAGGCCTTGGTGGATGATCCAGCTCAAGCATATATCAAATGATTCATCATTGAGGACCGTCCTCAATGCCTCGATCCAATCAAAGTAGTTTAGTCCCAGTGAGAACATTTTTTCTCAAGCAATACTTTCAAAGGGTTAGTCATAGTGTGAAGAAAAATCAACTGCGATAAATACCAAGATTTACGATTAGATGCGTTATTATGTATTTCAAGTAAAATCAGGATTTTAAAGTTTACTTGACTCCCAAAATTTTTCTCAAAATATTGCACTCCCACTGCAATAATAAAAAACCTCGTTGGATGGGTTTCATAAGTGTGATCGAGGTTTCTCAACGATCTAAACAAGTTGTAACCTTATCGACATATGTCTTTGTAAGACCTTTTGGTGATGTCATACATCAATTGCCTCTAACTGATGATTCAATCATCTTTAGCTCATGGATCACTGAACTGCAACCGGATTCGATATAAAGATGGTGATCCATCTGACGTTGTTTTCCCATCAACATCTTTCAGTCTAACAATTTAATCTCGCTTGCAAACCTTATTCAATATATGGGGCAAAATTCGTTTCGACATGAAGGCATCAGATGCAACTAGAGAAAATAAAGTCACACGTCGTGATGCATGACCCCTAATTCCGAGACGATACCATGTACCCTAGGCGAAACCCATCTTCTAAGCTTGATGGAGAGCTATGACATCCAATGCCCCTTTACTTACTCAGTATCTATAATGGGAAGAATTACAACTATAGTCCATATGAGGGTATCACCATCACATAAAAGGAGCATATAAACAAAACACATTTGTGACAGATAAGTCTAATTATTTAATATCAACTAAATCCAATTTAATTGAATATTTAAATTCATTTAATTATTAAAAATCAATCAAAATGAACTTGGGCCCACTAGAGTTCAAATGGTTGCGTGTTTGTATAGACTTATGAAGTTAATGCTTCGACTTCGTCAGATCACTTTCCTCTTCCATTTATTCGATCAAATGTTGGAGAGTTAGGCGGGTCCGAGCACGATATTAGTGTCCTTCTGGTTATACTCGGGATACATCAATCGTTATCTCCCCGAATATCAATAGAAGACCCCTTTCCATTCCCTTTTGGCTCCTTTGGCTTAAAGGCGCATGCCTTTGGTTAATTGGGCAACGCACCGGCTACTTTTCAAAGTGTATGATAGTATATTTTTCGCGATTATTTAGAGAAGATCCTAGAAGTCTTCATTACGATTTTTCCCATTTTAGTGAGACTCCTTTTATACCTTTTTAGATATATTGCTACTCATTCCTTAAAATAATGCAGTGCAACTAACGTAGTTTTTAAATTGTGCATAAATGCCATTTTAAGGTAATGATTATAGTTTTAGGCCATGTGATATCTTCTAGGGGCATTGAGGTTGATAAAGCTAAGATTGATGTTATTTCTCTTTACCTTACCCCACCACGGTGTGCGGGAGATACGCTCTTTTCTTTGCCATGCAGATTTATAGGCTTTTATCAAGGATTTTTCAAAAATCTCCATGCCGTTGTGTCGACTCTTACAGCAAGATGTGGCGTTTGAATTTGGAGACATGTGCAAGAGGCCTTCAACAAGCTCAAAGAACTCCTTACAGCCGCCCCGTGATTAGACCTCCAGATTGGACATTACCGTTTGAGATCATGTGTGATGCGAGCAACTATGCCCTTGGGCGCTGTTTGGGTCAAAGGGTCGGGAGAGTGGCTCATGTGATTTATTATGCCTCCCGAACTTAAATGATGCTCAAGGGATTATTCGACAACAAAAAGGAGTTACTATCCATTGTCTTTGCACTTGAGAAATTTCGGTCTTATTGTGTTGGCACTAAGGTTATCGTCTACTCCAATCATGACGCCCTCCGCCGACACTTGTTGATGAAAAAGAGACAAACCCGAGCTAATACGCTGGATTCTCCTTTTACAAGAATTTGACTTGGAGATCAAGGATAGAAAGGGCCGAGATTTAGTTGCCGACCATCTAAGCCGAGTAGTCAAGGAGAGTGATACGCTTCTATTGCAAGATTTCTTCCCCGATGAGAAACTCTTTGGCATTTCTAGTGTTACTCCATGGTACGCCGATTTAGTCAACTACTTGGCCACCAAAACGCTACCACCAGAGCTCTCCAAGGCCAAGAAGGACAAGATCAAGAGTGATGCTCGTTTCTACATCTGGGACGACCCTTATCTTTGGAAGCATTGCTCGGATCAAATCATACGATGATGCATCCCCAAAACCGAATGTGAGTCTATCCTAACTTTTTGTCACTCTTATGCATGTGGAGGCCATTTTGGTCCTAATAGAACCGCTCGAAAAATTCTTGAATGTGGATTTTTTTTGGCCTTCCCTTTTTCGTGATGCATACATGTTTTGTAAAGTGTGTGCTCGTTGTCAATTTACCGGGAATGTTACCCGTAAGAATCAAATGCCACAAACGTCCATCTTTATTTGTGAAATTTTTGATGTGTGGGGCATTGATTTTATGGGCCCATTCCCGAGTTCTTTTGGTAACTTGTATATTTTACTCGTCGTTGATTATGTGTCAAAATGGGTGGAAGCCAAAGCCACCCGGACTAATGATTCCAAAGTGGTTGCAGATTTTGTCAAATGTCACATTTTTGCTAGGTTTGGCATACCCCGTGTTTTAATCAGTGACCGAGGCACTCACTTTTGTAATCGAACCATTGAAACATTGCTTAAGAGATATGCCGTGAAACACAAGATATCCATCGCGTACCATCCTCAAACCAATGGTCAAGCCGAGGTCTCCAATCGGGAGATAAAGTCTATTCTTGAGAAAACGGTGAATCCGAATAGAAAGGATTGGAGTGCCAGGCTCGAGGATGCCATATGGGCATATAGAACGGCTTATAAAACACCAATTGGAATGTCTCCATACCGACTTATTTTTGGCAAATCCTGTCATCTTCCGGTAGAGTTAGAGCATAAAGCGTTTTGGGCTATCAAGCAATGCAATATGGAAATGGATAAGGCGGGGGAACATAGAAAGTTGCAAATTCAAGAATTAGAGGAACTTCGGAATGATGCCTATGATAACTCTGCCATTTACAAGAAAAAAACGAAGGCGTTTCATGACAAGATGATTTTAAGGAAATAATTTGTAGTTGGACAAAAAGTGCTTCTTTATAATTCGAGGCTTCGTCTATTTCCGGGTAAGCTACATTCACGATGGATTGGCCCATTTATTATTCTACAAGTTTTTCCTCATGGCGCGGTTGAAATTCAAAGTCTCGACACGACAAAGATCTTCAAGGTGAATGGTCACCGTTTGAAGCCTTACTATGAGGGATTTCAAGTTCACGATGCACCGAGGGAGACTACTACTTTGGAAAACCCTCCTTCGTCCATTTAAGCCTTATGGTAATGTCGAGCCAACGACGTAAAACAAAAGCGCTCCTTGGGAGGCAACCCAAGTTTTCTTAGTTTTCTTTTCTTCCTTTCGTTTTGTGAATGTTTTATTTTGTTGTGCTTTGTTCTCGAGGTTTTGGGCTTGATGTCTTAAGCGTTTGGATGAAACCGGGATGAAATTGGGTTCCCCCCCCCCCCCTCCCCCCAAATCCCCCTACTCTTTTAAAAACCCCCCAACTCTTTTAAATCCCCCTCATCTCCCTCACTCACCACACCTTATCCCAAACACCATATCCCTCAACTCTTTGAATTCATTGCTTTCATCACATCTCACTCACATTTCTATCATTTTCCACCTACATTCTATTACTCACATACCATTTCACAAAACTTTGATGGAATTTTGTCACATTTCAAAATTTTTCACCTCACACACCACATGTTCGATACATTGCCCCAATCAAGGTAAGTGTTCTTTTTGCTTCTTTTTTTGTCAATTAGGTGGTCTTTTTACTTCTTCATTACATATCCTATAACTCTCTTATGACAAGAAAGTTGCATTTCACTCTAATCTTCCTTGACATTTTTTTTGTAGGTTAGGTGATTTAGCTTGTTTGTAACAATTTGGTGTGAGCTTTGTGGTCTCATTGGTGTTTGGGATACTATAATTCGACGGTTGTGGGTGCCATTTGAGATATTGGGGTTCCCGTTTGGGCACAGTGTGGTTCATTTGGAGTGGTACGACGTCTCTAGTATGTTGGTTCGTGTCACTTGAGTGTGCAATGGGTCGTAAGAAATCAAAAACTACTGGTGCATCCACATCTTATCACCAGGACATCATACCTTCGACTATCACTCCTACCTTCATGACCGATGCGGCACAAAAGCGGTTTCACGAGTTCCTTTGCAACCGAGCTATCCTTCGAGAACGGAGTTTGACCGTAACTCTTGGACGTACACCTCACATCATTGCCTCTCGAAATTGGGAGGCCTTCGTTGAGCAATCTCAACCGGAAATTCTTCCACTTGTGCGCGAGTTCTATGCTAACATTCCCGATCATTCCGGTTATAAAGTCAAGGTTCGCGGCATTGACGTTCCTTTTTCCAACACAATCATCGCCAAGCATTTGTCGGTGGAGTACCTTTCATATGATGACTACCATAATTGGCAACCGCAAGGCGATGAATGGGACACTATTCGGACTACTTTGTGCACCCCCGAAACGCAATGGACCATCTGAAACAACCGCTATCACTCTCTTCCCTACAACATGCTCAAGAGTGAACTTAAGCTTTGGTTTCATTTCATTGCTGCTCGTCTTATGCCTACCACCCACGTGAGTTCCGTCACGGTGGATCGTGCTTGCTTGTTATATGCCATATGGACGGACAAGTCCATCAATGTGGCTAAAATTGTTGAAAAGAAAATCTTAGAATGTGGCCGAGCGCATACTACGGAGTTATTCTTCCCATCATTGATTACCAAGCTTTGTTTCGCCAAAAAGGTCCCGGTAGAAGACTTTGAAGAACGTAAAAAGCCCATGCTACCACTCGATGATCAAAAGTATCTCACTTTTGCGGACCCGGATAACCCGCTCCCCATTGAACCGGCGAACGATGATATCCCATTGCCTCGTAATGCCTCCGTCCGGTCATGTATGTGCCATCTCGAGCATCGTATGGACCATTTAGTTCAACTCCAAACTCATCAAGTTGCCCAATTTAATCATCAATCCACATTTGTTTCATCAAGCTTTGAGGAGATTGGTTGGCGTTTATCATTCATTGCTAGTCACAGTGGTGCAAATCCCGACCCTTTCCCACCAATGCCGGCTTTTCACTCCGTTCCACCACTGACTGAGTCCCATGCCCCGGATGACGCGGATTTGAACGAGTAGACAACCTACTTCTTAGGGGAGTTTGCTTGTTCCTTTGTTTTTAATTTTTTTTCTCATCATTTTGAGCATGTTTCGTTTTGTTTTCGGTTGTGTGCGTGTTTGTGCTTGTTCGTGTTTGTGTTTGTTTGCTTTTTTTTTGTCGATTTTGTGGGTTTATCTCTGAAAACCCTCACGAGACTTCACTCGTCCTTTAGGGGGCACCTAAAGGTTTAAAAGTCTTGTTGCATACGCTAAATGCAATCGTGGCTCCTACGAAAATGCTGTTTTTCATTGAGGACAATGCTTTCTTTCAGTGTGGGGGGGCAGTTTGTAGTTTTGAGTCTTTTATAGGCTTTGATTATTTTCATGCACCCTTGGGATGTGTTAATTGTCATGAGATAAAAGCGACATAAGTTAGAACCGTTTGATTGTGAATGAGATAGACATATTATAGTTGTAATCACTTGTTTCTTGGGCTTTTATTGATACAATGATGTAACTATGAAGTAGAATTGCGGGTTTTTAGTAGACTATGACAACCATGTGAGCTATTGAGCCTTTATGTTTATCAAATTTCGATGAAAATCTTCTTCTTTCTTTCAGTGTGTGTATCTTCTATGTTTTTGTAATGCTAGAACTTGCTTTGAACCACGTCAAAATTGCATTGATATGTGCATATTTGAAGATGATAAAGGCACTTAGGATTTTAACCCACTTAGCCTAAAAAGCCTACCTTATGCATTTTCATCTCTAGTAAACCCCTTTGAGCTTTTGGCGGTTTTTTTGGATTGACCCGATTTATGAGCTTTTCCATTTCTTTGTTCTCTCTTGATTTACCCGTCCAAAGAACGAGTAGAGCTAGAAGGATTTATTTCATGAGTAAAAAAAAAATGGCATGTTGAGAGATAGTGTGGGGGTACTTTTGATGAATGTAAAGAATGTTATGCAATTTGTGGGAGAGAAGAGGTTGAGTGCTTTTAGTTCTTTGTCGATATATATATATATAAAAAAAAAGACGAGAATGAAGAAGAAGAAGAAAAAAAAAATGAAAAAAAATGAATGAAAAGCAAATGTTTGATGGAAACATGAGCAAAGGATTTGTTGTTGTTAGGTGTTGGGTCCTATATATATCATTTACCCAAGTTTATCTCAATGCTCTACTAGTTTCTTGGACTTAGCTTTCTTATCCTTTGTTTTTCTACCCGAGCCTCAACCCCGTTACAACCATATTGAAGACCTTTTGATTCTTATGTGCGCATTTCTAAAGTAGTGGAGATTTTGGTGTATAAGCAAGCCTATGGGAATGCATTTACATAGAAAGATTTGAGCGAAAAACACATTATCCATATACACTCAAGTGTTTGGAGAGGATTGTGAGAAAGTCTACTAATTTCCCAATATTTCTGCTCTTATTGTGATCATCTTGTGAATATTTGATAAAGTTTGCAAGTGAATAATAGCTATAATGTGTGCCAATCTTTTTAGTGTTTGACCATGGTGGTTGTCTCATGTCATTTTTATCATTTATCTTCCATTCTAATGAATTTGAGAAAATTATGCTTATCTTAGTCATTGCTCAAGGACGTACAATTGGCTAAGTATGGGGGTGTTTGATAAGTGTGTTATTCTCCTAGAAATCTCGTCTAATTCCAATGTTTTTATGCAATATTCTTTTATAATTGCTTGTTTAAAGTCATGATTTTATCTTGTAGGATGGTTGGAGCTTTTGACGAGAAAAGATGTGGAATTGGTCGAGATTGAGAGCCCCAAATGAAGTCGGGAGGTTGGAGAACGACCAAGATGAGCGAGAAGGCCTAAAAACGTACCCGCAAGCTACCAGAGCTCGGGCTGGAGCAAGAAAAAGGCTTGCTTCAGCACGAGTTGTGCGAAACAACTTAGCTCGTGCTGGAGCAAGCAAAATGCTTACTCCAGCGCGAGCCCTTGTGGCCTTAGCTCTCGCTGGAGCAAGAAAATGTCTTGCTCCAGCGCCATCAGTGCGTGGCTTCAAAGCTCGCGCTGGAGCAAGACATTATGCTCGCTCCAGCGCAATTCTCTCGGATTTTACCCGATTTCTAGAGCTATAAATGGAGTTTTAACCTATTTTGGATACATCTTTTGCCTCCCCCAAGTCTTGTTCTCTTTGTATTTTTGCATTTTTGGAATTCTCTAGCTTTGAAGATGACATTTAGAGGCTAAAAACCTCATCCGGGCAATTGTAATTCGAAATCATCATCTTGATTTGTGAGATTGTTGTTCTTAATATAATTTCTTTGTTGAGTAATTGATTTTCTTGTTTCCATGCCAAGTGTTTGATGAAATGCTTAGCTTAGACGTACACTTTGTTATTGTATTTCATTTATCCATTGCTAGTTAAGATTAAATTGCTATCAATTAGGATCTTGCTTAGTAGCAACTAGGGATTAATATTGATGAATGATTGATATTAGGTTCTTAGGGGAAAATCAATGTCATTAGATTTAATTCATGCTAGGTGGATTGAGTATTGATGTTAACTCTCTTTTTGTGATTAATGCTTCTCCGTAAATGAATCGAAGGCCTAGTCTCTAGATGTATTTTAGGAGTTAGAATTTATCGATTGGCTATCCGTTGATAAATTACGCTTAAGAAAAGAGCAAGATGTTCATATGCTTTCATTGTTCCTCTTAGTTGGCTACTCAACTAGAATTAATCTTGTGTATCTATGATCAAATCGAGAAGATGATGGGTAATTACAATTGACCGGGCTTTACTTTATTGATTCAATTATACCATTTAATTGCTTTCTTTATAATTTTCATTTGCTTAGATTCCGTACAATTGCAACCAAACCCAACAATTGTAATTGATCTACACTCTCTTGGATCCGACCCTTGCTTACCGCTATTGCATTATGTATCAAGGTAGTATAAATAATATTTTTGGTGTGCTACGACACGCATCAAATTTTGGCGCCGTTGCCGGGGAGTATTGATTAGTTTAATTGTTTTATAGCTTGTGTCTTTGTTTTATTTTTATTTTTGTTGGTATTTTCTGTTTATGTCACGATTCTCTCACGATTTACCATTTGATCCAGAAATCAAGAGGACCTTTCATAGGCTAAGAAGGGAAGCACAACAAGCTAACACCGAAGAAGAAGAAATGGCAAACAATCGAAACAATCGCACTCTTAAGGAGTTGGCGACACCGAATCTCAATTATCAACCTTTATGCATTGATTACCCCGCCCTTGATGTTGCTTTTGAATTAAAATCCGGTTTAATTCACCTCCTCCCCACTTTTCGTGGTTTTACAGGTGATGATCCTCACAAGCATCTCAAGGAATTTCACATGGTATGCACTTCTATAAAGCCCGCCGGGATATCCGAGGAACAAATCAAGCTAAGGGCATTCGCCTTTTCTTTAGCGGACTCGGCCAGAGATTGGCTCTACTACTTACCATCCGGATCAATCAACACATGGAATGAGATGAAACGGGTATTTTTAGAGAAGTACTTTCCGGCTTCCAAAGCCGCCAATATCCGGAAAGAGATATGTGGCATCCGACAAATATCCGGGGAAACCCTCTAAGAGTACTGGGAAAGATTTAAGAAGCTATGTGCGAGTTGCCTCATCATCAAATTAGTGAGCAACTGCTCATACAATACTTCTATGAAGGCCTGTTTCCCACCGAGAGGACTATGATAGATGCCGCTAGTGGAGGGACCTTAGTTGATAAAACTCCCGAAGCCGCCCGGTTATTGATTGCAAACATGGCGGCAAATTCTCAGCAATTTAGCTCCCGACATGAGCCTCCAACAAGTAAAGTCAACGAGGTTACATCTAGTTCACTTGAGTTTGAAAATTAATGAGTTGACTTCACTTGTTCGCCAATTAGCCGTTGAAAAAGTTCAACAAGTGAAAGCTTGTGGGATTTGTGCCAATGTGAATCATCCCACGGACATGTGCCCTACACTACAAGAGGAGCCAACCAAGCAAGCAAATGCGATTGGAGGATTTCCCAGACAACCCCATCAAAAACATGACCCTTACTCTAACTCTTACAATGCCGGATGGAGGGATCACCCGAACTTTAGCTATAGAAATTCAAATGGTCCCAACTATCACGGGAATAATCAAGGATACAATCACGGATATAATCAAGGATCATCACCGCCTTTCCCACCTAAGCCACAAGTCCCTTCTCCTAGTTCAAGCTCCAATTCCAACTTGTCTTTAGAAGATATTGTAAAGGCTCTTGCTCAAGACCAAATTCAATTCAAGCAAGAAACAAAGGCAAGTTTAAAGCATTTAGAGACTCAAATGAGTCAATTGGCCACTTCGATGAGTCGAATTGAGGCCCAAGGTTCGGGAAAGTTACCTTCTCAAACAATCAATCCTAAAGAAAATGCAAGTGCAATCACATTGAGAAGTGGGAAGGAAATTGAAGTACCACTCGAGACACCACCGGTGCTTGATTTTGAAGAGGAAGAAACCTGTTTTCCCAAGTAGGTTTAAACAATCGAAGAAAGAGGAGAAAGAGAAAGAAATCTTGGAAATTTTTCGAAAGGTGGAGGTGAATATACCTCTTATCGATGCAATTCGCCAAGTACCCCGCTATGCTAAATTCCTAAATGAGCTTTGTACATCAAAACGCAAGTTGAATGGGGATTAAAGGATAAGTGTGGGGGAAAATTTCTCGGCGGTTCTTCAAAGGAAACTGGCTCAAAAATGCAAGGATCCGGGTATATTCACTATTCCATGCAAAATAGGTAACACTCGTTTCAATAAGGCTATGCTTGATTTAGGTGCATCCGTTAATGTCATGCCACATTCTATTTATGCATCTTTAAACCTTGGACCCTTAAAAGAAACCGGTGTGATAATTCAATTAGCCGATAGATCTAATGTGAATCCGGAGGGTGTGGTTGAGGATGTTTTGGTTCAAGTGAATGAATTGGTGTTTCCTGAGGATTTGTATATTTTGAACATGGAAGATGAATCATCTCGCAATCCCACCCCTATTTTGCTAGGTAGACCTTTTCTAAAGACTTCTCGAGCAAAAATTGATTGTTATGATGGTGCTTTGTCTTTAGAATTTGATGGTGAGATTGTTCGGTTCAATATTTATGAAGCTATGCGATATCTTGTCATCATCAAAACATCTAACATGAAATTTCCTAACAATTTCCCCCTTTTTGCTGATATCAAGACTCTCATAACTCTTTTATAATTTAAGAGTTACTTAAAAGAAAAGGCCCAAAGGAATATAAGTTAGCGTTTGAAAAGTTAGTAAAGTTAGATTAGCTTCAACAAGAATTTTCTGCGTTAAAACATTCATTCATTGAAAGAATTTAAAGCATACATGTTTTACATTGAAGGAAAACAATAAATAAAAAGGATAAAACATAAAAGGAAACCAATCACTTTTTCTGTCGCTTCGCTCTTTCTTCGCCTTGTAGAACTTCTAACGCTAAGTCCAACAAGAGACGATCAATATCGATCATTGTCGTATGTTGAACTTCATCATAATCATGCTTATGAAGTCTGGCGCTTTCATTTAGTTCTAACAACCTTTCTGTCCAGTCCTTTGGTGGAATACCAAGTTCGTGAATTAAGTCATGATAGATATCTCTTTGTCGATCATTTGACGGTCTCTAATTGATAGTTCGTTGTAGTGGTCCGGCATAGGCAGGAAATCCCATACTTTCTAAGAACTCGGGGTCCAATTCTGGAAGCTTGTACTTTCCGAGATAATACCTTGGCTTTCTTTTCTTGGATAGCATTTTCTTAATGCTTACTAATTCTTCGAACAATGAACGCCACTGTTTATTATCTGTCTTGCAAATCACTTTGGACTTTTCTTTATCTTCCCCCTTCTTGACATTATCAAGGGAGGTCTTGAGTTCAGCGACATCTTGGCGCAAGAGTCTAACTTCTTCGACGAGAAGAGCAACCTGTTGAGCGACACTCTGAGCGGCGGCATCGGATGCGGCGTGTCTTTCAGTATCGGCCAAGGCGCTCTGAGCTAAGTGACGGTTGAATTCAGATGAGAGCTCAGCGATAAGGGGTGATATGCTTTGCATGATAGCAATAGTGCTTTTATTTGCAGCTTTTCCAATATCACGACTCCCTGTATCCGACACTATGCGGATATGTCTATCAGCAGCCTCAAAGATCTTGGAGTAGGAACCCTCAATGTTGGGAAGTGAGTTCCGGACTGCTTGTTTGAAGTCTTCCATCAGGGGCACACCTTCCAGTAAAGCAATCCCTGAAGTATAATAGTTGAAGAAGTCCAAAATCAAAGGCATGAGCGCTTGAGCTGCTTCTTTGTCCACTGGCCTAATTAGCGAGATTATCTTGGACACCCATGTGGGGGTTCTTGAAAACAATCTTGTTTTGGCGCTAAGGATAAAAGGACTCGTCCGAACGATCGTTTGAATTGAAACGCTGAAGATCAAAGTCAGCTTTGTTGAAAACTGGACGACGAATATACTCAAAGCGTGATCGAAGACGCTCCAAGTTATATAGTCCTAGATTGGCAATACGCTCGAAGATTTCAAACTTGAGAGAGAAGGTTCTCTAAGACCAATGACCCAGAGGGGGCCAAGGGCTTCCATCACATGCCTTGGACTGATCAGGATAGATTGCGGGATAAAGAATATAGCGTCTTCACGCTCTTCGATACTTAGTGCAAGTTGCACACCTTCCAGTAAAGCAATCCCTGAAGTATAATAGTTGAAGAAGTCCAAAATCAAAGGCATGAGCGCTTGAGCTGCTTCTTTGTCCACTGGCCTAATTAGCGAGATTATCTTGGACACCCATGTGGGGGTTCTTGAAAACAATCTTGTTTTGGCGCTAAGGATAAAAGGACTCGTCCGAACGATCGTTTGAATTGAAACGCTGAAGATCAAAGTCAGCTCTGTTGAAAACTGGACGACGAATATACTCAAAGCGTGATCGAAGACGCTCCAAGTTATATAGTCCTAGATTGGCAATACGCTCGAAGATTTCAAACTTGAGAGAGTTGGACATATCGGGCCGATGGAGAGTTGTTTGAAATTGTATTTCCAACTCGGCAAGCGTTTGAGTGTCTCGTTCTCTGGCGGCATAATAAAATTCAACATCTGGAGTATATCTGCGCGGGAAGAAATCGATGACACGAGGAGGAGGTCCGGTTGGCGTAGGAATAATGGCAATCCCTTCTGTTGGGATGGGGGCCACTTCTATCGACCGCTCAGCGTTCAAAGTCGCTTCACTGGCTGATGATGTTTCAGTGTCAGGAAGGGCTTGAGATGCTTCCTTAGCGATATCCACAACAGTTGCCATATCCACATCCACTTCAACTGGAATCTCGGATGAAAGAGGGACATCAGCGATTGGTGCCTCTGGAGGTACATCTTGAGCTGATATATGTAAGCGATTGAGAAAAGCAAGCAAAATTTCCACTAAGTAGAAAGTTAGAAAAGACTAAATCGCTTACCCTGAGGAATATCATCGACTATTTCAGTCGCTTAATCTGTTTCTTGGACAGGTTCCTCAGGCTTTGGAACAACTTCTTCTGGATCTAAGTCGAGAAAAGAAGTTATAGGATCAGCACGAATGGGAATATCTAATTCTTCAAAGGTGTTGAGAAAATATTGAATATCTGCTTCACATTGTACTGAAAGAGTTTTTATCCTAGCGTTAGAGACATAGAAACTAACGAGGATAGGATATACTAATTTGCTTAGAAAATACTTACCCTGAACACTAGAAAGCCTCTCAAATTGAGTAGCGGCTTGAGTATCTAAGCTAATTTCTGGAACAGCGTCAGAGGGAGGAACGCTCACTAACTCTCTAAGCGCTGGTTTCCCTGAAGCGCTAGAGGAGGCTATGGGAGTAGAAGAGGAGTACGTCTTCGTGCAAGTGGTACTTCTTCTTCTACTACTTCCTCTTCCTCGGGAACGAAAAAGATAAACGCTGGTGGAGGCGATGGAGATTTAGGAGAGGGAGAAGGAAAAGGGATCTTTTGCTTCTTTTTGGGCTCCGGCTTCTTCTTCTTGGGTTCAGGCTTCTGTTTCTTTGCTGGCTTGGATGGCTCAGCGACTTTGAGAGCTATCTTTCTCTTAGGTCGCTTGACCACCACTTCTTCTTCGGATGAAGAGGATGATGATGAAGAGGAAAACGCTTGATCTTCATCATCACTAAGAACAACTCCTAAAGCACGAAGAGGAAGACGCTTGATCTTTTGGAAAAGCTACACCACCTATCTTCCTTGGCTTTTGCAGCTCACGGATCATTTTCTTTCCGTAGAATTTTGTCGCTGGAATCTTCTTGCCAGAAGAGTTTGTATAACCGCAAGTGCTACGAATACGACTTAGCACAATCCCTTAAGGCTTGGGATTCACCGACTTGGCCATCGCTGCCTTGAAGCGATTAAAAACGTAGAGAGACCAATTTACCTTTAATTTGGTCAGAATGGCCACCATCATCTTGTAATGTATGTTTGTAACTTTATCGAATGTCCCTTTCCTGCATTCGATCATCTTTGAGCATATATCCGCGAGAATAACATATTCACCCTTCATGTCGTTCTTCTTGAAGTTCGGCTCGTATGCAGTAACAACATATTCTTTCTTGACCAATTCCCAGACTTTTGTAGCATCTCCGAGATTGATGTGTTCCACCTCAGAGCCATCATTGGGTAGAACCAACAATGAAGAAATCAAGGAAAGGGTAAGAACAAAAGTCTCTTTAGCGAAGGGGAAGACGCAGGATATTTAATTTCTGTCTTCAGAAATCTGGGCATTGTTGCAAAAGTGAAGAGATTCATCTTCAAAGTAGTTGAAAATAGTAGTGATCATATCTCTAAAACCAGATTCTTGAACGAGTGGAAGAATCGTTTGAAGAGGAAAGTTCTGGTTATCAAACAGATAGTCCCAGTTAACCAGAAATCTGGCGTTAACAGTGACTGGTTTTTCAGCATGGGAAGTTTTTTGGGTAGCAGACTTGGATGATTTGGAAGATTTTGAAACTTTGGGTGCCATTTCTGAAAGTTTGAAAGCTTTCTGAGAGAGAGAAGTATTTGCCTTGAGAAAGATGAAGATTTTTACAGTAGAGAGAATTTGTGAGAGTGATAAAATCTGACTGTAAAGACCTCGAAGAGTTTAAGTAGAGGCAAAAATTAATTTTTCAATGGCTATGATGTTGACACATGGACAGTCAAAGAGTTTGAATTTTGAAAGGAGTCAAATCTGATACGTTTTAGGAAAATACGGATGCAAAAAGTGCGGTAAAATAGTTTATTAGTTACCAAAAAGAGCGAAATTTTGGGATTCGCAGTTAACAAATTAATTGAAAAACGTTTGAAAAGATTTGAAATTTTCTGCGTGAAATACACGCGCCTGATAGTACACTGACACGTAATCAGACTCGTGCAGACCTGAACTGTCTCGGTTTTAGATAAATGTCAATAACCGTCAGTTTGATTTGATAGACACGTGTGGGTAGTTATCAAATCTAATCTTTTATACTTATCCACACGCTATCCTTTTATCGATGAAAACTATGCATGATTTTAAAATAATTGTCTTAGCGTTATCGTGGGAATTTCTTTAATGCTTAAGACTTTTAGAGAACAAAATTTAATTTTGTAAAGTTTGTGATAAAGTCAATCGCTTGAATTTATAAATGACAATTTTATTTAGAGATTGACTTCGTCATGCATAAAGATAAGCGCTCGTGATTAATGCATATAATTTTTTTAAATTATTTTTTATCACAATCACTTATAAATTGTTATAAGTACAATTTTAAAGTTCCCCCTAAAATTGATGACTTATTTCAGATTTTGTCAAAACGCTTTAGACATAAACATAAGATGGATTCCCCCTAAATTATATGCCTATTTAAATATGATGCTTTATGATTTAAGCGTTTAAATCAATCATACCTAATTCACTTCTCAAAGTGAGAAAGCGTTGTTCGTTGAGCGCTTTTGTGAAGATATCTGCCAATTGTTTGTCAGTTCCAATGAAGTGCATGGAGATATCTTTCTTTTGAACATGTTCACGCAAGAAATGGTATCTAATGTCAATGTGTTTAGTTCTAGAATGAAGGACAGGATTTTGGGTCATAGCTAAAGCGCTTTGGTTATCACAATGGATTAGGGTAGGACCTAGGATAATTCCATAGTCTCTAAGTTGTTGCCTCATCCAAAGAATTTGTGCACAACAGCTCCCAGTGGCTACATATTCTGCCGCAACGGTAGAAGTCGCTATGGATTGTTGTTTCTTACTATGCCACGAAACTAGTCTATCACCTAGAAATTGACATGTACCACTAGTACTTTTCCTATCTATTTTGCATCCTGCAAAATCTGCGTCTGAATAATCAATTAGTTCAAAAGGAGAGTCCCGTGGATACCATAAGCCCACATTTTGTGTGCCTTTTAGGTATTTAAGGATTCTCTTGGCAGCATTTAAGTGTGATTCTCTAGGATCAGCTTGAAAGCGTGCACACATGCATACCAAAAACATAATATCCGGTCTACTAGCGGTACGATAAAGAAGTGATCCAATGATATCTCTATAGTTAGTGATATCAATTTTCTTCTCACTTTCATCTTTATCTAACTTAAGCGTTTGGCTCATTGGAATTTTTGAAGATGATGCATTTTCCATACCAAATTTCTTAATCATATCTTTTGTATATTTAACTTGGTTTATAAATATTCCATTAGGGAGTTGTTTAACTTGTAATCGTAAGAAGAAAGTTAAATCACCCATCATGCTCATTTCAAATTGATCGTGCATCATTTTCGAAAATTTCTCACACAATCGCTTATTTGTAGGACCAAATATAATATCATCAACATAAATTTGGACTAAGAGAATATCTTCATTATGAGTAATGTTAAATAACGTTGTGTCAACGCTGCCTTTTGAAAAGCCTTTACCTATAAGGAAGATAGAGAGAGTGTCATACCATGCTCTTGGTGCTTGTTTAAGGCCATAGAGTGCCTTATCCAGTTTACAGACCATACTTTTGCCATGGTTGTTGATGAATCCTAGAGGTTGCTCCACATAGACTTCTTCTTGGAGTTTACTGATAAGAGGTGTTTTTACGTGTTTTTAAAACCGTAATTCTTATGATTTGGATTCACTTATTGCTTAAATCATGTCACATTTGCATTTAATAGGTGTGTCAAGTGAATACAGGTAATAAATGAGAATACATGAAGAAAAGGGAAGAAAAACGATGTACAAAACAAATTCAAGCATGTTTTTCAACACCTAGGCGGTTTATGCATCTCCTACCACATTCGAGCGATAATTCCGTACATTTTGAGACCGACTTAGACAAAGTTTCCTTCTACAAAGTTTTAGATGTATGTCTTAGCTTCAAATGGGAACTTGAAACATCCAAATCGGAGGTCTATAGAGATAATTGTGAAGGAAATACGATTGCTGCGCCGAACAGTGAAGTACATGTGCGAAGATACGCCCCAATGCCCTCCTAGTCATGCCTAGGCATGGATAGTCCGAATGTTACTCCTTTTTCAGCCTAAATTCCAGCCTTATATGATGGGTAAGAATCACTTTTGGCCATAATTCAGCACATGTGTTGAGGGGTTGTCATAAGTGTGTTTCTTGGTAGATTTACTTTATGGGCGCCAAATCAGAAACAACCTCCATGTTGAAACGTAATTTAGGTATACTTGGAGACCGAATTGGACAACATGTCCTTCTGCAAAGTTGTTGATCTATGTGTTAGCGTCACATGGGGACTTGAATCATCCAATTTGGAGATCTGTGGAGAAGTTTATGAGGAAAATACTAAGACTGCGCTGGAAAGCAAGAAAATGGCAGCATGCATGTGTTTTGTTGAAGTTTTCACATGGTTATGCTTGGTGGAATTCTTAATGGCCGAAATTTCAGCATTTTTTAGCTGGTTGGAATCTTAAAAGCCAAACTTTAAGCATCACCTTAGGTGGAATTCTCATTGGGGAACTTTAATGGGAATTTTTAATGCATACTTAAGTGGAATTTTGGCTATAAAAGGAGGGGGAACCCATACTCTTCATCATTCACTATCAATTTCAGATTCTTGGAGGAGAGGAGGAGGAGGAATCAGTCCTCAAGCTTCATTCATCACCATTCTTCATCATTCTAAGAGGAGAAAGCTAGGGATTGAAGGCTCAACTTCAAAATCCATCATTATTCACTTTTGAGGGAGTTTTTATAGCCTTTTCATTTCATTCATGTCTATGACATGTGTATTTATTCATTATTGTTTTTCATAATATCTATCATGAACTAAATTCATAAGACTAAGGCCATGTAAGGTCAAATTGTGATATATGCTTATAATAGATGATTGTTGAGGTTATACTTATATTGTTATGTGATGTGAATTGTGTTTTTGTCTATCTTGCATATACTTGATCACTATATGTTAGAATCTTATGCCTAGGTTAATATTTCGGGAGAAAATTGACTTAGGGTGCAAGAAATTCACATTATGACCCGTAACTAATGAGGAATTGCCCTAGACATAGGTAAAGATTCCCGGGTGAAGTTGTTCGATTCAAATCGAGTGAACTCTAGTACGTTAATGCATGTTTAGTGGTTAGATTTCCGGATAGGAATATTTGGGAAATCACGATCTAAGCATAGGAGTTTATACGCGAGACATCGGTTATTCTCTACCCTCGGAGCTCTCACCATAACAATATAAGCGTAATCCTTCAACGAGAATCTTTATAAGTATAATTGATCAATTTGAACCTAGCATGTGCCTTAGTCTCCCTTTCTATTTTGTTTTAAATCATTTGTTCAACCTTGTTCTTATCTTACGCATTTCACACTCATTTTACCTTTATTGTTTTGATCTTTGTTGTTATAAAATCTTAAACTAGAATTCAAGTCCTTGTGGTTCGACAATCCGGACTTCTCGTCCACTTTTATTACTACACACGACTAGTGCACTTGCTATTATAGCACGTTAGCTTTTAGCGTGTCAAGTTTTTGGCGCCGTTGCCGGGGACTTGTTCATTTTAGTTTTTGATTTTTCGTTTAAAGTTTCATAATTCTTAGTTCTTCGTTTATTTCTAACCTTTCTTTTATTTTATTATTCTAATTTTGTTTTTTGTGTTTAATTGTTAGGTGTAATTTGTGGTGCATGACCCGCTCTTCTAACGAGCCTCTATACAATTTTGAGCCGGAGATAGAGCGTGTTCTTCGATCTAGTAGACGCACTCGAGAAATGGCCGACAATCTAAATCCAAATGGGAATTTTCCCGACATAAATCTCCCGAAAAACAGGGAATGGTTGCAAAATCTATTCCAAGCTATGCAACCGGCACCTCCTCAAAGACTTCCATCGGTCCGGGAAAGTCTACCTCCAAGGGTCCACACTATACCGGGGCCCGTAGTCTTTCCAAATTTCTTTACACCAAATTATCACATTCCGTCACACATCTTTAGCATGGTGCAAAGCGAACCCTTCTATGGAGAGCCCCATGAATCACCTCATGAGCATTTGGAGACTTTAGACGATACTCTCATGACTACCCAATTTCATCCACGGGATCTCGATGCAATTCGTCTAAGAGTCTTCCACTTCTCATTAAAGGAAAGGGCGACCATGTGGTACAAATCTCTACCACCCCAATCCATCACAACATGGGGACAATTGGTCGATGCCTTTTTGAGCAAATTCTTTCCACCCTCCAAAATCAATGAGCTAAGGAGCAACATTAAGGAGTTTAAGCAGGGGAATCATGAGTCCTTAGCCGAGGCATGGGCTAGATATAAAAACATGCTCCGAAAATGTCCGGATCACAACCTAAGATTGAGCGAGCAAGTATTACGATTCCATGATGGAGTCCGTTCGCGCATCCGAAATAGGCTCAATGCCGGCGCCGGTGGTGATCTCCTTGGGCTCGATTGCCAAAGTGTGTGGGACAAGATTGAGCAATTAGCCCGGGAAGATGAACTCTATCCCGATGATGAAGAAGTCACACCCACCAGAAAAATTGGTTGTGTTCAAGAAGAAGTTGCTTTGGAAACAATGGTTGGCAATGTTAACTATGTTGGAAATGCCAATCGACCTCAATTGAATTTTCATGTGCCCGAAAATTTTCCAAGAAGGCCAAATCCAGCACAAAACGCTCATACCGGTATCTATCAAGCACCAAGGCCTTCATTCAACAACAATCAAGCTCAAAGGCAAGGCAATCCTCATGTACAAAGGCAAGTTAGGCCTCCCACAACCGATGAACGTCTCGATGAGAAAATAAAGAAATCAGATACAGCAATCAACGAACTCCGTAGTATGATGAAGGATTTGATGATGGAGATGAAGGATATGAAGACACAAATGGGTCAAATGGCAAGGGCGATCAGCGAGAGAGCCCCGGGAACTTTACCAAGTGACACGGAAAAGAACCCGAAAGAGCAATGCTATGCAATTACCTTGAGAAGTGGCAAACATGTAGCAAATGATGTTGTTCGCACATCGGCGCCCGAGCGCCCAGACAGCCACGCCCAGACAGCCACGCCCAGGCGCCAATTGCTGCGCCCAGGTGCCACATCATGGTTCTTCCGAATTCGGCTCTTCGACTCCAATGCATCCACCCATCGAGGTACGCCTCCCCTTTCCCAATGGATATAAAAAGAAACAGAAGGAGATGGATCCGAGTTTCCCCCAAATCTTGCCTATATTGCTCAACACATTGCCAACAAAGCTTCAAGATCCCGGGAGTCTTACGATTCCTTGCACTATTGGGCCCTTATCATTCGACAAGGTTATTTGTGATTCGGGAGCTAGCATCAACCTCCTTCCGTATTCTCTTTTTAGGAAGTTGGGCCTTGGCAATCCTAAACCAACTGCAATGAGCCTCCAACTCGCGGATAGATCAATCAAGAGGCCCAAGGGGATAATTGAAGATGTTATTGTCCAAGTTGACAAATTCTATTTCCCGGCCGATTTTGTGGTTCTCGAGATGCATAACGACATTGATGTTCCCTTGATCCTAGGAAGACCTTTCCTAGCCACTAGCAATGTCAAGATTGACGTGGGAAAAGGTAAGTTGACATTGAGGGTAAGAGATGAAAAGGTGATATTCGATGCTTATACAAACATGAAACCATCCATGGATGATCTTACTTGTTTAAATGTCAATGCTATTAACACTTTACTTGATGAAAAATGTGCAAGTGGCAAAACTAAGGGCACTCTTGAGTTGGAGAATGAGGTCCCCAATGAGAACCAAGAAAAGGTGAGAGAGGAGGATTTATGCATGAAGTACATTCCACCACATAAACGTGTTCATGAGATCGATAAGACAAATCCGGCACGGAGGGCTAATCTCAAAACACCGAGTTATGAGTGGACGCGAGTGAAACATGAGAAAGAAAGGAGAAATGACAAGGATATTGTCATTTTGAATGGCCCACCTATTTGAACCTCAAGGAGCGTAAAGTCAAGCTAATGACTTTAAAAGAGCGCTTCTTGGGAGGCAACCTAAGTTTGTAAGTTTTCTTTTCTTTTTGCTTTCGTTTTTGTTTTGTTTAGTTTGTTTCTTTTTATTGTGTTCAAGCATGCACTTTGGGCATGTATGTTTTTCTTATGCTTGATGGTTTAAAAAGTTGAAGTGTTAGATATGATGCACATTTGGACCCCACCTTTAGAGATTCTTATTTTACTCGATAAGAGGAGAAACTTTGTAAGGATGCATTGGAAGCTTAAGGATGTTCTTCAATATCCTTGGTTGTAAGTGTTCTTTTACCTTTGTGTATGCATGTTGTAACAACATTGGGGACAATGTTGGATTTAAGTTTGGGGGTAGAAGAGTATCTATTTTGAATATTGAAAATGCAATCCTAATTTTTAACTTGAATTTGGGGAAAGTTTGTTTGATATCATGTTTATATGCTTCTTTGTTGAGAAAATCAAGCATGAAAAATTGTTAGTCCTTCCAATTGATGGATTGAAATTGATTGACTTGAAAAAAATGGCATGAATTTTTGAAATAATCTGAATTTAATGGAATATATATATATCTTTGAAATTGCTCATGGAGACCTTAGACTAGAATTGATTCCTTAGATGATTCACAATGCACTTAAATCGAAGGTAGAGGAGTTGAGAGGATAACCATCTTGAGACACTTAAGGAATTATTCCCAGAAATATTAACTTAGATTTCTCATAAGGTTATAAGTTGAGTAGTAATTTTATATGCTAACAATGAATTGGAAAGGTTGAATTTTGGTATGACCAAAAGTGGTCAGGCTAATACGTACCGGAGGTGAAAAGTTTCATGCCTATATACTGTACTATTATGCTAATTTGAGCTATGCTCAAGCCAAAAGAAGTGAATTGTTTAAAAGATCTAGTTTTATTTCGTGGCCTTTGATACTCAAGTGATTAAATCCTTAGGAGTGTCTCTACACTTAATTCCCTAAAACTATCTAGTTTGGGAGTCATTGGTCTAAAACTTGTTACATGGGTGTCATAGAAAGCCTAATGGAATAAAACATTGCACATGATCTAGCCTTAATGAAGTTTAATGGAAATTCCATATGAATTGAATGTTGAATATTTGAGATAATGAAATTTAAATGGCTATGAGATTTTCTATAATTCTTGTGCCTTGTGTTTGATCAAAAGTTGATAGATATGGGATTAATGTCCAAAATTTGGTAAGGATGCCTCTCGACTATAATACCCTAGATTTATTTTTCACTATACCCTAGGGAGTCGTTTCAAGTATTGGTGTCACATGAGCAAAAGTAGTTGATATGTATATATATATTTGTGAACTTTAAAAGGTTGATTTTATGCCATTCATTCTTGTTGATCATATTGAAATGTGTTGATTCGGTTGGGATTGAAAATTTGCTAGATTTTGTGGGTATATCTTATGCAAACCCTCACGAGACTATAACTCGTCCTTTGAGGTAACTCAAAGGTTAAAAGGCTTGTTGCACCCGCTAAGTGTAATCGTTTACTCCACGAAAGTGAGTTAGTTAGTTGTTTTGTTTTCTCCCATTGAATGATGTTGGTCTTGCCTTATAGCTCTTATTGCTCGAGGTCGAGCAATTGATAAGTTTGGGGGTGTTGATAAGAGGTGTTTTTACGTGTTTTTAAGACCGTAATTCTTATCATTTGGATTCACTTATTGCTTAAATCATGTCACATTTGCATTTAATAGGTGTGTTAAGTGAATACAGGTAATAAATGAGAATACATGAAGAAAAGGGAAGAAAAACGATGTACAAAACAAATTCAAGCATGTTTTTCAACACCTAGGCGGTTTATGCATCTCCTACCACATTCGAGCGATAATTCCGTACATTTTGAGACCGACTTAGACAAAGTTTCCTTCTACAAAGTTTTATATGTATGTCTTAGCTTCAAATGGGAACTTGAAACATCCAAATCGGAGGTCTATAGAGATAATTGTGAAGGAAATACGATTGCTGCGCCGAACAGTGAAGTACATGTGCGAAGATACGCCCCAACGCCCTCCTAGTCATGCCTAGGCATGGATAGTCCGAATGTTACTCCTTTTTCAGCCTAAATTCCAGCCTTATATGATGGGTAAGAATCACTTTTGGCCATAATTCAGCACATGTGTTGAGGGGTTGTCATAAGTGTTATTCTTGGTAGATTTACTTTATGGGCGCCAAATCAGAAACAACCTCCATGTGGAAACGTAATTTAGGTATACTTAGAGACCGAATTGGACAACATGTCCTTCTGCACAGTTGTATATCTATGTGTTAGCTTCACATGGGGACTTGAATCATCCAATTTGGAGATCTGTGGAGAAGTTTATGAGGAAAATACTAAGACTGCGCTGGAAAGCAAGAAAATGGCAGCATGCATGTGTTTTGTTGAAGTTTTCACATGGTTATGCTTGGTGGAATTCTTAATGGCCGAAATTTCAGCATTTCTTAGCTGGTTGGAATCTTAAAAGCCAAACTTTAAGCATCACCTTAGGTGGAATTCTCATTGGGGAACTTTAATGGGAATTTTTAATGCATACTTTAGTGGAATTTTGGCTATAAAAGGAGGGGGAACCCATACTCTTCATCATTCACTATCAATTTCAGATTCTTGGAGGAGAGGAGGAGGAGGAATCAGTCCTCAAGCTTCATTCATCACCATTCTTCATCATTCTAAGAGGAGAAAGCTAGGGATTGAAGGCTCAACTTCAAAATCCATCATTATTCACTTTTGAGGGAGTTTTTATAGCCTTTTCATTTCATTCATGTCTATGACATGTGTATTTATTCATTATTGTTTTTCATAATATCTATCATGAACTAAATTCATAAGACTAAGGCCATGTAAGGTCAAATTGTGATATATGCTTATAATAGATGATTGTTGAGGTTATACTTATATTGTTATGTGATGTGAATTGTGTTTTTGTCTATCTTGCATATACTTGATCACTATATGTTAGAATCTTATGCCTAGGTTAATATTTCGGGAGAAAATTGACTTAGGGTGCAAGAAATTCACATCATGACCCGTAACTAATGAGGAATTGCCCTAGACATAGGTAAAGATTCCCGGGTGAAGTTGTTCGATTCAAATCGAGTGAACTCTAGTACGTTAATGCATGTTTAGTGGTTAGATTTCCGGATAGGAATATTTGGGAAATCACGATCTAAGCATAGGAGTTTATACGCGAGACATCGGTTATTCTCTACCCTCGGAGCTCTCACCATAACAATATAAGCGTAATCCTTCAACGAGAATCTTTATAAGTATAATTGATCAATTTGAACCTAGCATGTGCCTTAGTCTCCCTTTCTATTTTGTTTTAAATCATTTGTTCAACCTTGTTCTTATCTTACGCATTTCACACTCATTTTACCTTTATTGTTTTGATCTTTGTTGTTATAAAATCTTAAACTAGAATTCAAGTCCTTGTGGTTCGACAATCTGGACTTCTCGTCCACTTTTATTACTACACACGACTAGTGCACTTGCTATTATAGCACGTTAGCTTTTAGCGTGTCATTTACCATTCAAGAAAGCACTCTTCACGTCCATTTGGTACACCGTGAATTTGTTGAATGCGGCAAACGCTAGAAACATATGAATCGCTTCAAGACGGCCTACTGGGGCGTATGTCTCATCAAAATCAATACCCTCTTCTTAAGAATAACCCTGAGCGACTAGTCTGGCTTTGTTTCTTATAACAATGCCATCTTCGTCCATCTTGTTCCTAAAAACCCATCTAGTCCCAATAACTCCTTGATGAGTTGGCCTTGGTACTAGCGTCCAAACCTTGCTTTTCTCAAATTGGTTAAGCTCTTCATGCATTGCTTCAACCCAACTTGAATCACTGAGCGCTGCATCCACTTTCTTTGGTTCCATTTAAGATAAGAAACTTGCGAACATGGCCTCATTAATTGTAGCTGACCTAGTTCTAACAGGTGCTTCCATATCTCCAATTACTAGCTCTGGTGGATGGTCTCTAAGCCATTTACGGTCTGGTTGGAAAGGGTTGAGAGACTCTTGGTCATCAATCGCTTGATCCCTATTTGTCTCTGGTGCAGTCGCTTCATCATTCACAGTTCCAGTTTGCTCTTAATGATTATTCTCTTCATGATCATCAGCGTCATCATCACTATCATCATTTATAACCTCACGAGTAACCTTAGGAATAGGCACAAAGATCTCATCATCAGCGTCATCATCACTATCATCATTGAGGTTAATTTGTGACACTTGTTGGGCAAGATCTTCAATTTCTACATCATCAGGATTAACCTTACTCAGTTCTTGGTTAGCATCAACAAACACAACATGAATGGATTCTTTAACCTTCGATTTGATCTTATTTAGGATGCGAAAACTCTTTCCATTCTTGGCATAGCCAAGAAAGATTCCCTCATCCGCTTTAGGATCAAAACTCTTTAGGCTGTGGGATCCATTATTATGAATGAAACATTTTGAACCAAATACATGAAAATATGAGATGTTAGGCTTACGTCCCTTCCACAACTCATATGGAGTCTTCTCATGTTGCTTGTTGATCATACACCGGTTCTGAGTGTAGCAAGCTGTGTTGATGGCTTCGGCCCAAAACCTTTGGGGCAGCTTAGACTCTGCAAGCATTGTCCTAGCGACTTCTTTAAGCGTTCTGTTCCGTCGCTCAGCAACTCCATTTTGTTGAGGTGTTCTAGGAGCAGAATACTCATGAAGTATTCCAAAATCTGTACAAAACTTCTCAACAAATTGGTTAGTAAATTCAGTTCCTCTATCGCTTCTAATTCTCGTCACTTTTAGATCTTTTGAATTTTGCAATAAACGGATTAGCGCTGTGAGTTTGAAACTAGTTTCATCTTTGGTCGCTAGAAATTCTACCCATGTATAGCGAGAGAAATCATCAACGATTACTAGCGAGTATATTTTACCAGTAACACTCATGATTTGAATAGGACCAAACAAATTTAAATGCAATAGTTCAAGAATTCTAGAAGTAGATAGACATGGTTTCTTTTTAAAAGATGATTTAACTTGTTTACCCATTTGACATGCATCACATAAGCGATTCTTTTGAAAGGAACCCTCAGGTAATCCCTCTACAAGATTTAGTGATATTAACTGAGAGATTGCCTTAAAGTTGAGGTGATTCATTTTTCTATGCCATAACCAACCCAATTCATTTTGACTTTTAACAACAAAGCATGTGGGGTTGTTATCAAATGTAGAATCCCAATCCACTAAATACACATTATTTGTTCTTTATCCTCTTAATTTAGTAGACTTAGTCTTAGCGTCGTTGACATAGCAGAAGTCACTTGAAAATTTAACATCAAAGCCTTTATCACAAAATTGACTAATGCTCAACAAATTACGCTTAAGACCCTCAACAAAATATACATCACTGATCATGATGTTCCCCCTATGCATGATACATATACCTTTGGTTTTACCTTTGGAGTTATCACCGAATATAACTTGAGGACCGTTGGTTGTACGATAGTTGATCAAGAGATACTTTGAGCCAGTCATGTGCCTTGACGACCCACTATCGATGGACCAAACTGAAGTATCGATGTTGGCTCTAGGTACCTGTATTTAAAGGGCAGTTCTAATTCTTCTTAGTACCCATGTTGTTTTGGGTCCTTCAACGTTAGTAGATTTGGTTTGAATTAAAACTTTCGGAACCCATATTTGCAATGTCTTCATTACGGGAAGATTGGCCTTCTTGGGTTTCGGTTTGTGTTGTGTGTGCTTTTTGGGTGTATAGTAATATCCTCGATTATAATAGTAATCATGATCGTAATCATAGTCATAATCATAATTATCATAGTATCGATAATATGATCTTGACTGTCTTGGATATTGACGCTGGTATTTCCTTGTCGCTGGCTTGGGTTGCACTTTTGGTGCTGAACGCTTAGCGCTTGATTCACAGTGTCCAGGCTTACCTTTAGCCTTTTGAGCGTTTGGATGAACCCCTTTTTGTGAATCATTTGCTTTGGCTTTCTCATTGGGCCTCGTACCATTGTCGCTAGGTTCATTTAGCGTTTGACTTTGTGAACCTTTCTCAACAAAGAAAACACCCTTTTCTTTGTTGTTTGCCGTAACATTAGATTTATTTCGTTGTTTACCGAATTTATTGTTTCCTAAACCGGTATTTTCACCATATAATCTAGTTACCTCAGTCACATTATCCAACTTTCTAGAAGCTTTTGATAATGATGAGATGAGCTGCTCTGATTTAGCAAGTCTAGTAATCAAATCAGCTTCTCTCTTGACTATTATATCAAGATCGCTTTTCAATTGAATAAGCTCACTCTCAAGTGATTGGTTCTTCTCAATGCATTGTTGTTGAACTTTGAGCATTACTTTATCTCTTGTGATTGATGAGATAATAGCGAGATCATTTTGATATATTTTGGCGGCCTCATGACAATCTTTATAATATTCATTAACTTTGTCAAGTAATTCATCATAAGAAAGAGTATGAGTTAATTCATTGGTTACCTCTGGTAGCGATTTGTCAGACACTTCATCTTCTCTTGCCATGAGACAGATCAACGCTGAGTCGCTTGTAGGCTCATCATCACTGCTTTCATCTGATGATTCTAAGTCCTCTTCAGGTGCGGGAAATGGTTCAGATTCCGCTAGCAAACCTTATTGGCGAAGGTTGCTCCAGAATTGGTTTCTATTCACATAGTCTTGCCTTGTGGGCTTAGACACATTTGGATAAGGGCAATTTACCTAGTAGTCCACTGGTTTCCTGCAATTATAACACAAATTAGTTTTCATTTTTTGTTCAGTGGATAATCGCTTTGATCCAGCTGGCGCTGAGAGATTCTATGTAAGCGATGGAGGCGGTTGATATGGAACTAGCGCAACTGGTTGAGGTGCTGAGTACACTGGCGCTTGATACGCTGGTGCTGGGGGAGGAGTTTGAAATGAAGTTTGTGTAATAGGATTTCTTGTTTCATATCTTAGAAATTTCTTGAATTTCTTGACTAATAAGGCCATTTCCTTTTCTTCATTTGAATCCACTGGTTTAACCTCACTAACCGCTTTACCCTTATTTTTGGTGGTAGCAATTAAAGCTCCTGATTCAGTCGCTGAAGTTGTTGTGTCGCTGACTTCACCTAACTCGAATTCGAATGACTTTAACTCTGAAAACACATGTTCTGGAGTAAGAGTCTCCAATGTTTGTGATTCTCTCATAGCAACTATCTTGATCAAGTATTTACTTGGAAGACTTCTGAAAATCTTATTGACCATTTCCTTGTTGGTCAATTCTTTATCTAATGACGTTAACTCGGTAATGAGCAAGGTGAATCTTGCGTCCAATTGTTCTAGTGTCTCACTAGGCTGCATTTTGAAATGCTCGAATCTTTGCATGGCTATGGAGAGCTTGTTCTCCTTCATTTGTGTTGAACCTTCACACACAATGGCCAACTTATCCCATATTTCTTTGGAGGTTTTACATTGCTTGATCTTGTTGAACAATGCATCGTTATCTCCTAACGCTAAGTAAAGTGCACTTCGTCCAACATTATCCAGATTAGCTCTTTTTCTATCCTCTGGCGTCCATTCTATCTTAGGTTTCTCGACATAACCATCTGAAGTAGCCTCGGTCGCTCCAGGGGCTTGAGTTACAACTTTCATAATCTGAATGGGGCCATCTGTAATCACATCACACATTTCATTATCGCAGGAACATAAATATGCGAATGCTCTAAGTTTCCAAGAATCATAGTTTGATTCTACCAACTTAGGCATTTTTTTAAAAGCCATAATGAGATGTTTTACAGAGAGATTTTAAAAGCGATTAAAAAATATATATATATTTTTTTAAAAAAAATGGATCTGAACAAGCAGTTATGCTCGGAAATGCTCAGATTTCTACTTCAACCGCTCTGATACCACTTGGTGGTCCCAAGTGGCATACGAAAGGGTCTAGAAGGGGGGGGGTTGAATAGACCCTGAAGTCTTTTTCGACTTCAAAAAATTCGTATCACTTTAAAGGTTTGAATGCTTTTGATAACTGAGCGCTTGGGTCAGACGCTTCAGAAAAGTTAACTTAGACTTAGTGATTTTAGCAATTTACCAAAGTAGGGCAACGCTTAGATGGCTTAATAAGGGTTAGCACAGCGGAAATGAGATTTAGTGTTCTTTTAGTTAATTTAATCGCTTTACACTTTAACTTGTCTCTTTAAAAGATAAATGATGTAATAATAATAATAATAATAAGACAAATAAGGTAAATGACACAAGATATATAAGGTTCACTGGGTGGTGTAATCCCAGCTACGTCCTTCTTCTCCTTTTTCACTTGGAGGAATTTACTAGAATGATTTTCGAAGAGTCACACAGAATCTTCTACACGATAGTAAAGGGTGAAAATGATCTTGGGCTCCTTGATCACACAGACTTCAGCACCAATGAAGATCGTCTTCTTCAAGCTTCTCTCACTCAGAAATACTGCCTGAAAGGGTTCAACAACTTTTCTCACTCAGATGAAAAGTTGAGGTTTGTCACTAGGGTTTTGTTTGTTTTTGAGAAGATCAAACAACTTGGAATATCTTAGTTGGAATTTGAATTTCTTCTTTGGAAGATGTTTGAGATATTTGTGACTGTCTGGAATGTAGATAAAAAGCTTGAAAGATTTGGCTATGGAGTTTTTAAGCTTTTTCTCAGCAAGTTTTTTTTGTGTCTGTACGTAATTGTGTCTTGTAAAAATTGTATATCTCTTTTTAGGGTTTGCTAAGGTAAGGTATTTATAGGCAATTTCTTGGGATCTGTCCGTTGGACACATGTAGGAGCATGCCTCTCACGGGGCGCGTGAGTATACCTTTTCTCTGACATTTCTGAAAGTTCGCTGAAGCCGATTGGACGGAGCAGCTGAAATTCTTAATCTTCTGACAGTCTGGTCAAAAGGTAGCTTGTCCACAAGTCACACTAGCTTATCACAATTAATGTTCTTATCAGGCTTTTAATGCATTTTGAATTTAATTCCCGTTGGAAATAAATGCCCGTTGAATGATTGCATTTAAGTCCTTCATGATTTGAGGATTTATTTCAGGTGATTCTGATATAAGTCGCTTGAGGGATTTCGAGCGCTTGATCCATAAATCCTGAAATGAGATCTTTTAGCATTTGACAGACGCTAAGAAGAAAATCTTTATCTCCGGTTGACTTCAGATGCTGGTCTTCAACTTCTTCTCTAATAGACACACCTAGAATTCTACTAGCGATTCAGTCACTAAGACTTAGTCTAAAGTCTACAAAGATAAAAATTACAAGCCTATAATAAATTACAACTTTCAAACGCTTATACATCATTCTTTGAAAAATGGAAACTTACATTGTATTTTTGGGTTCTAACATTAAATCCTATCTTGTCATCATCAAAACATCTAACATGAAATTTCCTAACACAATTTGACATTTTAACTCGGTAAGTGATTGGCTCAACCCCTCTTTATATTTTCATCAAATTTAAGGCCGTGTGGGGCTCGTGCTATTTTTTGATTCAATTATTATTTGTTGGTGAGAATTGGAATTGTTGAAGTTGAGGGGCTGTGGTGTGTTTAATTCGTGATGTCTTGCTCAATTTGTATTGAGAGTTGTTGTGGCGTGGTTTGTTGTTGGGTTTTGATTGTTGAGGATTGTTGCTGTTAAATCTTTGGTGGGGATTAGTGTATCAGTTGAAATGGCTCAAACAAAAGGTAACAAAGCAGGAGAGGGGTCGTCAAAAGGGAAAGAGCCTGTGGTAGAATCCGAGGTATCCGAGAGTGAAGAAGAAAATATCACCCTTGATCCTCGGTTTGATGACTTAGAGGTTCAAGCCGTCTTTAGGATGTTCGGTGTACGGGCGATACAAAAGGAAAGGCCCATATTGATTCAGAAACCTTCGGGAAAGGCTCTGCTTAGGTTCCACAAGTGGCAACCATTCCTCGAGGAGCGCCACAAGATTAACCCGTTCTGAGTACAGGAGTTTTATGCTTCAGCAGTAGTCAGTCAACGAGTTAGGCAACGCACGGGCGGATATTGGGTTCCATCTGCAATGACGGTATGGGGGCAAACTGTTAAATATGATGAGCAGGCTATCCGAGAGTGCCTTGGTCTCTAACCGAGGCCACCTGTTTGTGCTTATCATTGTTGGTACAGAATCACTACCGGGCTGTAGAGAGTTTGTTCTTCAGGAAGTGGCAGAAGAGGGAACAGTGTGGGTGAACAATACCATGTTTAATGCGTCTGGCTTGAAGACTGAAACAAAATTTTGGTGTGAATTTGTCCGACATTGTATAATGCCAAGCATGAATAAATCCGAGGTGTCCAAGGATCGCGCCATTCTTATCTATGCCATATTGCAGCAGATTGAGATTGACATTCTCCAGCTTATCTCTTCCGCCTTACAAACCCAGATTAAGCGCTTATGTGCAGAGTTATCTGGGGATAACTCCACTGCTCCTTCCAAGAAGAAGACACCATTTATCTTTCCATCACTTATCAGCAGTTTGTGTGAGAGCGCTTCAGTGGAACAATACACCAGGATGGCTCGCCAGGCTAAGGGAAACAAGAGACCTCGTCCTCATCCAACTAGTGGCGAAGGATCGAGTACGCAGCCACCGATGTCAGCTCCACCACAGACTGATTCAGAGTTAGGCCAGATTCGGTTGGGACAATCAGTGATAAGGGCCAATATGCAGATGCTCGCTCAGTTCTAGAGGCAGTTGATGATAGCTTCTCTGATATTTCAGCTGGGCGACCAGCTTTTGACAACCCTACTGATAAGAGTCGTTTTTACGTGTTTTTAAGCCCTTACGTTTATGTTTTAGATTCATTTATCAGTTTATTTATGCCACATATGCGTATAATCTATGTGCTTATTGAGTAAACGTGGAAAATCACTGCAATTGACTTAAAGTGCACAAAAACACAGTATTTCAGTGTATTTTGAAATCGAATTTGAGGAAGTTTTCTTCTACAAAGTTGTAAATCTCTGTCTTGGCTTCACGTGGCAACTTGAATCATCCAAATCCGAGGTCCGTGGAGAAAGTTACGAAGAAAATACAATTACTGCGCTGAAAACCAAGAAAACGGTTCAGACTCTGCATCAGGCGCCTAGGCGCCACTTCACCCGCGCCCAGGCGCCAGTATTACCACGCCTAGGCGCCCGATTCTGAAAGGGGCGCCTAGGCGCCGTTCTGTCCACGCCTGGGCGCCGTATCTGCACCAGTTTCCACGTTCGAGCGATATTTTCTTATTTTTAGAGACCGAATTGGATGAAGTTTCCTTCTACAAAGTTGTAGAACTATGTGTTAGCTTCAAATGAGGACTTGAATCATCCAAATCGGAGTTTTTTGGAGAGAGTTATGAAGGAAATACAATTACTGCGCCAGACAGAGGCAAATACTCCCAACATTCTGATTTGGGCGCCCGAGCGCCATAATTCCCGCGCCTAGGCGTGGCCACATCCGAGATTTGATTCCTTTCAGCCAAAAGATCATCATTTGATGGGGGAATGGAACATTTAAAGCCAAGAGGTCATCACATGTATGGGGGGATGTCATAAGTATGTTTCTTACTAGATCTACTTTTGGGAATTTTATACTACTCACTTTAAGAGTAGTGGAGGGGACACTAGGGGGGACATACACATGAGGGGCTGATTTGTGGTGGTCTTCTTAAGGGATCCTAAGGGGCAATTGACCGATCAATCAAGGGGAGGAGAGGGAGAGAGGCATTTTGGCCATCACTTTTCACTCATCATCATTCATCACCATTTTCTTCATCACTTTTGGAGGGGAACAAAGAGGGAGGAGCTAAGGATTGAAGATCAAGAGCAAAGATCCATCATCAATCAATTGAGGGAGTTTTAATTATTTGCATTTACATGTTTATTTCCATGAGTATGTATATGTTTGTATTAGATTTTCTTAAAGCTTTGATGAGAGGCTAATATTGTAGAACTAAGGCCATGTGAAGGCCAAATTTATGAATCAATATATGTGAAGTTGCTCTTTGTATTAATTCTCCTATTGCTTTGTGTGTTAATTCTATGCTTTTATTCCAATCATGTGTTTGATCACCATATGCTTGCTATCTTGCCTAATCTAGTTGTTCGAGAGAAAATAGATTAGGGTGCAAGAGAATTAACACATCATCCGAAACAAATGAGGGATTGCCCTAGAAATAGGTAAAGATTCCCGGGTGTTGTTAGCCGGATTCGTTCGGGGAAGCTCTAGAACGTTAATGCGTGATTTTTGATTAGATTCTCGGATAGACATATTTAGAGAACCGTCAATTAATCATAGGATTATTATGTGCCGAGACATCGGGTAATAGTTAATTTAGGAGTTTCCACCAAAGCAATAGGAGTCTAATAATTCGAAGAGTAGTTCATATATATTGACGAGTAGATTTGGTTGTAGCATGTGCCTTAGTCATTTTATCATACGTGAGATTTAATTCATAGCTTGTTCCCTCCTTTGATCTTTCGTTTACTTAATTGTTTTCCTCTTGCACTTCACTTTAATTATCTTATCTTTATCGAAAATCATAAACTAGAATTCAAGTCTCCGTGGTTCGACAACCCGGACTTTTAGTCCACTTTATTACTACCACGACTAGTACACTTGCTATCAAAGCACGTTAAGTTTTAGCGTGTCAAGTTTTTGGCGCCGTTGCCGGGGACTTGTTTATTTTAGTTTTTGATTTTTGTTTACATTTTTCATAATTCTTAGTTTTCGTTTATTTCTTGATTTTCTTTTATTTTCGTGTTTAGTCTAATTTTGTTTCTTGTGCTTAATTGTTAGGTTCGATTTGTGGTGCATGACCCGCTCCTCAAATGAGCCTTTGCTTGATTTTGTTATTTTTATTTTGAACATGTGCTCCGGGTTTGTAGATGAGTTCGAGAGATGGCGGACAATATCTATCAACCAAATCCGAATGAACGTTTCCCGGATATGAATTTACCGAAGGATCGGGAGTGGTTACAAGGCATTCTCCAAGCTATGCAACCGCCTCCTTCTCAACCACTTCAGTCGGTCCGGGATTGTCTACCATCCAGCGTCTTTACCATACAGGAGGGATATCATTTATCCCCGACTCTGGAGGAACGAGAATGGGTTCGACAACTCCTATACGGCTTACAACTCACACTAGATGATTTGGATCAGCCGAAAAGTATGAAATTGGTACACAAAGCCATTGATGCTTTGTATGAAGGACCAATTAAGGAGGCTCTAATGATCATTGAGGAAATGAAAAATGAGAGGATTTCTATGAAGGTGTCATCGCCTCAGCGTCGCCCGCCTAACATTCAAGCGATACCCGGCCCCATTTTTATCGAAGAATTGATATCAAAGAAGCCGACGTTGAAGGAAAGGACGCTCGAGCCTTTACCAGATTCTTTGGTATCTTCTTCCCTCTCCACGGGTATAGAGGTCATTAGTGCCCATGATAGTAAGTTGTCCTCTAGTGTAGGAGATGACATGGTTATTTGTGATAACTATGAGGTTTTTAAGCATCCAATTGATTCTACATTATCTTTACGCATTGATGCTTTTGATCCTTTTAGTGTTGAGCTTTTTCAGGAAAGAAGAACCAATAACCTCCTCGAGTTCTACATCACAAACTCCAAGTTTTCCATCTCGATGGGTGAAGAAAAATGGCCATCTACTTATAACTTGGAGAATAGTCCAAGTCATCACTCGGTGCAGTGGGAAGAAAGAGTGATGGGTCCAAATGCTTCTATTAACACCGGGCCGAAATTCATCCCTACTTGGAGAATGAACAAGGCATTCATTCGGAAACCGCCTTAAAATAACTCGGTAAAGTCAAGCTAATGACTTTAAAAGAGCGCTTCTTGGGAGGCAACCCAAGTTTGTAAGTTTTCTTTTCTTTTTCTTTTTGCTTTTGTTTTTGTTTTGTTTAATTTGTTTCTTTTTGTTGTGTTCAAGCATGCACTTTTAGCATGTATGTGTCTTATGCTTGATGGTTTAAAGAGTTGAAGTGTTAGATATAATGCACATTTGGACCCCATGTTTAAGAGATGCGTATTGTACTCGAGAGGAGAGGAAGCTATAGGATTATGTATTGGAATTTTAAGGATGTTGTTCAATATCCTTGGTTGTAAGTGTTCTTGTACCGTTGTGTATGCTTGTCATAACAACATTGGGGACAATGTTGGATTTAAGTTTGGGGGTAGAAGAGTACTTATTTTGAACTTTGATGATGCAATCCTAATTTGTAGCTTGAGTTTGGGGGAAAGTTGTTTGCTATCATATTTATATGCTTCTTTGTTGAGAAAATCAAGTATATAAAAAAAAAAAAAAAAAAAATTTAGTCCTTCCAATTGATGCATTGAAATTGATTGACTTGGAGAAATGGCATGATCTCTTGAAATAATTTGAATTTAATGGAATATATATATCTTTGAAATTGCTCGTGGAGACACTAGACTAGGATTGATTCTTTAGATGATTCACATTGCACAATGAATCGAGGGTAGAGGAGTTGAGAGGATAACCATCTTGAGACACTTAAGGAGTTTTTCCCAGAAATATTAACTTAGATTTGTCATAAGGTTATAAGTTAAGTAGTAATTTTATATGCTAAACAATGAATTGAAAAGGTTGAATTTTGGTATGACCAAAAGTGGTCAGGCTAATACGTACCGGAGGTGATAAGTTTCATGCCTATATACTGTACTATTATGCTAATTTGAGCTAAGCTCAAGCCAAAAAGAAGTGATTTGTTTAAAAGATCTAGTTTTATTTCGTGGCCTTTGACACTCGAGTGATTATATCCGTAGGAGTGTCTCTACACTTAATGCCCCAAAACTATCTAGTTTGGGAGTCATTGATCTAAAACTTGTTACATGGGCGTCATAGAAAGCCTAATGGAATAAAACATTGCACATGATCTAGCCTTAATGAATTTAATGGAAGTTTCATACGAATTGAAAGTTGAATGTTTGACATAATGAAATTTAAATGGCTATGAGATTTTCTATGATTCTTGTGCTTTGTGTTTGATCAAAAGTTTATAGATATGGGATTAATGTCCAAAATTTGGTAAGGATGCCTCTCGACTATAATGCCTTAGATTTATTTTTCACTACACCCTAAGGAGTCTTTTCAAGTATTAGTGTCACATGAGCAAAAGTAGTTGATATGTATATATATACTTGTGAGCTTTAAAAGGTTGATTTTATGCCATTCATTCTTGTTGATTATGTTGAGATGTATTGATTTGGTTATGATTGAAAATTTACTAGATTTTGTGGGTATATCATATGCAAACCCTCACGAGACTATAACTCGTCCTTTGAGGTGACTCAAAGGTTCAAAGGCTTGTTGCATTCGCTAAATGCAACCGTTTACTCCACGAAAGTGAGTTAGGTAGTTTTCTTTTTGTTTCTCTCTTTGATTGATGTGTTTCCTTATCTTAGAACTCTTATTGCTCGAGGACGAGCAATTGATAAGTGTGGGGGTATTGATAAGAGTCGTTTTTACGTGTTTTTAAGCCCTTACGTTTATGTTTTAGATTCATTTATCAGTTTATTTATGCCACATATGCGTATGATCTATGTGCTTATTGAGTAAACGTGGAAAATCACTGCAATTGACTTAAAGTGCACAAAAACACAGTATTTCAGTATATTTTGAAATCGAATTTGAGGAAGTTTTCTTCTACAAAGTTGTAAATCTCTGTCTTGGCTTCACGTGGCAACTTGAATCATCCAAATCCGAGGTCCGTGGAGAAAGTTACGAAGAAAATACAATTACTGCGCTGAAAACCAAGAAAACGGTTCAGACTCTGCATCAGGCGCCTAGGCGCCACTTCACCCGCGCCCAGGCGCCAGTATTACCACGCCTAGGCGCCCGATTCTGAAAGGGGCGCCTAGGCGCCGTTCTGTCCACGCCTGGGCGCCGTATCTGCACCAGTTTCCACGTTCGAGCGATATTTTCTTATTTTTAGAGACCGAATTGGATGAAGTTTCCTTCTACAAAGTTGTAGAACTATGTGCTAGCTTCAAATGAGGACTTGAATCATCCAAATCGGAGATTTGTGGAGAGAGTTATGAAGGAAATACAATTACTGCGCCAGACAGAGGCAAATACTCCCAACATTCTGATTTGGGCGCCCGAGCGCCATAATTCCCGCGCCTAGGCGTGGCCACATCCGAGATTTGATTCCTTTCAGCCAAAAGATCATCATTTGATGGGGGAATGGAACATTTAAAGCCAAGAGGTCATCACATGTATGGGGGGGATGTCATAAGTATGTTTCTTACTAGATCTACTTTTGGGAATTTTATACTACTCACTTTAAGAGTAGTGGAGGGGACACTAGGGGGGACATACACATGAGGGGCTGATTTGTGGTGGTCTTCTTAAGGGATCCTAAGGGGCAATTGACCGATCAATCAAGGGGAGGAGAGGGAGAGAGGCATTTTGGCCATCACTTTTCACTCATCATCATTCATCACCATTTTCTTCATCACTTTTGGAGGGGAACAAAGAAGGAGGAGCTAAGGATTGAAGATCAAGAGCAAAGATCCATCATCAATCAATTGAGGGAGTTTTAATTATTTGCATTTACATGTTTATTTCCATGAGTATGTATATGTTTGTATTAGATTTTCTTAAAGCTTTGATGAGAGGCTAATATTGTAGAACTAAGGCCATGTGAAGGCCAAATTTATGAATCAATATATGTGAAGTTGCTCTTTGTATTAATTCTCCTATTGCTTTGTGTGTTAATTCTATGCTTTTATTCCAATCATGTGTTTGATCACCATATGCTTGCTATCTTGCCTAATCTAGTTGTTCGAGAGAAAATAGATTAGGGTGCAAGAGAATTAACACATCATCCGAAACAAATGAGGGATTGCCCTAGAAATAGGTAAAGATTCCCGGGTGTTGTTAGCCGGATTCGTTCGGGGAAGCTCTAGAACGTTAATGCGTGATTTTTGATTAGATTCTCGGATAGACATATTTAGAGAACCGTCAATTAATCATAGGATTATTATGTGCCGAGACATCGGGTAATAGTTAATTTAGGAGTTTCCACCAAAGCAATAGGAGTCTAATAATTCGAAGAGTAGTTCATATATATTGACGAGTAGATTTGGTTGTAGCATGTGCCTTAGTCATTTTATCATACGTGAGATTTAATTCATAGCTTGTTCCCTCCTTTGATCTTTCGTTTACTTAATTGTTTTCCTCTTGCACTTCACTTTAATTATCTTATCTTTATCGAAAATCATAAACTAGAATTCAAGTCTCCGTGGTTCGACAACCCGGACTTTTAGTCCACTTTATTACTACCACGACTAGTACACTTGCTATCAAAGCACGTTAAGTTTTAGCGTGTCAAGTTTTTGGCGCCGTTGCCGGGGACTTGTTTATTTTAGTTTTTGATTTTGTTTACATTTTTCATAATTCTTAGTTTTCGTTTATTTCTTGATTTTCTTTTATTTTCGTGTTTAGTCTAATTTTGTTTCTTGTGCTTAATTGTTAGGTTCGATTTGTGGTGCATGACCCGCTCCTCAAATGAGCCTTTGCTTGATTTTGTTATTTTTATTTTGAACATGTGCTCCGGGTTTGTAGATGAGTTCGAGAGATGGCGGACAATATCTATCAACCAAATCCGAATGAACGTTTCCCGGATATGAATTTACCGAAGGATCGGGAGTGGTTACAAGGCATTCTCCAAGCTATGCAACCGCCTCCTTCTCAACCACTTCAGTCGGTCCGGGATTGTCTACCATCCAGCGTCTTTACCATACAGGAGGGATATCATTTATCCCCGACTCTGGAGGAACGAGAATGGGTTCGACAACTCCTATACGGCTTACAACTCACACTAGATGATTTGGATCAGCCGAAAAGTATGAAATTGGTACACAAAGCCATTGATGCTTTGTATGAAGGACCAATTAAGGAGGCTCTAATGATCATTGAGGAAATGAAAAATGAGAGGATTTCTATGAAGGTGTCATCGCCTCAGCGTCGCCCGCCTAACATTCAAGCGATACCCGGCCCCATTTTTATCGAAGAATTGATATCAAAGAAGCCGACGTTGAAGGAAAGGACGCTCGAGCCTTTACCAGATTCTTTGGTATCTTCTTCCCTCTCCACGGGTATAGAGGTCATTAGTGCCCATGATAGTAAGTTGTCCTCTAGTGTAGGAGATGGCATGGTTATTTGTGATAACTATGAGGTTTTAAGCATCCAATTGATTCTACATTATCTTTACGCATTGATGCTTTTGATCCTTTTAGTGTTGAGCTTTTTCAGGAAAGAAGAACCAATAACCTCCTCGAGTTCTACATCACAAACTCCAAGTTTTCCATCTCGATGGGTGAAGAAAAATGGCCATCTACTTATAACTTGGAGAATAGTCCAAGTCATCACTCGGTGCAGTGGGAAGAAAGAGTGATGGGTCCAAATGCTTCTATTAACACCGGGCCGAAATTCATCCCTACTTGGAGAATGAACAAGGCATTCATTCGGAAACCGCCTTAAAATAACTCGGTAAAGTCAAGCTAATGACTTTAAAAGAGCGCTTCTTGGGAGGCAACCCAAGTTTGTAAGTTTTCTTTTCTTTTTCTTTTTGCTTTTGTTTTGTTTTGTTTAATTTGTTTCTTTTTGTTGTGTTCAAGCATGCACTTTTAGCATGTATGTGTCTTATGCTTGATGGTTTAAAGAGTTGAAGTGTTAGATATAATGCACATTTGGACCCCATGTTTAAGAGATGCGTATTGTACTCGAGAGGAGAGGAAGCTATAGGATTATGTATTGGAATTTTAAGGATGTTGTTCAATATCCTTGGTTGTAAGTGTTCTTGTACCGTTGTGTATGCTTGTCATAACAACATTGGGGACAATGTTGGATTTAAGTTTGGGGGTAGAAGAGTACTTATTTTGAACTTTGATGATGCAATCCTAATTTGTAGCTTGAGTTTGGGGGAAAGTTGTTTGCTATCATATTTATATGCTTCTTTGTTGAGAAAATCAAGTATATAAAAAAAAAAAAAAAAAATTTAGTCCTTCCAATTGATGCATTGAAATTGATTGACTTGGAGAAATGGCATGATCTCTTGAAATAATTTGAATTTAATGGAATATATATATCTTTGAAATTGCTCGTGGAGACACTAGACTAGGATTGATTCTTTAGATGATTCACATTGCACAATGAATCGAGGGTAGAGGAGTTGAGAGGATAACCATCTTGAGACACTTAAGGAGTTTTTCCCAGAAATATTAACTTAGATTTCATAAGGTTATAAGTTAAGTAGTAATTTTATATGCTAAACAATGAATTGAAAAGGTTGAATTTTGGTATGACCAAAAGTGGTCAGGCTAATACGTACCGGAGGTGATAAGTTTCATGCCTATATACTGTACTATTATGCTAATTTGAGCTAAGCTCAAGCCAAAAAGAAGTGATTTGTTTAAAAGATCTAGTTTTATTTCGTGGCCTTTGACACTCGA